>OV651815.1:58466964-58851964 GCA_927349885.1 Psylliodes chrysocephalus | reverse complement strand
TTTATAGGACTTCGGTTCTCAGCTCATGTCAATCCATAATAATGATCATTTCTGTACCATCCGTGAATAAGTCAAATTTTAGTAAAAATAAGATATCTACATATATCTAAAGGGCTCTTCCCATTCTGTTTGGTGAATAAATGGGTGATTCAAATTCGCAATAGTTTCCTCCATGAGTTTACTTTAGAGGACGCCGTGAATAGTTGGATGTTTCCAATTTTTTGTGCCAAAACCAGTAACTACAGCTATCCCCGGATTTGGAAGAGGTTTATCCAAATGATCAGTCGTTTTTTAGTTTTCATTTCCAATCAAAATGTATGTTATTTAAATTAAGTTCACTTTGCTTTCTTCATGAATAAATAAAAATATTAAAAAAAAATTCCTGTTTATGTATACTAGAATAAGTCAGTAACTCAAGAACAACACACACATTTGAGGTCAATAAATAGGCAAGTCAGATGTTTTCCATTAAGTAATATAATTTCACATGTCATAAATATTTACATTGTTGGTTGTATAATGAACCACCTATTTAAAAAAAAAAACGAAATTCAACTTAAAATTTGTTTTTCGAAAACATCAAAATGTTTAAAATGGCCATACTGAAAAAATTTAATTTTTGACTTACCGACTTATTCACGGGTGGTACAGATTTCTAACATGAAAATAAAAAACTGGTAACTATTTAATTATTTATTTCATTCTTTTCTATAGGTTAGCCAAAAATATTTTTTCGGTTTAATTTGAAGAGACACTTTGACAAATAGGGAAGGCTAATACTTCACAATTATCATTAATCCAAAAATGAGAAGGATCGTGTATGGAAGGAACGACGGCTAAACAATACTCGTTATTATTTTTGTAAGTTGGTTCAAAATTCCAATCGGTGAACGTAATAACCTCCCCTGAGGTCAACCATACCCACTCTTCTGAAAATGCTAATTTTGTTCCTGATGTCCATAATCCAGAATTAATAACTAAAAATCAATATTATTAGTATTATTACTATGCAATCATTAAAATTTTTGTTTATGATTTACTACTTGAACAATCAATTCTACTTAGCAAGAAAACCTAACACAATAATTAGCCCTTCAAACATCATAAAGAACATTTATAGTTTCTAGAAGATTTAAATCGAAAAGAAAAAATTGCAAAAAATTTAAAAAAATATTATTTCGCTAAACTTTCTAACAAAAAAAAAAGATTAAATCCAACAGTACTTAAGTAATAAAGCTAAAGAGCGTGACCATAGCAAAGATGGCGACTATTTGGTATTCATGACGAAAAAGATCTTCAGAGTTCAAATTTAAATTTAAAAATTTTGATTTGAAAAGTAAAAATTATATCCGATGGTTAAATTCAAATAAACAACTGATACAAATTTTTAAGTGACAATTAAAAAAATATGTTGCCTAAGCTTTCTAACAGATCATACAAATGTTAATTTTAAATAAAAATTATTCTATTTTTACTCCTTATTCCAAAATATTCAAGAAATTAAAATTATTTAATACAATATAGGGATTTCTATCTAAACATTTATTTCTAGGAAAACCGGAAGTAGGTAAGCCATAAAGTCACAGATCAATAATTGATATATTTTTGAGAAAGTACCGAATGAGAAAGTATGTGAAACAGGCGGATTATATGACACGATTGGGCATATTTTTCAATTTCGCGGAAAATACATGACACAGGATGTCAAACGTTACTAATTCGTTTTTATGCAGTTGTGAGGTTATGTATAATGGTGTTAAATATTGTTATTAAAACAGGCGTTAATTGTCAATATTTATTAAGTATTGTTTTATTCGATTATTTAAGTATGTTGTAAAAACCTCTAAATACTAAATAAACTAATAGAAAAGTATGTGTGCTATAATGAAATTTATTTTTCTTTATGCCCAGAACTATATATTTACGCTCGAAATATATTTATAGTTTTGATCTATTTTCGAAAAACTGAAAATATAAAAAAACTGTATTTTTCAGGGTTATACGAAACGAACAAAATATGCCTAGGAAACATTTTCATGTGCCGGGAACAGCTCGAAGAAGATATTACAATGTTGATTAAATGGAAGACGCTTTGAGAGATGTTGTAGAAAATGGACTTTCATTTGGTCAAGCGGCGGAAAGACACGGTGTGCCAAAAGCCACACTTTATAAAAAATACAGAGGAGTGCATGGGGATAAGTTGGGTAGACCAACAGCGTTGAGTTTTTTAGAAGAGAGGGCAATAAAGAGTGCATTGGAAACAGCTGCTGGCTTTATGATGCCTTTTACTGAGAGAAGATTACAAGATTTTGTTGAGCAGTATTTAAACTGAAAGGGTGTGAAAAAACCAAGTTTTAAAGACAATCGCCCAGGAAAAGACTGGTGTACAAGCTTCCTCAAAAGGCATGAATATTTGTCGAAAAGAAACTGTGAAAATATTAAAAGATGCCGAGCTGAAGTGGGTCCTGAAACAATTCGTGAATATTTAAAAAATACACTGGAAGGAGTTTCCCCCAGCAATATATTAAACTATGACGAGAGAAATCTTGGTGATGATCCAGGTAAAGAAAAAGTTGTTGTACGGCGAGGAACAAAACATGCCAGTCGAATAATGGACTCATCGAAAAGTTCAACTTTACTTATGTTTTGTGTAACAGGTGACGGAAGTTTGCTCCCATTATACATTATACAAGGCCAAATATTTATACCCAGATTGGGTGGAAGGGGGTCCCGACGGAACAAGGTACAATCGAACTGAGCCCTGATGTTTTGACTCCGACACATTCGAAGATTGGTTTATGAAAATAGCGCTCCCATATTTGAAACGAAAAGAAGGAAAGAAAGTTATTTTAGGCAATAATTTAGGGACTGATTTCGTTTCTTTTTCCAACAAATAGTACACACATCTGCCAACATAGATGTAGCATTCTTTCGGCCCTTGAAAATTAGTTGGGGAAAAATTTTAACAAATTGGAAAAACAAAAATAGAGGTGTGGTGCCAAAACAATTTCCTAAGTTGCTAAAAGAGCTTTTGATTGACATTAATGAAAATGCTAAAGCAAATATTGTAGGTGGCTTTAAAGCAACGGGAATATCACCTCTAAATGAGGAAAAAGTTCTAGAAAAAGTCCGACCCCCTACATCTTCAAATCAACCTACTGTAGAAATAGCCATGAAGGATTCTTTTACACATATATTAAAAGACCTGACAACTGTTGCTGAAAAAACTGTTGTAAAAAGAAAACGAAAAATACAAGTTCCGGCAGGAAAGTCTGTTTCAACCGCAGATTTGGAAGTTGCCACCAGTTCCACGACCACAACCAACCAAATTGAAGACGATTTGCACGAACCAGATGAATATCAAGAAACTGATGCAAACGTAGAAATTGAAACTCATCTGAATTTTAAAACAGAAGTTACTGGACCCTGTGATATTGAAGAAGGATTTTTATTGTTGTTGATTTTACATATAATGAAAACACAAAAAAACAATGTGTGAAGGAATACGTCGCACAAATTATTAAATAAACAAAAAAACAATTGAAGTTAACTGTTTGCGAATGCATACGAAAAGAAGAGACAGTTTTATTTTTCCATAGACACGGCACAGGTGACATTGGAAGCAATTAAGTTTCGGCTATCTCAGCCTGCAATACGTCGAAGTGTGCACAGATTTCCAGGCGATGTTTTTTAATTTTAACTATTTAATTTTTTTATATTTAGGCATAGCCTTTAAAGTCACTTTTTTGTAAATTTTTTACCAACAGAATACAGGTGTTTATTTTTTTTAATAGAAAAGCCAATTTGATGGAATTAGCTTGATATTTTTAAGTCGTAACCATATTTTTTTATTGTTTCATATAGGCTGATAGACACGTCTATATGAAACGATTGCCAGAATACATAACATTTCCATTAAAATTTTTAATTGTTTCATATATCCCCATATAGCGGGTTATATGAAACGCTGGTTATTTATAAAAAAAGAAGATTAAAGCTTGTTTCATCCTATGTATATCGCAAATGTATTTCTTAAACAAACATTTATCAAAATCCTATGTTTTTTTCCAAAAACTTTCCTTGGCTAAATATATATATATATATATATATATATATGTATATCTAAGGGTTAATTCCAAGACTTTTTTTGAGATTTAACGTATAGTTCCGAGACTTTTGTTGAGTTCCAGGACGGTCTTGGAAAATTTATTTGTCTAACGGTTTCTTCCAGGACGGTCTTGGAATTGAAAATAATTATTTGTCTAACGGTTTCTTCCGGGACGGACTCGCAAATATTTTGTCCCGCAACTATACTTTTATCATAATATCAATATATTATTTTGAATTGTTATGTGAGTCATTTTCGATAATATAATATTTTAAAATATCATTATAGAATTGCATTTCACATTGTCTAATTAAATGTTTTCACAGATCAAAGAAAAAATATAATGGCTGAAATCTATAATTTCAATTCAGTCAACACTATTCTTGAAAATTCGATTACACTATCATTTTTTCTTATGTTGTTGAACTTCTTGTACCATATTTTTGAAAAAAAAAACAAATTTCCCTAAATTTTCTAAATAAAGGTTGATTATAAATAAGTACAAAAATTTTCTTTAATCTAAATTCTAGAAAGAAAAAATTCAGTTATTACTTATTTTGAACTAATTAAGGATCGCAGGTTTAGGATTTACACCTGAACAACTGCAAACCTACACTGAAAAAAATGACGTTTGTCAGATTTTTATAAACAAATATGCGAATAAATCCAAAATGTAGGATAATTGTATTGAGAATAATAGTACTATATTATTATCATTTTTGCAGATTAGATAGTTTTTCTGGATTTTCAAGCTGAAGATTGCTTAACTGTACAGAATGATACTTGTACATACAGAAATTATTAGTTTGATTGTTCAACGTATTGTATAATTCCGAGACAAAATTGTCATAAAATATATAGTTCCAGGACATTTTAATCATAAAACGTATAGTTCCAAGACAATCGTGTCATATAGTTTAACTATAGATAGATACTTAGTTACTTAGATCCAGGTTTTCTCTGTAATGGAAAAGTTTAAGCAGGTAAATAAAATTTCATTTGATTTTTCACCAATATAACGATAATTTTTCTTTAAACTAATTGTGGATTTTAGATTGTCTACTGATACTCACTGGGTAAGAAATGTTCCGGTTTTTGAGTTGATATGCGAATCTATTTGTTTGGAAAAAGTATCAAAAAATAAATGATATATTTGTTATCCATATTATTTCCACTTCTGAATCGATCAAAAATATATATATATAGAATGATGACTCTATATAATAAGTAGACAAAACATGTCAAATTGTTTGATTTTTGAAAATTGTTATGTTGTAAAATTTATTGTACCGAATTCGAAATTCAATATGCAATAAATATACATAATAATACTTTGATTTTACATCTATTGATGTTTTGACGTATTGTATAGTTCCGAGACATTTTTGTCATAAAATATATAGTTCCAAGACATTTTAATCATAAATCATATAGTTCCAAGACAATCGTGTCATAAAGTGTATCTATAGATAGAAAGTCAGTTCCAGGTTTTCTCTGTAATAAAAATTATTGAGCAGGTAATTCAAATTTCATTTTCTTTTTACCAGCATACCGATAATTTTCTCTTTTAACTAATTCTAGATTTTAGTTGCGAAAATCATATTAAAAAACTGTCTACTGATACTCACTGAGTAAGAATTGTTCCGGTTTTTGAGTTGATATGCGAATATATTTGTTTGGAAAAAGTATCAAAAAACAAATGATATCTTTGTTATCCATATTATTTCCACTTCTGAATCGATCAAAAATATATATCGAATGATGACTCTAAATAATAAGTAGACAAAACATGTCAAATTGTTTGATTCTTGAAAATTGTTACGTTGTAAAATTTATTGTACCGAATTCGAAATTCAATATGCAATAAATATACAGAATAATACTTTGATTTTACATCTATTGATGTTTTGACGTATTGTATAGTTCCGAGACATTATTGTCATAAAATATATAGTTCCAAGACATTTTAATCATAAATCGTATAGTTCCAAGACAATCGTGTCATAAAGTGTATCTATAGATAGAAACTAAGTTCCAGGTTGTCTCTGTAATCAAAAAGTTTGAGCAGGTAACTCAAATTTCATTTGCTTTTCACCAGCATACCGATAATTTTCTCTTTCAACTAATTCAAGATTTTAGATTGCGAAAATGATCTTTAAAAACTGTCTACTGATACTCACTGAGTAAGAATTGTTCCGGTTTTTGAGTTGATATGCGAATATATTTGTTTGGAAAAAGTATCAAAAAGCAAATGATATCCTTGTTATCCATATTATTTCCACTTCTGAGTCGATCAAAAATATATATGGAATGATAACTCCAAATGATAAGTAGACAAAATATATCAAATTGTTTGATTTTTGAAAATTGTTATGTTGTAAAATTTATTGTACCGAATTCTAAATTCGATATTCAATAAATATACAGAGTGATACTTTGATATTATATCTATTGATGTTTTGACGTATTGTATAGTTACGATACATTATTGTCATAAAATATATAGTTCCAAGACATTTTAATCATAAATCGTATAGTTCCATGACAATCGTGTCATAAAGTGTATCTATAGATAGAAAGTCAGTTCCAGGTTTTCTCTGTAATAAAAATTATTGAGCAGGTAATTCAAATTTCATTTTCTTTTTACCAGCATACCGATAATTTTCTCTTTCAACTAATTCTAGATTTTAGTTGCGAAAATGATCTTCAAAAACTGTCTACTGATACTCACTGAGTAAGAATTGTCCCGGTTTTTGAGTTGATATGCGAATATATTTGTTTGGAAAAAGTATCAAAAAACAAATGATATCTTTGTTATCCATATTATTTCCACTTCTGAGTCGATCAAAAATATATATAGAATGATGACTCTAAATAATAAGTAGACAAAATATGTCAAATTGTTTGATTTTTGAAAATTGTTATGTTGTAAAATTTATTGTACCGAATTCGAAATTCGTTATTCAATAAATATACAGAATAATACTTTGATTTTACATCTATTGATGTTTTGACGTATTGTATAGTTCCGAGACATTATTGTCATAAAATATATAGTTCCAAGACATTTTAATCATAAAGCATATAGTTCCAAGACAATCGTGTCATATCTATAGATAGAAAGTCAGCTCCAGGTTTTCTCTGTAATATAAATTATTGAGCAGGTAATTCAAATTTCATTTGCTTTTTACCAGCATACCGATAATTTTCTCTTTCAACTAATTCTAGATTTTAGATTGCGAAAATGATCTTCAAAAACTGTCTACTGATACTCACTGAATAAGAATTGTTCCGGTTTTTGAGTTGATATGCGAATATATTTGTTTGGAAAAAGTATCAAAAAACAAATGATATCTTTTTTATCCATATTATTTCCACTTCTGAATCGATCAAAAATATATATCGAATGATGAATCTAAATAATAAGTAGACAAAACATGTCAAATTGTTTGATTTTCGCAAATTGTTACGTTGAAAAATTTATTATACCGAATTCGAAATTCGAGATTCTATAAATATACAGAGTGGTACTTTGATATTATATCTATTGATGTTTTGACGTATTGTATAGTTACGAGACATTATTGTCATAAAATATATAGTTCCAAGACATTTTAATCATAAATCGTATAGTTCCATGACAATCGTGTCATAAAGTGTATCTATAGATAGAAAGTCAGTTCCAGGTTTTCTCTGTAATAAAAATTATTGAGCAGGTAATTCAAATTTCATTTTCTTTTTACCAGCATACCGATAATTTTCTCTTTCAACTAATTCTAGATTTTAGTTGCGAAAATGATCTTCAAAAACTGTCTACTGATACTCACTGAGTAAGAATTGTCCCGGTTTTTGAGTTGATATGCGAATATATTTGTTTGGAAAAAGTATCAAAAAACAAATGATATCTTTGTTATCCATATTATTTCCACTTCTGAGTCGATCAAAAATATATATAGAATTATGACTCTAAATAATAAGTAGACAAAATATTTCAAATTGTTTGATTTTTGAAAATTGTTATGTTGTAAAATTTATTGTACCGAATTCGAAATTCGATATTCAATAAATATACAGAATAATACTTTGATTTTACATCTATTGATGTTTTGACGTATTGTATAGTTCCGAGACATTATTGTCATAAAATATATAGTTCCAAGACATTTTAATCATAAATCGTATAGTTCCAAGACAATCGTGTCATAAAGTGTATCTATAGATATAAACTCAGTTACAGGTTTTCTCTGTAATAGAAAAGTTTGAGCAGGTAATTCAAATTTTATTTGCTTTTCACCAGCATACCAATAATTTTCTCTTTCAACTAATTTTAGATTTTAGTTGAGAAAATCATCTCCAAAAATCTGTCTACTGATACTTACTGAGTAAGAATTGTTTCGGTTTTTGAGTTGATATGCGAATATATTTGATTGAAAAGAGTATCAAAAAACAAATGATATATTTGTTATCCATTTCATTTCCACTTTTGAATCGATCAAAAATATATATAGAATGATGACTCTAAATGATAGGTAGGCAACATATGTCAAATTGTTGATTTTTGAAAATTGTTATGTTGTAAAATTTATTATACCGAATTCGAAATTCGAGATTCTATAAATATACAGAGTGATACTTTGATATTATATCTATTGATGTTTTGACGTATTGTATAGTTACGAGACATTATTGTCATAAAATATATAGTTCCAAGACATTTTAATCATAAAGCATATAGTTCCAAGACAATCGTGTCATATCTATAGATAGAAAGTCAGTTCCAGGTTTTCTCTGTAATAAAAATTATTGAGCAGATAATTCAAATTTCATTTTCTTTTTACCAGCATACCGATAATTTTCTCTTTCAACTAATTCTAGATTTTAGATTGCGAAAATGATCTTCAAAAACTGTCTACTGATACTCACTGAATAAGAAATGTTCCGGTTTTTGAGTTGATATGCGAATATATTTGTTTGGAAAAAGTATCAAAAAACAAATGATATCTTTTTTATCCATATTATTTCCACTTCTGAATCGATCAAAAATATATATCGAATGATGAATCTAAATAATAAGTAGACAAAACATGTCAAATTGTTTGATTTTCGCAAATTGTTACGTTGAAAAATTTATTATACCGAATTCGAAATTCGATATTCAATAAATATACAGAGTGATACTTTGATATTATATCTATTGATGTTTTGACGTATTGTATAGTTACGATACATTATTGTCATAAAATATATAGTTCCAAGACATTTTAATCATAAATCGTATAGTTCCATGACAATCGTGTCATAAAGTGTATCTATAGATAGAAAGTCAGTTCCAGGTTTTCTCTGTAATAAAAATTATTGAGCAGGTAATTCAAATTTCATTTTCTTTTTACCAGCATACCGATAATTTTCTCTTTCAACTAATTCTAGATTTTAGTTGCGAAAATGATCTTCAAAAACTGTCTACTGATACTCACTGAATAAGAAATGTTCCGGTTTTTGAGTTGATATGCGAATATATTTGTTTGGAAAAAGTATCAAAAACAAATGATATCTTTGTTATCCATATTATTTCCACTTCTGAGTCGATCAAAAATATATATAGAATGATGACTCTAAATAATAAGTAGACAAAATATGTCAAATTGTTTGATTTTTGAAAATTGTTATGTTGTAAAATTTATTGTACCGAATTCGAAATTCGATATTCAATAAATATACAGAATAATACTTTGATTTTACATCTATTGATGTTTTGACGTATTGTATAGTTCCGAGACATTATTGTCATAAAATATATAGTTCCAAGACATTTTAATCATAAATCGTATAGTTCCAAGACAATCGTGTCATAAAGTGTATCTATAGATATAAACTCAGTTACAGGTTTTCTCTGTAATAGAAAAGTTTGAGCAGGTAATTCAAATTTTATTTGCTTTTCACCAGCATACCAATAATTTTCTCTTTCAACTAATTTTAGATTTTAGTTGAGAAAATCATCTCCAAAAATCTGTCTACTGATACTTACTGAGTAAGAATTGTTTCGGTTTTTGAGTTGATATGCGAATATATTTGGTTGAAAAGAGTATCAAAAAACAAATGATATATTTGTTATCCATTTCATTTCCACTTTTGAATCGATCAAAAATATATATAGAATGATGACTCTAAATGATAGGTAGGCAACATATGTCAAATTGTTGATTTTTGAAAATTGTTATGTTGTAAAATTTATTATACCGAATTCGAAATTCGAGATTCTATAAATATACAGAGTGATACTTTGATATTATATCTATTGATGTTTTGACGTATTGTATAGTTACGAGACATTATTGTCATAAAATATATAGTTCCAAGACATTTTAATCATAAATCGTATAGTTCCATGACAATCGTGTCATAAAGTGTATCTATAGATAGAAAGTCAGTTCCAGGTTTTCTCTGTAATAAAAATTATTGAGCAGGTAATTCAAATTTCATTTTCTTTTTACCAGCATACCGATAATTTTCTCTTTCAACTAATTCTAGATTTTAGTTGCGAAAATGATCTTCAAAAACTGTCTACTGATACTCACTGAGTAAGAATTGTCCCGGTTTTTGAGTTGATATGCGAATATATTTGTTTGGAAAAAGTATCAAAAAACAAATGATATCTTTGTTATCCATATTATTTCCACTTCTGAGTCGATCAAAAATATATATAGAATGATGACTCTAAATAATAAGTAGACAAAATATGTCAAATTGTTTGATTTTTGAAAATTGTTATGTTGTAAAATTTATTGTACCGAATTCGAAATTCGATATTCAATAAATATACAGAATAATACTTTGATTTTACATCTATTGATGTTTTGACGTATTGTATAGTTCCGAGACATTATTGTCATAAAATATATAGTTCCAAGACATTTTAATCATAAATCGTATAGTTCCAAGACAATCGTGTCATAAAGTGTATCTATAGATATAAACTCAGTTACAGGTTTTCTCTGTAATAGAAAAGTTTGAGCAGGTAATTCAAATTTTATTTGCTTTTCACCAGCATACCAATAATTTTCTCTTTCAACTAATTTTAGATTTTAGTTGAGAAAATCATCTCCAAAAATCTGTCTACTGATACTTACTGAGTAAGAATTGTTTCGGTTTTTGAGTTGATATGCGAATATATTTGGTTGAAAAGAGTATCAAAAAACAAATGATATATTTGTTATCCATTTCATTTCCACTTTTGAATCGATCAAAAATATATATAGAATGATGACTCTAAATGATAGGTAGGCAAAATATGTCAAATTGTTGATTTTTGAAAATTGTTATGTTGTAAAATTTATTGTACCGAATTTGAAATTGGATATTCAATAAATGTACAGGATGATACTTTATTTTTACATCTATTGATGTTTTGACGTATTGTATAGTTCCGAGACATTATTGTCATAAAATATATAGTTCCAAGACATTTTAATCATAAAGCATATAGTTCCAAGACAATCGTGTCATATCTATAGATAGAAAGTCAGTTCCAGGTTTTCTCTGTAATAAAAATTATTGAGCAGATAATTCAAATTTCATTTTCTTTTTACCAGCATACCGATAATTTTCTCTTTCAACTAATTCTAGATTTTAGATTGCGAAAATGATCTTCAAAAACTGTCTACTGATACTCACTGAATAAGAAATGTTCCGGTTTTTGAGTTGATATGCGAATATATTTGTTTGGAAAAAGTATCAAAAAACAAATGATATCTTTTTTATCCATATTATTTCCACTTCTGAATCGATCAAAAATATATATCGAATGATGAATCTAAATAATAAGTAGACAAAACATGTCAAATTGTTTGATTTTCGCAAATTGTTACGTTGAAAAATTTATTATACCGAATTCGAAATTCGATATTCAATAAATATACAGAGTGATACTTTGATATTATATCTATTGATGTTTTGACGTATTGTATAGTTACGATACATTATTGTCATAAAATATATAGTTCCAAGACATTTTAATCATAAATCGTATAGTTCCATGACAATCGTGTCATAAAGTGTATCTATAGATAGAAAGTCAGTTCCAGGTTTTCTCTGTAATAAAAATTATTGAGCAGGTAATTCAAATTTCATTTTCTTTTTACCAGCATACCGATAATTTTCTCTTTCAACTAATTCTAGATTTTAGTTGCGAAAATGATCTTCAAAAACTGTCTACTGATACTCACTGAATAAGAAATGTTCCGGTTTTTGAGTTGATATGCGAATATATTTGTTTGGAAAAAGTATCAAAAAACAAATGATATCTTTGTTATCCATATTATTTCCACTTCTGAGTCGATCAAAAATATATATAGAATGATGACTCTAAATAATAAGTAGACAAAATATGTCAAATTGTTTGATTTTTGAAAATTGTTATGTTGTAAAATTTATTGTACCGAATTCGAAATTCGATATTCAATAAATATACAGAATAATACTTTGATTTTACATCTATTGATGTTTTGACGTATTGTATAGTTCCGAGACATTATTGTCATAAAATATATAGTTCCAAGACATTTTAATCATAAATCGTATAGTTCCAAGACAATCGTGTCATAAAGTGTATCTATAGATATAAACTCAGTTACAGGTTTTCTCTGTAATAGAAAAGTTTGAGCAGGTAATTCAAATTTTATTTGCTTTTCACCAGCATACCAATAATTTTCTCTTTCAACTAATTTTAGATTTTAGTTGCGAAAATCATCTCCAAAAATCTGGTCATAAAGTGTACCTATCGATAAATACTTAGATGCAGGTTTTCTCTGTAATGCAAAAGTTTGAGCAGGTAATTCAAATTTCATTTGCTTTTCACCAGCATACCGATAATTTTCTCTTTCAACTAATTCTAGATTTTAGATTGCGAAAATGATGTTCAAAAACTGTCTACTGATACTCACTGAGTAAGAATTGTTCCGGTTTTTGAGTTGATATGCGAATATATTTGTTTAGAAAAAGTATCAAAAACCAATTGATATATTTGTTATCCATTTTATTTCCACTTTTAAATCAATTAAAAACATATACCGAATGATAGCTCTAAATGTAAAATAGAGAAAAATACGTTAAATTGTTTGATTTTCGGAAATTGTTACGTTGAAAAATTTATTATACCGAATTCGAAATTCGAGATTCTATAAATATACAGGATGATACTTTGGTTTTACATCTATTGATTTTTTGACGTATTGTATAGTTCCGAGACATTATTGTCATAAAATATATAGTTCCAAGGCATCATAAATCGTCTAGTTCTAAGACAATCGTGTCATAAAGTTTACCTGTAGATGGATACTTAGATCTGTAATTGAAAAGTTTGAGCAGTAATTCAAATTTTATTTGCTTTTCACCAACATACCGATAATTTTCTTTTT
The DNA here is from genome assembly GCA_927349885.1 of Psylliodes chrysocephalus. Lineage (NCBI taxonomy): Eukaryota > Metazoa > Arthropoda > Insecta > Coleoptera > Chrysomelidae > Psylliodes > Psylliodes chrysocephalus. The sequence goes on along the minus strand of OV651815.1, from coordinate 58,838,443 downwards.
CAAATAATTCTGGATTTTAGATTGCAAAACTCACCTTCAATTTTTTAAAAACTGTCCTTATAATCACTGGGAATATATTTGTTTGGAAAAAGTATTAAAAAACAAATAATAGAGTTGTTATCCATATTATTTCCACTTCTGAATCGATTAAAAGTATATACAGAAATGCTCTAAATGAAAAGTATACAAAAATATGTCAATTTGTTTTATTTTCACAACTTGCTACGTTGTATAATTTGTTGTACCTAGTTAGAAGTTCGAGATCAATAATTATACAGGATGATACTTGCGGTTTGACATCTATTGAATTTTCGACGTATTGTATAGTTTCGAGACATTATTGTCATAAAATATATAGTTCCAAGACATTTTGATCATAAATCGTATAGTTCCAAGACAATCGTGTCATAAAGTGTACCTATAGATAAAAACTTAGATGCATGTTTTCTCTGTAATGGAAAAGTTTAAGAAGGTAATTCAAATTTCATTGCTTTTTACCAGCATACCGATAATTTTTGTTTCATTAAAAAAAAATAACCAATAACCATTTAATGTCAGTATTTAATTACTAATCTTTGCAAAAATAATATCCAGTCCATTATTTATTAGGACAGTTTTTCGAGCACACCCTGTAGAGCTAATACCAAATCTTTTAATTACAGCAGGGACAGAAGTTGGAAAGGCTTTTCATAGTTCTCCCACCTCACACACAGAAATTGACAGTTTTGCGGCGGACATAACAGACGTGGACGGGATACATTGGCGTACAAAATTATTTTACAGTTGTTAATAACAATTTCGGGTAAATAGTTCCATAAACTGTTAGCTGTTGAAATTTTGTAGAATTATAATTTGGGATAATATAATACTTGTTTATTAATTATTTCTAGTCCGTAATTACATGCGATTTTGCGGTTCCGCCGGCAATAATTTAAAAGAACTTATTCTATGAAATGACACTGGCAGATAAACATAACCGCGAAATTCTCGAAGGCGACCGACGTGGTATGACGTTTACCTCTCTACCTACCAAAAGCCTTTCTAACTTCTGCCCCTGCTATAAAAGATGTTTCTCTTGGTTTCAAGAATGATATATTTAAAAATTACGAAAATCGAGTCATATCCTCTATCCAGTACATATCTAATTAAGTCAGTTTTTCGAGCACACCCTGTATAGCAAACACCATATGTTGATTTCTGTTAATTTTTCAAAGTTCCGGACCTTGTCCGAGGTTGCAAATGTACCAGTTTGTTAAGAATAATAATATTAACATTTGCAACCAACTTTCAAAACTTTTGCATTTTTTTTTGACAAAATAAGAGGAAAATAAAAAATTATTTTAGTATTTTCACAAAAAAATATTCCCATGCAAAATAAAATTGGAATAGCTGTTCCATAAACTTGTCATCGGTTTGCAGCAATTTTGCAATTTTTTGTCTATAATATAAACAAAAAAAACATGTTCCAGACTTTCAAATCTGATATAATGTTGAAAATATTACAATAATATATTGCTTCAAGTTTTTAGCAAATTTGCAATTTTTGTTCTCAACATTATAAACAAAAGCATCATTTTGCTATAAATGAACTAGTTCCGGACCTTGGAAATGGTTGCAAATTAAAAATTATTGTTATTTAGAGCAGCCGATTAATATTAAAAAATTAGAAAACTTTTGTAATTAATGTGAAATATTCAAAATAGGATGTCTTCATTGACTGGCCTATCCACCACCTACAGTATATCTTTCAAACTAGTTTATAGCGCGAAATAGTAAAAGGGCGCCAATTACATAAATATATACAAGATTTCAATTGTTCCAAGACACCCCTTCTGATGACTTCAGTTGTAATAAGTGCTCTAAAGTGAATATTTTTATTTTTATTATTCAGAAATGGAAATAAACTACATATCTCAAATTTTGATCCAATGTATGAAAGTCGACAATATGAATGACTTAAATAATCAGATTTATGTGAATGTATATGAACCACTGTTTATTTATATCGAAATGTCCTGGAACTGTATGGTTAATCGAAAAATCGAAACCTATTGAGAATGCGCGATTATTTTTTAAATTTTTGATTACCATTCAGAAGTTCATCTTATATATGGCCAATTTATCCTATATATATATATAAGATAATCTTGCTGTTAACAAATCATTACTATGTTTGTCAATCTTCAAGTGATCATTCAGAAATGGAAAAAAACAACATATCTCGAAATTTGATCCAATTAATGCAAGACGACGTTATATACGATTCAAGTAATGAGATTTATGTGAATGTATATGATCTTCTGTGTATTTATATCGAAATGTCCGGAACTGCATGGTTAATCAAATATTCCGAATGTAATGAAAATGAGTAAATATTTTTGAAAATTTCGATTACCATTCGTGAGTACATCCTATATATGGCCGATTCAACCTATATATAAAGCAATGTTGCTGTTAATTAATCATTACTATGTTTGTCAATCTTCATGTGATTATTCAAAAATGGAAATAACATATCTCAAAATTTTATCCAATTCATGAAAGACGACTTTGTGTATGATTCAAATAATCAGATTTATGTGAATGTATAATATGATCTTCTGTGCATTTATATCGAAATGTCCTGGAACTGCATGGTTAATCAAATAATCGAAACCTATCGAGAAAGCGTGCCTATTTTTAAAATTTTTGATTACCATTCGGAAGTGCATCTTATATATAGCCGATTCAACCTATATATAAGACAATATTGCTGTTAATTAATCATTACTATGTTTGTCAATCTTCAAGTGATTATTCAGAAATGGAAATAAACTACATATCTTAAATTTTGATCCAATTTATGAAAGACGACATAATGTATGACAAATAATCAAATTTATGTGAATGTATATGAACTTCTATGTATTTATATCATAATGTCCTGGAACTGCATGGTTAATCAAATAATCGAAACCCATCGAGAATGCGTGCCTATTTTTGAAATTTTCGATTACCTTTCGGAAGTACATCTTATAAATAGCCGATTCAACCTATATATTATAAAACAATGTTGCTGTTAATTAATAATTACTATGTTTGTCAATCTTCATGTGATCATTCAAAAATGGAAATAACATATCTCAAATTTTTATCCAATTCATGAAAGACGACATTATGTATGATTCAAATAATGAGATTTATGTGAATGTATAATATGATCTTCTGTACATTTATATCAAAATGTCCTGGAACTGCATGGTTAATCAAATAAATGAATCCTATCGAGAATGCGTGCCTATTTTTGAAATTTTCGATTACCATTCGGAAGTGCATCTTATATATAGCCGATTTAACCTATATATAAGACAATATTGCTGTTAATTAATCATTACTATGTTTGTCAATCTTCAAGTGAATATTCAGAAATGCAAATAAACTACATATCTTAAATTTGGATCCAATGTATGAAAGACGACAATATGAATGACTTAAATAATTAGATTTATGTGAATGTGTATGAACCACTGTGTATTTATATAGAAATGTCCTGGAACTGTATGGTTATTCGAATAATCGAAACCTATCGAGAATGCGCGATTATTTTTTAAATTTTTGATTACCATTCAGAAGTTAATCTTATATATGGCCAATTTAACCTATATATAAGATAATCGTGCTGTTTACAAATCATTACTATATTTGTCAATCTTCAAGTGATCATTCAGCAATCGAAAAAAACAACATATCTCAAAATTTTATCCAATTAATGCAAGACGACGTTATATATGATTCAAGTAATGAGATTTATGTGAATGTATATGATCTACTCTGTATTTATATCGAAATGTCCTGGAACTGCATGGTTAATCAAATAATCGAAACCTATCGAGAATGCGTGCCTACTTTTGAAATTTTCGATTACTGTTCGGAAGTGCATCTTATATATAGCCGATTCAACCAATATATAAAATAATGTTGCTGTTAACTAATCATTACTATGTTTGTCAATCTTCAAGTGATTATTCAGAAATGAAAATAAACTACATATCTCAAATTTTGATCCAATGTATGAAAGACGACAATATGAATGACTTAAATAATCAGATTTATGTGAATGTATATGAACCAATGTTTATTTATATCGAAATGTCCTGGAACTGTATGGTTAATCGAATAATCAAAACCTATCGAGAATGCGCGATTATTTTTTAAATTTTTGATTACCATTCAGAAGTTCATCTTATATATGGCCAATTTAACCAATATATAAGATAATCTTGCTGTTAACAAATCATTACTATGTTTGTCAATCTTCAAGTGATCATTCAAAAATGGAAAAAACAACATATCTCGAAATTTGATCCAATTAATGCAAGACGACGTTATATATGATTCAAGTAATCAGATTTATGTGAATGTATATGATATTCTGTGTATTTATATCAAAATGTCCTGGAACTGCATGGTTAATCAAATATTCCAAATGTAATGAAAATGCGTAAATATTTTTTAAAATTTCGATTACCATTCGAGAGTACATCCTATATATGGCCGATTTAACCTATATATAAAGCAATGTTGCTGTTAATAAATCATTACTATGTTTATCAATTTTCAAGCTACCATTCAAAAATGGAAATAAACAACATATATCTCGAATTTTGATCCAATTCATGAAAGACGACATTATATATGATTCAAATAATCAGATTTATGTGAATGTATATGATCTGTAGTATATTTATATTGAAATGTCCTGGAACTGCATGGTTAATCAAATAAATGAATCCTATGGAGAATGCGTGCCTATTTTTGAAATTTTCGATTACCATTCGGAAGTGCATCTTATATATAGCCGATTTAACCTATATATAAGACAATATTGCTGTTAATTAATCATTACTATGTTTGTCAATCTTCAAGTGATCATTCAAAAATGGAAAAAACAACATATCTCGAAATTTGATCCAATTAATGCAAGACGACGTTATATATGATTCAAGTAATCAGATTTATGTGAATGTATATGATATTCTGTGTATTTATATCAAAATGTCCTGGAACTGCATGGTTAATCAAATATTCCAAATGTAATGAAAATGCGTAAATATTTTTTAAAATTTCGATTACCATTCGAGAGTACATCCTATATATGGCCGATTTAACCTATATATAAAGCAATGTTGCTGTTAATAAATCATTACTATGTTTATCAATTTTCAAGCTACCATTCAAAAATGGAAATAAACAACATATATCTCGAATTTTGATCCAATTCATGAAAGACGACATTATATATGATTCAAATAATCAGATTTATGTGAATGTATATGATCTGTAGTATATTTATATTGAAATGTCCTGGAACTGCATGGTTAATCAAATAAATGAATCCTATCGAGAATGCGTGCCTATTTTTGAAATTTTCGATTACCATTCGGAAGTGCATCTTATATATAGCCGATTTAACCTATATATAAGACAATATTGCTGTTAATTAATCATTACTATGTTTGTCAATCTTCAAGTGAATATTCAGAAATGCAAATAAACTACATATCTTAAATTTGGATCCAATGTATGAAAGACGACAATATGAATGACTTAAATAATTAGATTTATGTGAATGTGTATGAACCACTGTGTATTTATATAGAAATGTCCTGGAACTGTATGGTTATTCGAATAATCGAAACCTATCGAGAATGCGCGATTATTTTTTAAATTTTTGATTACCATTCAGAAGTTAATCTTATATATGGCCAATTTAACCTATATATAAGATAATCGTGCTGTTTACAAATCATTACTATATTTGTCAATCTTCAAGTGATCATTCAGCAATCGAAAAAAACAACATATCTCAAAATGTTATCCAATTAATGCAAGACGACGTTATATATGATTCAAGTAATGAGATTTATGTGAATGTATATGATCTACTCTGTATTTATATCGAAATGTCCTGGAAATGCATGGTTAATCAAATAATCGAAACCTATCGAGAAATGCGTGCCTACTTTTGAAATTTTCGATTACTGTTCGGAAGTGCATCTTATATATAGCCGATTCAACCAATATATAAGATAATGTTGCTGTTAACTAATCATTACTATGTTTGTCAATCTTCAAGTGATTATTCAGAAATGAAAATAAACTACATATCTCAAATTTTGATCCAATGTATGAAAGACGACAATATGAATGACTTAAATAATCAGATTTATGTGAATGTATATGAACCAATGTTTATTTATATCGAAATGTCCTGGAACTGTATGGTTAATCGAATAATCGAAACCTATCGAGAATGCGCGATTATTTTTTAAATTTTTGATTACCATTCAGAAGTTCATCTTATATATGGCCAATTTAACCAATATATAAGATAATCTTGCTGTTAACAAATCATTACTATGTTTGTCAATCTTCAAGTGATCATTCAAAAATGGAAAAAACAACATATCTCGAAATTTGATCCAATTAATGCAAGACGACGTTATATATGATTCAAGTAATCAGATTTAAGTGAATGTATATGATATTCTGTGTATTTATATCAAAATGTCCTGGATCTGCATGGTTAATCAAATATTCCAAATGTAATGAAAATGCGTAAATATTTTTTAAAATTTCGATTACCATTCGAGAGTACATCCTATATATGGCCGATTTAACCTATATATAAAGCAATGTTGCTGTTAATAAATCATTACTATGTTTATCAATTTTCAAGCTACCATTCAAAAATGGAAATAAACAACATATATCTCGAATTTTGATCCAATTCATGAAAGACGACATTATATATGATTCAAATAATCAGATTTATGTGAATGTATATGATCTGTAGTATATTTATATTGAAATGTCCTGGAACTGCATGGTTAATCAAATAAATGAATCCTATCGAGAATGCGTGCCTATTTTTGAAATTTTCGATTACCATTCGGAAGTGCATCTTATATATAGCCGATTTAACCTATATATAAGACAATATTGCTGTTAATTAATCATTACTATGTTTGTCAATCTTCAAGTGAATATTCAGAAATGCAAATAAACTACATATCTTAAATTTGGATCCAATGTATGAAAGACGACAATATGAATGACTTAAATAATTAGATTTATGTGAATGTGTATGAACCACTGTGTATTTATATAGAAATGTCCTGGAACTGTATGGTTATTCGAATAATCGAAACCTATCGAGAATGCGCGATTATTTTTTAAATTTTTGATTACCATTCAGAAGTTAATCTTATATATGGCCAATTTAACCTATATATAAGATAATCGTGCTGTTTACAAATCATTACTATATTTGTCAATCTTCAAGTGATCATTCAGCAATCGAAAAAAACAACATATCTCAAAATTTTATCCAATTAATGCAAGACGACGTTATATATGATTCAAGTAATGAGATTTATGTGAATGTATATGATCTACTCTGTATTTATATCGAAATGTCCTGGAACTGCATGGTTAATCAAATAATCGAAACCTATCGAGAATGCGTGCCTACTTTTGAAATTTTCGATTACTGTTCGGAAGTGCATCTTATATATAGCCGATTCAACCAATATATAAAATAATGTTGCTGTTAACTAATCATTACTATGTTTGTCAATCTTCAAGTGATTATTCAGAAATGAAAATAAACTACATATCTCAAATTTTGATCCAATGTATGAAAGACGACAATATGAATGACTTAAATAATCAGATTTATGTGAATGTATATGAACCAATGTTTATTTATATCGAAATGTCCTGGAACTGTATGGTTAATCGAATAATCAAAACCTATCGAGAATGCGCGATTATTTTTTAAATTTTTGATTACCATTCAGAAGTTCATCTTATATATGGCCAATTTAACCAATATATAAGATAATCTTGCTGTTAACAAATCATTACTATGTTTGTCAATCTTCAAGTGATCATTCAAAAATGGAAAAAACAACATATCTCGAAATTTGATCCAATTAATGCAAGACGACGTTATATATGATTCAAGTAATCAGATTTATGTGAATGTATATGATATTCTGTGTATTTATATCAAAATGTCCTGGAACTGCATGGTTAATCAAATATTCCAAATGTAATGAAAATGCGTAAATATTTTTTAAAATTTCGATTACCATTCGAGAGTACATCCTATATATGGCCGATTTAACCTATATATAAAGCAATGTTGCTGTTAATAAATCATTACTATGTTTATCAATTTTCAAGCTACCATTCAAAAATGGAAATAAACAACATATATCTCGAATTTTGATCCAATTCATGAAAGACGACATTATATATGATTCAAATAATCAGATTTATGTGAATGTATATGATCTGTAGTATATTTATATTGAAATGTCCTGGAACTGCATGGTTAATCAAATAAATGAATCCTATGGAGAATGCGTGCCTATTTTTGAAATTTTCGATTACCATTCGGAAGTGCATCTTATATATAGCCGATTTAACCTATATATAAGACAATATTGCTGTTAATTAATCATTACTATGTTTGTCAATCTTCAAGTGATCATTCAAAAATGGAAAAAACAACATATCTCGAAATTTGATCCAATTAATGCAAGACGACGTTATATATGATTCAAGTAATCAGATTTATGTGAATGTATATGATATTCTGTGTATTTATATCAAAATGTCCTGGAACTGCATGGTTAATCAAATATTCCAAATGTAATGAAAATGCGTAAATATTTTTTAAAATTTCGATTACCATTCGAGAGTACATCCTATATATGGCCGATTTAACCTATATATAAAGCAATGTTGCTGTTAATAAATCATTACTATGTTTATCAATTTTCAAGCTACCATTCAAAAATGGAAATAAACAACATATATCTCGAATTTTGATCCAATTCATGAAAGACGACATTATATATGATTCAAATAATCAGATTTATGTGAATGTATATGATCTGTAGTATATTTATATTGAAATGTCCTGGAACTGCATGGTTAATCAAATAAATGAATCCTATCGAGAATGCGTGCCTATTTTTGAAATTTTCGATTACCATTCGGAAGTGCATCTTATATATAGCCGATTTAACCTATATATAAGACAATATTGCTGTTAATTAATCATTACTATGTTTGTCAATCTTCAAGTGAATATTCAGAAATGCAAATAAACTACATATCTTAAATTTGGATCCAATGTATGAAAGACGACAATATGAATGACTTAAATAATTAGATTTATGTGAATGTGTATGAACCACTGTGTATTTATATAGAAATGTCCTGGAACTGTATGGTTATTCGAATAATCGAAACCTATCGAGAATGCGCGATTATTTTTTAAATTTTTGATTACCATTCAGAAGTTAATCTTATATATGGCCAATTTAACCTATATATAAGATAATCGTGCTGTTTACAAATCATTACTATATTTGTCAATCTTCAAGTGATCATTCAGCAATCGAAAAAAACAACATATCTCAAAATGTTATCCAATTAATGCAAGACGACGTTATATATGATTCAAGTAATGAGATTTATGTGAATGTATATGATCTACTCTGTATTTATATCGAAATGTCCTGGAAATGCATGGTTAATCAAATAATCGAAACCTATCGAGAAATGCGTGCCTACTTTTGAAATTTTCGATTACTGTTCGGAAGTGCATCTTATATATAGCCGATTCAACCAATATATAAGATAATGTTGCTGTTAACTAATCATTACTATGTTTGTCAATCTTCAAGTGATTATTCAGAAATGAAAATAAACTACATATCTCAAATTTTGATCCAATGTATGAAAGACGACAATATGAATGACTTAAATAATCAGATTTATGTGAATGTATATGAACCAATGTTTATTTATATCGAAATGTCCTGGAACTGTATGGTTAATCGAATAATCGAAACCTATCGAGAATGCGCGATTATTTTTTAAATTTTTGATTACCATTCAGAAGTTCATCTTATATATGGCCAATTTAACCAATATATAAGATAATCTTGCTGTTAACAAATCATTACTATGTTTGTCAATCTTCAAGTGATCATTCAAAAATGGAAAAAACAACATATCTCGAAATTTGATCCAATTAATGCAAGACGACGTTATATATGATTCAAGTAATCAGATTTATGTGAATGTATATGATATTCTGTGTATTTATATCAAAATGTCCTGGAACTGCATGGTTAATCAAATATTCCAAATGTAATGAAAATGCGTAAATATTTTTTAAAATTTCGATTACCATTCGAGAGTACATCCTATATATGGCCGATTTAACCTATATATAAAGCAATGTTGCTGTTAATAAATCATTACTATGTTTATCAATTTTCAAGCTACCATTCAAAAATGGAAATAAACAACATATATCTCGAATTTTGATCCAATTCATGAAAGACGACATTATATATGATTCAAATAATCAGATTTATGTGAATGTATATGATCTGTAGTATATTTATATTGAAATGTCCTGGAACTGCATGGTTAATCAAATAAATGAATCCTATGGAGAATGCGTGCCTATTTTTGAAATTTTCGATTACCATTCGGAAGTGCATCTTATATATAGCCGATTTAACCTATATATAAGACAATATTGCTGTTAATTAATCATTACTATGTTTGTCAATCTTCAAGTGATCATTCAAAAATGGAAAAAACAACATATCTCGAAATTTGATCCAATTAATGCAAGACGACGTTATATATGATTCAAGTAATCAGATTTATGTGAATGTATATGATATTCTGTGTATTTATATCAAAATGTCCTGGAACTGCATGGTTAATCAAATATTCCAAATGTAATGAAAATGCGTAAATATTTTTTAAAATTTCGATTACCATTCGAGAGTACATCCTATATATGGCCGATTTAACCTATATATAAAGCAATGTTGCTGTTAATAAATCATTACTATGTTTATCAATTTTCAAGCTACCATTCAAAAATGGAAATAAACAACATATATCTCGAATTTTGATCCAATTCATGAAAGACGACATTATATATGATTCAAATAATCAGATTTATGTGAATGTATATGATCTGTAGTATATTTATATTGAAATGTCCTGGAACTGCATGGTTAATCAAATAAATGAATCCTATCGAGAATGCGTGCCTATTTTTGAAATTTTCGATTACCATTCGGAAGTGCATCTTATATATAGCCGATTTAACCTATATATAAGACAATATTGCTGTTAATTAATCATTACTATGTTTGTCAATCTTCAAGTGAATATTCAGAAATGCAAATAAACTACATATCTTAAATTTGGATCCAATGTATGAAAGACGACAATATGAATGACTTAAATAATTAGATTTATGTGAATGTGTATGAACCACTGTGTATTTATATAGAAATGTCCTGGAACTGTATGGTTATTCGAATAATCGAAACCTATCGAGAATGCGCGATTATTTTTTAAATTTTTGATTACCATTCAGAAGTTAATCTTATATATGGCCAATTTAACCTATATATAAGATAATCGTGCTGTTTACAAATCATTACTATATTTGTCAATCTTCAAGTGATCATTCAGCAATCGAAAAAAACAACATATCTCAAAATGTTATCCAATTAATGCAAGACGACGTTATATATGATTCAAGTAATGAGATTTATGTGAATGTATATGATCTACTCTGTATTTATATCGAAATGTCCTGGAAATGCATGGTTAATCAAATAATCGAAACCTATCGAGAAATGCGTGCCTACTTTTGAAATTTTCGATTACTGTTCGGAAGTGCATCTTATATATAGCCGATTCAACCAATATATAAGATAATGTTGCTGTTAACTAATCATTACTATGTTTGTCAATCTTCAAGTGATTATTCAGAAATGAAAATAAACTACATATCTCAAATTTTGATCCAATGTATGAAAGACGACAATATGAATGACTTAAATAATCAGATTTATGTGAATGTATATGAACCAATGTTTATTTATATCGAAATGTCCTGGAACTGTATGGTTAATCGAATAATCGAAACCTATCGAGAATGCGCGATTATTTTTTAAATTTTTGATTACCATTCAGAAGTTCATCTTATATATGGCCAATTTAACCAATATATAAGATAATCTTGCTGTTAACAAATCATTACTATGTTTGTCAATCTTCAAGTGATCATTCAAAAATGGAAAAAACAACATATCTCGAAATTTGATCCAATTAATGCAAGACGACGTTATATATGATTCAAGTAATCAGATTTAAGTGAATGTATATGATATTCTGTGTATTTATATCAAAATGTCCTGGATCTGCATGGTTAATCAAATATTCCAAATGTAATGAAAATGCGTAAATATTTTTTAAAATTTCGATTACCATTCGAGAGTACATCCTATATATGGCCGATTTAACCTATATATAAAGCAATGTTGCTGTTAATAAATCATTACTATGTTTATCAATTTTCAAGCTACCATTCAAAAATGGAAATAAACAACATATATCTCGAATTTTGATCCAATTCATGAAAGACGACATTATATATGATTCAAATAATCAGATTTATGTGAATGTATATGATCTGTAGTATATTTATATTGAAATGTCCTGGAACTGCATGGTTAATCAAATAAATGAATCCTATCGAGAATGCGTGCCTATTTTTGAAATTTTCGATTACCATTCGGAAGTGCATCTTATATATAGCCGATTTAACCTATATATAAGACAATATTGCTGTTAATTAATCATTACTATGTTTGTCAATCTTCAAGTGAATATTCAGAAATGCAAATAAACTACATATCTTAAATTTGGATCCAATGTATGAAAGACGACAATATGAATGACTTAAATAATTAGATTTATGGGAATGTGTATGAACCACTGTGTATTTATATAGAAATGTCCTGGAACTGTATGGTTATTCGAATAATCGAAACCTATCGAGAATGCGCGATTATTTTTAAAATTTTTGATTACCATTCAGAAGTTCATCTTATATATGGCCAATTTAACCTATATATAAGATAATCGTGCTGTTTACAAATCATTACTATATTTGTCAATCTTCAAGTGATCATTCAGAAATCTAAAAAAACAACATATCTCAAAATTTTATCCAATTAATGCAAGACGACGTTATATATGATTCAATTAATGAGATTTATGTAAATGTTTATGATCTACTCTGTATTTATATCGAAATGTCCTGGAACTGCATGGTTAATCAAATAATCGAAACCTATCGAGAATGCGTGCCTACTTTTGAAATTTTCGATTACTGTTCGGAAGTGCATCTTATATATAGCCGATTCAACCAATATATAAGATAATGTTGCTGTTAACTAATCATTACTATGTTTGTCAATCTTCAAGTGATTATTCAGAAATGGAAATAAACTACATATCTCAAATTTTGATTCAATGTATGAAAGACGACAATATGAATGACTTAAATAATCAGATTTATGTGAATGTATATGAACCAATGTTTATTTATATCGAAATGTCCTGGAACTGTATGGTTAATCGAATAATCGAAACCTATCGAGAATGCGCGATTATTTTTTAAATTTTTGATTACCATTCAGAAGTTCATCTTATATATGGCCAATTTAACCAATATATAAGATAATCTTGCTGTTAACAAATCATTACTATGTTTGTCAATCTTCAAGTGATCATTCAGAAATGGAAAAAACAACATATCTCGAAATTTGATCCAATTAATGCAAGACGACGTTATATATGATTCAAGTAAACAGATTTATGTGAATGTATATGATATTCTGTGTATTTATATCAAAATGTCCTGGAACTGCATGGTTAATCAAATATTCCAAATGTAATGAAAATGCGTAAATATTTTTTAAAATTTCGATTACCATTCGAGAGTACATCCTATATATGGCCGATTTAACCTATATATAAAGCAATGTTGCTGTTAATAAATCATTACTATGTTTCTCAATTTTCAAGCTACCATTCAAAAATGGAAATAAACAACATATATCTCGAATTTTGATCCAATTCATGAAAGACGACGTTATATATGATTCAAATAATCAGATTTATGTGAATGTATATGATCTGTAGTATATTTATATTGAAATGTCCTGGAACTGCATGGTTAATCAAAAAATCGAAATTTAATGAGAATGCGTGAATATTTTTGAAAATTTCGAATAACATTTGAAAGTGCATTTTATATATGACCGATTTAACCTATATATAAGACGAATAAAAAATGTCCCGGAACTGACCGTTGGATATATATATATATATATATATATATATATATATATATATATATATATATATATATACAAAAATGGTTAAAATTCGTTTCATACGACGGTACTTGTACTTTAAATTCAAATATATTTTGACATGCCTAACATTTTGAAATATCTGACTAAATAGTTACTTACTACCCAGACTGTCCAAATGATTGTATAGATTGGTATTTTCAATCTCATTTTCTATAGCTACCAATTGTAGATTATTGTCCTTGCAGAAAATAACTGCATCGTCGAAACTTACCTACAAATATAAAAATAACGTATGACAATAAGCTAGAAGCAAAAGTTGTGGACAAATGGTAAAATTTCTGGGTTTACTTTTATATCATAACGTTAACTAACGCATTAGACAAAATAAAGATGAGACGCTTAATTATACAGTACGTTAATCAACGCATCAAGCAAAATAAAGTTGAGACGCTTAGTTATATTTAAACATGAAAAGCTTAAGAAGAGTAACTTGTGGATGGAAGGTGCGATCATAGCACAAATTTCAGTACTCCACAAACTTCTTTGGTGTACCTATAAGAAATGATGACCCGTCGGTGAAAAGAATGTTGCTTACAAAATTTTCATCGGCGTTTGCAATTTTAACCACTCTTTCACAAACTCCACTCTAAAATTTTGGTCGACGGGAAACCTTTCGTTGGCATTGGTCCGTTTAAAACTTCTGTAGCCATAATATTTTAAAATCTTACTGACCCTCATATGGAAAATGCCAAATTATCGAGGAAGATCCCTAAAGGAGGGAACGCATTAAGCAATCGCAGTCCCGTCACATCGGGGTATGTGCTAGTTGCGAGAGCGTGTGGTAACGTTTTTTTGCCATATTTTATAACGCACTGTACTTTTCCTGTAAGAAGCAGGGGTTCACCATTTTCGATTACATTTAAATTCCGCTAAATGTATTAAAATAAATGTTCTGCCGGCTTAAAGTATAAGGTTTGGAGAATGAAATCTCCTATTTTTTATTTGTCCTGTTTAAAAAAAAATCATAAAAAGTATTTTAAATCCAGAGCTAAAAAGTAAAAGATTTTATTCTACATATTTTTTTAAGTATCCTGCCAAAATATTTCTATTACCCTTTATATTTAAGAATAATTGTTAAATATGGTCATACAACTTTTATATTATTTTTTTTTTGTATTTCCTATAATAAAACTGATATCTATCAATTACACACTCATGTGTTATTGGCTAACATGTTGGTATTTTTAAATAGGAAAATTTATAAGGAATTGTATGCTAAAATAATATACAGGGTGCTGCATTTAAAAAAATTGAGTAAATTTAATTTGAAATTGGCAATATTTAAGACTTGTTTCAAAACACTCTGTATAAAATAATCCAGGTCTATCACCACTATTCGTTAGCTTAGTATCTTATGTCAGTATTTTAAACAATTTTGAAATCATTGTAAACCTACCTAAATTATGATAATTCATTTTAGGGCCTTTACCATTTTCTAATTTCATAAAAAAATTAATTGCTTTTATAAAAAATTATTGTGATAACAAAAATAGTTTTTCTACCAACAAAAACAGATTTATCTTTCAAAAAAATTATTGTGAAAACAAAAAATAGTTTTTTTTACCAACAAAACAGATTTATCTTTCAGTAAAAGTCTTTTCTGCATAGATTGTCACGAATATACAAGATGGCGCATCGAAACAGAGACATTTACTGGCTGCTCAGTTCTTTTTTGTAAAAACGCTCAGACCCGTCGATTTTGTTTTCGAGGGGGACACAAAATTAAAAAAAAACACGTTAACACGTGCAGCCCCCTAGGCGAGGGTGGCACCATTCCTAAAATTTTAAATAGAAAGGAGGTCAAATTCATCATTTGAAAGGTCTTTCAATTCCCTTTATAATGATGTAAAATTCATGTACTTCACAGTTCAGTAGTTTTGGAGATTTATTGAGTAGACTTTAATAGGTACATCAGATTAGTTTGTACTACTTTCAGAAGAAATAAGTAAATGCTTTTCTTTACTACGCCCATGGTGTGTTTATCATTTTGGTGTTGAAAATAGCGATTGGAGCGTCTTTTGTGGCAAAAAAGTTGTTTCTTGAAGGAAGATAAGAAGGGAATGCCTCGAACTTGTTAAAAATAGAAATTTAGTACATAGTTTGCGATTGATTCGACCAAACTTTGTTGTTAAAATACCTTTTAACGCTTTATACATAAATTAACCATGGTATATTCCACGGCAGAAATGAAAATCAATAATAAAATCTAGCCAGGCAACAGTATTTACGGGAAAATGTATGAGAAGTTGCTTAAGGTAGTTCACTCGCGACAGTCGTACATAAAAATATCCCATAATGGTGAATACCAAAAGTTTAAGATTCTCAATGATAATCAATTTTATTTTTGTAAGAGACTGTACAAAACACATGTATATAAACACGTATGGACATGTTATAATTTTAATAAAATTCATTCGGCAACCTCGCAAATATATGAACGGTATGGCATAGAAATTTGTGACTTCCTCATACTAATTTTAAGGGTTTGTTTTGGTTCAAACAGAACCGCTGATTCCAGTTCTCAAACACAGTGGACGAATTAGTTTTTCAAGAACACGTCGCGAGTTTATAACAACCTCCTAGCAGATCGAGTGTTGCTTTGTTACGTGAAGTGGTTACAATGTTGCCAAGTTGTAATAATTTTACGAAAATACTCGTCAACTGCTTTAAAAATACTTTTATTTTAAAAATCTCTATCTTTTTACTAAGACGGTCAAAAAATTCAGCGATTTTTTATAAAATTTTATAACTTCTTGATTTATTTAACATTAGTTTTTAAAAAATATGGTAAGAACCGTTTTCGAGATATCTTGAAATAAATGCATTACTTGTGTACATGAGAGGCTTCAAGAGTGTTAATTATGCACATTTTGATTGTTAATATCTCGTTTCACAGACGGTCAAAAAATTTAATTTTTTTTTTGTTACATAAAAGACACTTTCATTAACCTTATATTTTAATTTTATTGAATTCTTAAGAAAAGCCGTTTTACTAGTGAACTACCTTTTAAGTCTAATAAGTTATCTTTGGAGATTTAACCTATTCTGCCAAAATAAAAAAAAATATCAATAAATAATAGCGTGAAGTTAAAATGTATAAAAAGAAGGATTGTTATTTATTATTTGTGTTCGAAAGAAAACATAGAAGGAATGATTAAAACTGGTTTCCTATCAGTAAGTCACAAAATTTCATTCCGGCCACATATAATAATCAAAGGCAGAAATCTAGTCCTTGATGAACATTTAAGATTAAAAGGATGTTGAAGAACATCGTAAAATGATAATTTATTGTTTATTTAAAACCTTTCAAGTTTATGATGTCTACTACTTCCAGTATTACGGTTATTATTACAAAAATAAAGGTAAATTTTCTTCTTATTGTACATTTATCTATTTATTTATTTCTTTGATTTAATTTGCACTTTGCTACTGAAAATTTTTATAATTTACACTGTTTTTTTTTTTGTTAGTATTTTTACAGTATTCAACACAGCAACTCCGGTTGCTTATTGTATTGTTTTTACCTACTTTTAAGCAAAAAAAGTAAAATGTATACGTGTATTTGATATGCGAAAATTACAAAATATCGCCCTAAAATGCGCGAATTATCCGCAGCTAGCGCTAGTATCGCTTTTGCTTCATCTACCATGACTTCGCACTGAGCGAATACTTTTATATAAGATGATCATGTTTTAGGTTTTAGACCGTGCAACTGTTTATGAAAAATAGGTTATTTCCATGGTGGAAAAATACAGGTGAAGCGGTAAGCGGTACGAAATGTCTTCAATATTAAAAAGCGAGTTTTATGGTACTTTAATATTTTTCTGATAGTGCTTATACCTTTATTGATTTATTTATTTATTTATCTTAAAATTTAATATTATTTCTATATATCAAGATGTCTTTTTAGTAATTATTGGCAGGTATTATTCAATTAATTTCTAATTAAATTGACAGTGTAATTGATATAAAGTTAGGTTATGTTTACTGTATTTTAAAAATAAAAAAAATAGTTTCTAATTATACTATTAGTATATTGTTACCTACATTAAAATCTACTATTTTAGCCAGGTTGTGCAGTGTATGGCTACAAGAACTATTCGCGAAAAAAAACCAAAGGGAACAAGCAATAACTATTTTGCATATTTTGGTTTTCGAAAACAGACGTACTTAAAGCATAGATCAATGCAGGAGGAAAGATACAAATAACCCGAGGAATGGTATGGTTTTTGCAAAACCAAATTGAATTATAATCATTTTTGTATGTGACGTTTTGTTTCTTTTTTAAGCTTGTATTTGTCTTCACATTTTTCAAAGGATAGTTTTGAAATACCCTTACAACAGAGGCTATTAAACTACTCACCTAAAACTGGCAGAAATTTAAAACCAACAGCAATTTCTACTAAAAGTCTCAGAGTTTAAAAAAAAAACACAATTGTCTGCAAAATGCGACGATAAATTAATAAGGCAGACAAAAAGATATCGACAAACCTTTATTGATAGCTCTGTTAATATTTCAGTTCATCCAAAACTAGAAACGTAAGTACGAATTTACCCTATTAACAAAAAATATTCCTAATGTGAAAATTGTATATGGTACCTGTGGCTTTGAAATGAAAATTACATAACTTAGCATGTAGAACTAATGAATATTACAAGAAATTAAATAGAAATGTTTAATTCATTATATTAACTCTATAATTGTTTCAGATGTGACCACCAAAATGAAATTGTCATTTTAAAGAAAACTATTGAAAGTCTTCGTGAAGAACTAAAAGAAATAACTAAAAATACACCAAATCAAATATAGATTTGCACCTGCAGGAGTGCAACAGAAAAATCCGTCACACCTAGAACAACTCCATGAGCCAAATAAATATAGGTAGATTATAATGTATCAAGCAAGATAAAAAAGTAAACCTTATGTATCATCAATTTATAAACATTATTAAACATGAATAAACCAATTCCAAATAAACACCTCTGTGCTTTTTATTAAAATAAAATATGTTATGTCAAGTGTTTCTATTTATTAAATACATAAACAGGTTTATCAGCACACAACCGTACGAATTGTGTAGGTAATACATTCATAATTATCCTATAAAAGTGACTACTATTCAGACACTTCAAGCTGATTATTTAAGAAAATCCACAACTAAAAAAATATCATTTAATTTTATGGTCCTGTCTTTGTTAACATTTTACAAAATTTTATTTACCTATCTATATACTGTTTTTTCGGTAATTGAATCACATTTCATTTTCACAACATTTAAATCTACTTATTTTTACCTATATAGGCTTATCTATTCCAATTTTTATCGGGACTGAGACATTGAAACTTTTTAATGGAGATGTCCATGAAAGATTAGGTCCTAGACGTTTCAGCTATCATCTTGATCTCAATCTAGCAGATAGTGATGCTAGGTAGAAGATTTAAATACTAGACGTAGGTACCTAACATCCTCATGTTTTGTGGTGGAAGAATTCAGTTTCAGATGAACACTATATCTTATTTATCCTCAAGAAAAATGCATATCAGCTGATTAACTTACAATATATTAAGCTAAAAGAGCACAAAATATTTTTTATTTCGAATTTCTTTGCACAAGGGTCAAATATCTACCTATAGTGAGTCTTCTCTGCATTTTCTTGTATTATTGTGATTTATCAGTTGTTATTTTCATCTAAATATATATTTTCAGTTTTACAATGATTATAGAACTAGGAAATAAAAGAGTAACATCTTGACAATCATTACAAAATGTAAACAAAGCCATGGCAGTTTGTAGGCGGCCGTGACAATACCGATGTTGACGTCATAAAACCTGCGCACCGCTTCATCTATTCGCTCCGTGCGCGACAGCAGCGCCAATTCGTTTTGATACTAATGGACTATTTCTGCGTACACTGACAAATGCAACTTTTAATAGAACTCGTAATTAAAAAGTATATATGGTAGTTTTAATAAAAGTATATGGATTTGTAAAACAAGTAAAACATTAATTTATTATTATTATATATTTCTATCGCTTAAATTAAAGAAAATTATGTATAATCGATAAAAATCAATAATAAAATATAGGCAGGCAACAGTATTTACTGGAAAATGTATGAGAAGTTGCCTAAGTCTAATAAGTTTTCATTGAAGAATTACTCTAATCTGTCAAAATAAAAAAATACCATTTAATAATAGCGTGAAGTTAAAATGTATAAAAAAAGGATCAATACTTATATTTTCATTTTTGTTCGAAAGAAAACATAGAATGAATGATTAAAACTGATTTCCCATCAGTAAGTTACAAAATTGCATTCCAACCACATATAATCAAAGGCAGAAATCTTGAAATCTAGTCCTTGCTGAATGAACATTTAAGAATAAGGGATATTAAAGAACATGGTAAAATGATAATTTATTGTTGATTTAAAACCTTTCAAGTTTCTGATGTCTACTATTTGCAGCATTACGGTTATTATTACAAAAATAAAGGTAATTTTTCTTCTTATTGTATATCTATCCATTTATGTCTTTGATTTAATTTCCACTTTGCTACTGAAATTTTTTATATAAGTTTCACTGTTTCTTTGGCTAGTATTTGTTCAATTTTCAACACAGCAACTTCGGTTGCTTATTGTATTGTTTTTACCTACTTTTTTTGAAAAAAAGTAAAATGTATACGTGTTTTGATATGCCAAAATTACAAAATATCGCCCTAAAATGCACGAATTATCCGCAGCTAGCGCTAGTATCGCTTTTGCTTCCCTTTCCATGACTTCGCACGGAGCGAATATGTTATTTCCTAAAATTAATAAAAAAGTTTCCATAATATGTCGCCAACTTACGTAGATACACTGTACATATAAATGAGATTAAATTTTTTGAAAATAATTTTAACTGATGCAGATCTTAATAAAGTATTGTGTATTAAGAATGAAAAGTGATACTTTACCGCTTGAGACAAAAAGTTGCCGCGTGACGCGTAGAGGAGCGCAGCAATTTGTCGAAAGCGGCAGCGAAATGCACGCAAGATTTTTCTACGATCACATTATTTTAATAAATAGATATAAAAACTGAAAATTTGTCAGAAATAGTGTATAATGTGTTGCCTATCTCTAAGTTATTTATGAAAAAAGAAGTTTTTATTTAAAGCCAATGTTAACTTGGATAATAAAAGAAAAAACATCAAACTAGGTAAAAATAACTTCAAAATTATTTATTAAAAAGCAATATTATTATATTATATCTAATTTAAATTAGCGACAAAGTTGTTACTGAATGTCAGTTCGCGGAAAACGTCAAGTTTGCGGTTGAATTTCGAAGCGCAAAAGCCACTTTGGATAGTGATCGTAGAAAAACACTTTTTTTATTACATTTTTCTGTTTTTATTTGGTTCTTTGGCTGTGAAACCTTTCGGTATACATTTAGAAATAAGCCTATTAAACGATTAAAAGATTACTCGTTTCCTAAATACAGGGTGTTGCAGTTGAAAATCAAAAATTATGAATGCCTACATTTTTTTTCTCAGTTTAATTACACTAAATTCGACAAACGTTATTGGTGTAATAAAATACACCTATCAGCAAAAAATCAGTTAAGTAAGCTTTGCCAGTGGCGTACGGCAAAATTTTAGTCAATTGCCCAAAAACTTTTGATGTTTTTCAAATAAATTTGAGTTAGTTTTTGAGATATTCGCACTCGAAAGTGGATACTCATTATTTTAATATATTTTGAAATACTCAAATTTTTAAATTTCGATTTTTTTTATTAAATTTCCAAGAAGAGTACATTATTTATTTAAAAAATATCAAAATAAAATTAAAATATTTCGGAAACGAGAAACATTTTATCTGAGCATGCTTCGTTTAATGGTCTTATTTTTAATCAGAGAATCGTCAGTTGTTCTATGTCCCATTCTTAACAGAACACCATGTTTAAATAATACGCCCAGACAGCACACCAAATCCTTTGGATATCTACTGAACATCCCAATATCCACTGAATGTCCAGTCCATGGTAGATATCTATTTTATATCCATGAAATGTAATTTATAGACTTGCAAATGTCCATAAATAATAGTAATTATATAGCAAATTATTAAAAAATTACGCCATTGTGCTCGCCATTGTGGCTAATAGTACCGTTCAGATATTTAAAATTAATTTTTTTAAGGTGTATTCAATATCCCATGAACATCCACTAAATATATCAAAGTCTAGGCGCGAACGCAAACCATAGTGGATATCCCTTAGATGTTATTTGATTCTGCTTACTAAGTATAGATGGCGATACCACTATCGCATCTACTCATGCTCGACCCGCCGTAATAGAGTTCGATCGAAATTTTTGTCCTGCAGACTCCATTAGAGACTGGAGTCGAGAACTTCCATTTATTGCTGAAGAGTCCTAATAAGGATGACTTTCCTTAGTGGGCAAAATCAAAGGCAGAGTGTTGAAAATATTTTTTATCTCTGCTTTTTTGTTTCGACGTTATTCAATAATCATTGGTTACTTATGAACCTCTACTAAAGATACCCATAAAATATTTTGTTGAATATCCGAATATCTTCTATAACCTGGGATATAGACGGACATTTGGTTGGATATCCATATTGGATATATTGAATATCCACAAACTATATTCTGTGGATATCTCTGGGATTTCTTGTATTTTCTGGAAGATACCCATTAGATATTTTGCTGAATATCCATTAGGATATCTTCTATATTCTGGATATAGACGGACATTTGGATATCCATATTAGATCCACGGAATATTTCTGATATCCTTTAGATATATTGGATATCCACAAAAGATATTCTGTGGATATCTCTGGGATTTGGTGTGTTGTCTGGGCGTAATGATACCAAGACCTTTGTCCTTTATTGACTGGACACATACTGAATTACTAAGTAAATATACCGATGTCCCGAATCTAAATCCAAAACTTTTATTTACCTGCTACATCCAAAATATTTTTCAAGGTTAAAAACTCATTTACCTATCGCGTTGTTGCTCGTGGTGATGAATTTATTATAACAGTTACCGTTTAGAATTAGTACACTATCTGTTGAACAAAAGAACTATTAAACATGGAATATTGCTTAAAATTAGTTATTGTTACGAACATTGGAGTGTGCTACCGTGGCCTTAATTGTTCGAGTCTAGTCTTGTTCTATACTGCGGCGCAGATTCATTATTCTTCTTGATTTTACTTATTCAATTGTTTTTATAATAGAAATTAAAACTACATTCACTCATATAAAATTAGTAGGTATATCGCATTGGAAAAAATATACTTACTTCGTTCAAATCTACAAAATACGTTTTTTCGCCTAATTTAAATGTGTGGGACCAAAGTTTCGTGCCTGCAAAAAATAAAATAATACAATGTTCTCAAACATCAGTTGTTTATTCAGTTGACTTACCATTTTTCGGAAATGCAATAGTTGTTGTAAAACAAATAAAAAAACACGAGATTGCTAAGAAAGAATTCATTTTGATAAATAAAATTTTAGTCTATTCATCAATATATATACCTTAACTTTCAATTATTTTTTTCATTATCAAATTGTAAATACGTTGTAGAGATATTAATCTTCTAAATAATTATGTATATTTTTTATCAATTTTTCCAGGGACTTCTTTCATATTACAATTACTTCGATATCAGAGATAAGACACAACAATTTGATTGTTATCCTGTATCCAGTTTCAAAGTTGAAAAATTAAAATGAAATTACTTTAAATAGTAGGTATATTAATGCTACGTTTGAAATGTACCTCATCGAGCAAAGCGAGTAGATTTTTTGGGCACTGACATCAAGCATACCATATCAATGGAGCAAACGAAGCAGAAAGTGAGGTATCGAGTAAAAAAAAGCAAAACAAGGTACTTTTCAAACGCAGTATAAGAAGGGTTATGGACTATGGAGAAAAAAGGTAAATTTTCAACTTAGCCCGAAAATGAGATGGTAGTGACATGTCTGGGTAATCACACACATTAGGAATTATTAATTATAGGTTTGCCATAATAACAATATAAGTACAGAAAAATAAAAAAATATTGGTTACCCTTTTAACCCAATTTTCATAACAAATCAGTTTCAATAATCAAATATAAAATTAAATACTAAAGGCAGATATACATTGTTCTGACATTAAGATACGCCACGCTATCCGACATGATGCGAATTACATAATAGAAACCGCTGACCTGTCGAGAAGTTCCGAGAATTCCACCAGGCGGCAGTGTTTAACATTTTTTTTTTACTTTTAGGCTGATGTTTGCTTTCAATTAATAAAGTCATAAAAATATTGTACTTGTTGTTTAAATAAAAATATTTTTTTTATAGAACGATTTTTTAAATCGTATTATATTTTTGGCGCAGTCAGTAGGATTGTAATGAAGAATCCGACGTGGATAACTTTCGATATTTTAATAGTTAAGTGACAATTACGAACTTTCAATGTTTCGCACTAATTTTGAACTTTCCATCGCGAGAAAAGTTTTGTGGTGCTACCAAAGAATTGTACTGGAGACTTCCATGGTTAAGACGACAGCCGGACCTTCGATGCAAACGAAAAGCGTACTGTAAGTTTTATTTTTCTTTCATGTCAGACTACTCTAACATCGATTCCCTATCCTTCAGTGATCACAGATCCGATTTAGAGCTAGATTTAGTAATTGAAAGTTTTAATTCAATTAATATTAACGATAATAATTATCTAAATAATTTTAATAAAGTGACATATATCTTAAATCAAACAATGACTCCTCCCCTAACTTTCAAAAGGTTCACGCGGAGACCATTCCTGATTTTTATGGCGACAAAAACGAGTTGCAATTTTTTCTAGAAGGTATTGATAGCATAGTTAACCATTTTTATGATAATGTAAATATTGGAAACTATCAAAATGTTATGATTTTAGAACAATTATAAGTAAATTGCATGGACCCGCTCGCGAAGTAATTAATATTAGTGGGGGTACTAAAATTAAAGAAATTAAGGAAGAGCTGATTATGAATTTTAGTGATCCCCAAAATGAAAATTGCTTATCTTTAGATTTAAATAATTTAAGGCAAGCTCCTAACGAGAGCCCAAATAAATTTCATGAGAAGGTCAGGAAATTATTAAATACCTACTATTTCAAATTACCTCGGTTTGCATAAACATAATTTAGATATTAGAAAATTTAAACAAAAATCATATAACGAACATGCTCTTCAAGTATTTTTAGCTGGGTTAAGAAACCCTTATGGTATCATGGTTCGTACTTAGGATCCCAAAACACTGCTCGAAGCAATTAATTCTATAAGAAAGGAGGATAATATTAAATATTTGCAAAATGCGCATTCAAATCAATCTCAGTAAAAAGCCCTAATAATCAGCATCGGCAGAATCACCCTAATAAAAATAATTAAAATTATATAATTCAATTTGTTAATAGAAATCAAAATTTTAATAATAATCAACAAACTAATTTTAATCAACCCAGCACTAGCCATTACAGAAATAATAATATTAATAGTAATTATAGAGGTTCGTTTCCTACCGGTCCTTTAAATATTCAACCTAGATCAGTAGCTAATCAAAGATTTTTTACAAACCGACAGGTCTTTGAACCTCAAAAAAACGTTTGGGAACTAAATCCTAATTTTAATGCAAATAATTCACCTAGGCCTACTCCAATGAGTACGACTTCCCGTCAAATCTCTGGCAATTCGAGAAATCAATTACCCCAAAATCATAGATATTAGTCTGAAGTATTAAATATTGTTGAATATTGCGATTTGTCAGATAATTCCAACGATTTTGTCAGAAAAAAAATGCGAATACGAAATCGTCGACTCGTCTTCCGGCGATAATTTACCAAATTTCTCAGGAACACAGTCCCCCAAATCCGAAGCTATTGTTGATAAATATTTTTCTAAATTTAAAACAGCGGAACCATTCGTTGTTTCAACAGCTTTTAGCTCCTCCAAACAACGTTTCAGTAACCATTCCGGCATTCCCAGAATTCTAAACAAAACAAGATATTAAATTTTTTGTAAATAAATTTCATTGCATATTTGATGGTCTATTAGGAATAGATTTATTAAACTCATTGAATATTCATATTGATTTGCCAAACGCGCAAATAATTTCAAATAATATTTCTTTACCAATTCATTACTTTAAAGCCACGCCAATAGAAATAAAACCCCAACTATAGTCTGGTAAATGTTTCGCGAATAAACATCCTGTAACTATTGAGTCCGGATCTTAGATTATACAAACCTTAGATGGAACATAAGACACTGCGCATAATCCCATTTCAAAATGATTCACACCCACCAATCACAGTTGAGAACATCACATGTCAGACCGTTGTCCATCCAAATTTAATGTGTCAACGAGAATTAATTTGGTATTTTAGTGACTTAAATTTTATAAATTAACGTTGAAAATGCCAAGATGTGTTGTAAAAAGCTTTATTTATAATAAACCTGCGAAATGTGACGGAGTTAAAAGAAACTTATATTTATTTCGGTGAGATATTTGATTTTTAAAGATTCTGTCGACGTCCATATTTGTTGATTTGAAAATAAACAGAATCGGACTTGGTCATTGGTACATGTTATAAGTAGCAAATAAAGGTTATTATTATAAACTGTTTACTCTTTCTTGTTTCATAGGGAATCTTTTTTTAGGAAGTGAAAAGAAAAAAATACAATCAAATACAAAAATATCAATTTCATTGCCAATTTATTCGTTTCAAACTTCACAACTGGTTTTAATAGTTTTCTCAAAACTATTTATTTAGTAATTCTCTATAACAGTGTTACTCTAAGTGTAAAGCCAAAGTTTCCGCGAAGAAAATAATCACAATAAAAAAAAAACAGTACTATCGTCACAAAATGAAGGGACCTGGCTTGAGGACCGTTTTTTGGGAAGTAATTTTTTTAAGTCACTAACAGGAAGGAGGATATGATTTTGCTTTAGGACTTTTTTTTATTTAATTTTTTATGGGTGAAATGGATTTGGGATAATTTTTGCAAGGAATCTTTGGAATAAATCAAAAATAAATGATGCTCTTGTGCATTTTCAGCCGATTAAATTATTCGTAGATGCATCAAATGTGGGAATAAGGGCCATGATATGTCATGTTTAAAAAAAAAAAAATATTGAGAAATCTATAGCTTCTGCTTATCAAAGTCCGAACAAAAATATTCCCAAATTGAAAGAGAGGTCCTTGCATTAATTTTTGGCTTAAATAAATTTAATGAATATTTATATGGACATTTGCATAAAGTAGAACATTATGCAACTGATTACGAAAAGTTGATTATGTCACCAGTTACGAAATGAAAATAAATAAAACTGCCTCTTTTTTGGTTTCTAAGTTGAAAAATCGAAAAATCGTAAAATCGAGAAATTGAGAAATCGAGTAATCGAAAAATCTAATGATAAAAAATCGAAAAATCCAAAAATCCAAAAAACGAAAAATCGAAAAAACCAAATATCGAAAAAGAGGCAATGAATAGTGACATTTCACATTTGAAAATATGACATTACGTTTAAAAACAAAAAAAGAGAAGCTGTAAATTGCGTTTAATTAATTTTTAAAATAACACCGTTATTGAAAACTGCCCAGAAATGTTGGGGGTAAAATTTTGACGTACATCTTTAAGGATAATGGGTAAAAATGTTTTTTTTTTCAAATTTCTCGCGGGTAATGTCAAAAATTAGATCGGCAACACTGCACATGTCCCTTATTTTTATTATTACTATTGAAAAAAAAAAAACGTCGTAGAGCAATCAAATACAACAATTTTCTAAAATATTTGATTGGAAGTACCTACACAAGAATGATGGTGAATCATTTTTCAACACAATTTTATAAATAATCAAGTCAAAATTAGAAAAAATCTTGTATATAAACACGTTACGAAATGCCGTTTTGTGTAAGTCGTTCATGTTGCGGGAACTCGCTCCGCTCGTTATGCAAATATTTACTCGTTACACAAAATAAGGCATTTCGTAACTGGTTACATAAATAACTATTAATTGACTTTCTAATATTCATTGGACGGTATTTTCCGTAAATAATTAAATCATAAATAATTACCAGGATATAAGGGAGCGTTCAAGTATTTCGTAACGAATTTGGGGGGAGGGGTGTTTTGCAAAACGTTATGATGCGTTACAGGGGCTGGAGGGGGGTTTGAACTACGCGTTACGTAACATTATTATTTTTTAGTTCAGAAAAGTCGCGTAGAGAGATTCTCTCACGCATTCTTTAAAACGTTTTTTCTCAAAATTTCAAATGGAGTGACATAATTGTGATTTTTAGGTAAAAATAGTCACTTTGTGGTTACGTAACGCGCGTTACATGGGGGGAGGGGGGGTTAAAAATCTCCAAAAATTGCGTTACGTAATACTTGAACGCTCTCTAAGTACCAAAACATTTTTTTCTCTTAGAACAGTAGGCCTATGTCAAATAAACTTAAAATATTATAACGAACGAAAAGGTTTCTAATAAAATTTAGTTATTTATTTTATTTTGGTGTGATCGTAGCAAAAATCTTGTGTGTAATTCGAACAAAAAGTACTTATAAACTTTTACTTAAGGGTCGATTTCACCGTTTTATTAAACGAAGTTTAAAATACTAAACTAAGATTAAAATGACATTTTTATATTAACAAAAACAAAGTTTAAATTACTAAATGGAGTTTAAAATGACATTTTTATATTAACAATGTCATTTTAATCTTCGTTTAATAATTTAAACTTCGTTTGACACAACGGTGGAATCGACCCTTAGCTAGTTATATATTGATAAAGTGTTATTGCCCTCATCATACATGAATCGTGCTAACAAATAAAGTCAAACAAACGTCTCATAATTTTTAATCTTTTAATTACCCACCAAAATTAGGTACTACAATACAAATATTTAAGTCCGGCCCAGAACACCTCCCTACTCCTTCCACCCAGTTTTTCGGTTTTGGCAAAATTCGCGCAGCGAGAAATGCTTCCTATGTTACCTCTACCCTTTCTAACCTCTTTGGTCCGGATAAATATTAGTACCGGAGTAAACTATGGGTAATTGTGTAATACCGGGTACATTAACAATTTCGATTAACGGTTGGGCAACCGATGATTTTACTCTATTATATCCAATTAAAAGTATTCCCGTTAAGAATAATTTTGAAAGCTTTAACGTTGCTCTTGAACCCACTATTGTTAATAGTGTCAAACATGAAATTAATTATCTAATACAAAAATGTATCATTACAGCCTTCTCCTCACCATGGCGGAAATTAAAGCAGCCCAGGAAATTAGAATCACAAGTCTAGAATCCAACCCTGGAATATTATCCTATAGATTGGGATATGCTAAATTACAATCCACATACCATTCTTTTATCCATTATTTTGATTTAGACTCTATTGAAAGCGAGCTTATTAAAATAAATAATCAATTCGAAAATATAATTTTAACAATTAATAATCTGATTTATTCAATAAAATACATAATACAGTTAATTTTATACAATAAATGCAATAGATAAATAACTATAGATACATCACAGTAATGTCAAGAATAAAGCTTTGGATTCCAATAAGTGTATAGACACTTGTTTTGGCCAAAAGTAAATAAAAGGTTACAGAAGAGTAAAATCTAATAATAATTAATAACAATAAAAATAAAAATAAAATCACACAATAGGTACTAATACATTTCTAATTAAAAATAAAATGCAGTATTCACAACCGAACTTAAAAATAACATAAATTCAATTTCCTTCGAAATAAAATAATGCAAAGAAAAACTAAATTACCATCATTCTAATAAACGACTTAAAAAAAGAATAGACGGTCTAGGTACTATATTTAAAAGTATTTCGGGAAAGCTAGACGGTAAAAGATATGACCAGTGTTGCCAGTCTAGTACAATTGTACTGGATCTAGTACATTCTCTGAGATTCTGGTACTCTAGTACACTCGACACAATATTTAGTACTTTTTCCAGCGTATGTTTCCATTTGATGTGTAAAATATATTGGTCAAAAATTGCAAGAGAAATTAAAATAGTTGTTAAAAATTACTTCAGAGATAAAATAGTAGACATTTCTCGAGAGATAAAACCTTGTTTAAAAATTCCTCGAACGATAAAATACTATTAAAAAATGCTCGAGAGATAAAATATTGTGCAAACATTGCTTGAGATATAAAACATTATCAAAAGTTGTTAAAAATTGCTCGAGAGATAAAATACTGTTAGAAATTTGTTTAAAATTGTTTAAAAACTGTTCGAGAGATAAAATATTATCAAAAGTTAAATCTTTTTCAAAAATTGCTCGAGAGATAAAATAGTGTTAAAAATTGTTAAAATTTTGCTCAAAAATTGCACGAGAGATCAAATATGACTCAAAAATAGCTTGAAAGGTAAAAAAAAGTCTGTTAAAAATTGCTCGAGTGATTAAATAGTGTTAAAAAAAAATTATGTGCAAACATTGATCGAGAGATAAAAGAAGTTGGTAAAAATTGCCCAAGAGATAGAATACTGTTGGAAATTTATCGAGAAATAAAATATTTTTTAAAAATAGCTCAAGAGATAAAAAAGGTTTTTTAAAAACTGTTCGAGAGATAAAAATAATATCAAAAGGTATTAAAATCTTTTTCAAAAATTGCACGAGAGATCAAATATTGTTCAAAAATAGCTTGAAAGAAAAAAAAAACTGTTAAAAATTGCTCGAGTGATTAGTAACATTTTACAAAAAATTTTGTACAAACATTGCTCGAGGGATAAAAAAAGTTGTTAAAAATTGCTCGAGAGATAGAATACTGTTAGAAATTTATCGAGAGATAAAATATTGTTTCAAAATAGCTCAAGAGTTAAAAAAAGATTTAAGAACTGTTCGAGAGATAAAAGAGTATCAAAAGGTATTAAAATCTTATTCAAAAACTGCTCGAGATATAAACTAGTGTCAGAAATTTGTCGAGAGATAAAATATTGTTTAAAATTGTTGTGTTCGTGTTCTCTATAAACCTTTTTTTGGTCTTTAATGACCATACTTTATAATTAGAAAAATCTGGTAATTTTATAGAATCTAGTACATTTTTATGAAATCTGGTACATTTTTTAGATAAATCTGGTACATTACAAAAATATATTCTGGCAACACTGGATATGACGACGCTATTGCCTTTCTAAATTTAAATCAAAAAGATATAACAAATACGCTGAATAACCAGATATCTTTAACTACTAAAATATTCGATGATTATAATAACACACTCTCCTTAACAAAGCAAAACGAAATACAAATGACTCAAAACATTAATGACCTAAATAATGAACCAGAAAAATTCGTAAACGACTTTTCCGGATATTTTTTAGCATTAAAAGCTTTAGACCAGGTACATGCAGTTCTCAAAATTTTACTTGAAATCCTAAATAATTTAGAAAATTCAATAATTTTTGCGAAACTAAAAACCGTTCCCGTTAGCATTTTGAAAATAGAGGACTTAGAATTTATCATAAACTTGTTATTAAAGTTATATTCAAAAAGTAACTTATTGTTTGGTGTCGATCCACAAAATTTTCATAAATATTATGAAGTTATTACAGTAGACTCTTATTATTCTAATAATCGGATAGTATTTGTGATTCACTTCCCTATAACCTATTCAGAAATGTATTCTTACTTTCACCTCTATTCAATACCTACCCAAAATAACTCAATCCTTATCCCCTCCAAATCTTTTCTGGCAATACAAGGAAATAACTATGAGTACGAGGATGAAGATTTTCAAAAATTTACTCATTATATTTTTGCACAAACATGAATCCCATTGTCAAATCTAATACAGATGATTGTATCCACCAAATACTACAATTGAAGAATCAAGATTCCCCTGCATGTGAACTTACTCAAATCCAAATCAATTCCGAGGTAATCGAGCGAATCAATTCTGCTCACTATATTGCAGTCTTTCCTCGAGAAACGAAGATTTAAATCACCTGTGCAAAGTCAGTTTTAAAAGGTACCTATTTTATGGAAATACCGAAGGGTTGCAGTTTCCAAACCCCAAAGAATAGATATTCAAATAACATCGACGTTATTCACGGACAGCCCTTGCTTCTACCAGAAATCAAAATAAAGAAAGTCGACCAAAATCATTTTAAAAAATCTGATGTGTCCAACACATGACTTTCCTATCTAGTTATTATAGGCATTTTCCGGTTATTTTGTACAACCTATTGCAGCATCTCTATAAATGTTTAGAGGATAAACTAAATATATACATTTTACACATACATCTACCTCGAAACATTTTTCTATAGATATTCATTGAAAACGAAAATACAGAAAAATTTAAATTTAGCACTTTTCCATTACGGACCATTTTAGAAAAATCATGTATAAACAAAAATTATAGAAATCGATATCGCAAACAACTTTTAGTTCAACAATTTTCATAAAAATCAGAATTTTGCACATTTTGTCAAATTTCTCGAATACGGACCATTTCAGGAAATTTTGACATAAAACAAAAATTATAGATAATAATATTAGAAGTAACTTTTATTTGAACAATTTTCTTCTCCAAACATAAATAACAGATATATTCCATAAAATATAAAAACGGCCTCCCATAAAGTACCCCCCCAGATGTTCCAACTTTGTCCAAAATCTAATCATTTCACGTCAGGCCGAAATAAACCTTAAGTTTAAAATTTAATGTTTTTTCCTTTATCCGTTTTTGAGTTTTCTTCAAATTTCGAAATTTACACATTTTCTCAAATATCTCGAATACGGTCCATTTTAGAGAAATTATGTATGGGACAAAAATTATAGAGAATTATATTATAAACAACTTTTATTTGAACAATTTTTATAAAAAATTATGTTTTTTACATTTTGTCAAATTTCTCGAATACGGACCATTTTAGGAAAATTTTGCATAAAACAAAAATTATAGATAATTATATTAGAAGTAACTTTTATTTGAAGAATTTTCTTCTCCAAACGTAAATAACAGATATATTCCATAAAATATAAAAATGACCACCTATAAAGTACCCCCCCAGATGTTCCGACACTGCCCAAAATCTAATCAGCTCATTGGACGTTGAAACAAAGCTTAAGTTTAAAATTTGGTGTTTTTCTGTGTATCGGTTCATGAGTTATGCGTTATACAGACACACACACAGACACACAGACACACAGACACACACACACACACACACACACACACACACAGTCATCATCGCGAAAATAGTCAAAACGGATTCAGGGGACCTCAAAACGTAAAAATCCGTCGAAAACTCGAGGTCGAAAAAAATCATGATTCCTATACTTTCCTTATATCTGTATACAGATAGGAAAGTAAAAAATTAATATTAATGACGTACCCCAAACAAGATCCACCTATTGCAGAAGGAACAAAATCGAATTCGTCAAATAAGTCTCCAAGCCCCTTCAAACAATACCAACCTGTGATATACGCCACTGTGTGCATTGGGCGCTGTTGCCCTTATCATCCTATTTTTCAAGTTTGGGCAATCAAAGTCTGGAAATTAAAAAATCACTACATCAACTACACAACAAGTAGTTTTCAATATCGATACCGAAGAAGATGAATAATGATCCACACCCTGTATGGATCTCTCTGTAAAGGGAGGAATTACATAATAGAAACCGCTGACTTGTCGAGAAGTTCCGAGAATTCCACTAGCCGGCAGTTCAAGTTACTTGTTATCTCTGTACAAGTGTTTAACATTTTTTTATTTTACTTTTAGTCTGAAGTTAGTTTGCAATTGAATCGGTTATTTCGAAAAGGCCACATCTCCATTATTTGGGAAAAATGAGGTTAACCTCGCCATGTTTTTCAAAACGCGCTAAGCTTCATTTCACGTGAAAATGCCACATCTCCGCTATTCGATAATGTTTTATAATGAGCGGTGTAGTTCCCTGTTTAGTTCGAAAAGGCCACTTCTCCGGAGATGTGGCGTTTTCGAAATAAAGTGCGCACGCATCACATGTGATGATTCAGCCGCTGTTGGTGGCAATAACAGGCAGTCGTTTTAGTTTTTAGTTCAGTCTCAGTTGAATGTTACTACGATTGGGTTTGTGCATTGTTTATACAAAATGAGTAGCTCTGAAGATGAAAGTAGTGCAGTTATTGAAAATGAAGAAAGAAAACGAAAGAAAGGCGTGATTAATCGTACCCAGTATAAAAGTGAAGTTATTAAGAAGGCCAAAGTGAAAGGTGAGGCACATTTTAATCATGTCGGAAAAAAGGTTTTGGCGCGAAAAACTGGAATCAACTGTAGTTGCCGCAAAAAATGTTGTGAACAGTATTCAGAAATTGACAAACGTGCATTGTTAACATCGTTACATGATTTTGATAACAAAAACTCACAAGACTCCTATTTGCAAGGTCTGATAGAAGTAGCTCCCATTAAGAGAACCAGAAAATCTCAAAATGCCATTAAGCGTATAGAGAGACCTAATAATTTTTTGTTTAATACTTGTTTAAACGGAGTACGTAAGCATGTATGCAAGAAAGCATTTTTGAGTTTATATGGAGTTGGCGAAAAGCATGTTAGACGATTATGCCATCTACTAACGTCGGGAACCACTCCAAGAGATAATAGAGGTAAATCTATTAAATCTAGGCATAATTTAATACCAGCTGAGGTGTGCTTTCAAATAAATGAACATATAAAGTTGTTCGATGTAAAGGAAGTCCATTATGCTAATGTAGTGAAAAAGTATTTACCTGCTACGTTGGATGTTAAACAAATGCATAAAATGTTTATCGACAAATTTCCTGACTCTAAAGTAAAATATAGTTTTTATTTAAAGTACTTTCATGAAAATTTTACATATTTTTTTGGTCGTCCTCAAGTTGATGTGTGTTCTGCCTGTGAAGAACTTGGCCAAAAAGTTAAAAGCACGACCCTCAATGATACTGCAAAACGAGTTGCTGTTGCCGAACTCATGGTTCATAAAAACAAAGCTAAGAAATTTTATAAAAAATTAGATCAGATTAAAAAGCTCTCTTCAGAGACTGGCGAAATACTGGGAATCACAATGGATTACATGCAAAATTTACCAATACCAGACATACCTGTGCAAGAAATTTTTTATTACCGACAGTTATGGGTTTTTGAGTTCAGTATTCATAACTTAAAAACGGGAGAAGCTAAATTTTATTCTTATCATGAGGGCGAGGCTTACAAAGGACCCAATGAAGTGTGTACTTTCTTAAAACACTATTTTGAGCATGAAGTTTCAGAGAATGTCAAAGAAGTTCATATATTTTCAGATGGTTGCGCGGGCCAAAACAAGAACCACACAGTAGTTCGATTCCTTTTAGCCCTTGCATCCTCGGGAAGATTCAATAAAATTGTACATTATTTTCCAATCAGGGGCCACTCATTTCTACCGTGCGACAGAGACTTTGGGGTAGCAAAAAGGCTCATTCGCAAGCAGGACCGCATTTTTCTTCCTGAAGAATATTATGAGTTAATAGAACGATCATCAAGTAAATCTCTCTTTTCAATAGAAAGGGTTCATAATGAAAACATTCTGGACTTCAAGAAATGGTGGCCCAAGTATTACAAGAAAACCGTACTATCTATTGACTCCTATCAGAAAAAAATCAAAGATGAGAAAATAACTTTTCAAATTTCACAGTATAATGAATTCGAGTATGACTGCAGAAAACCAGGGATTGTTAAAGTACGTCCATTTATTGATGGGCTCATGTTCCATGAATTTTCCTTGGGAAAACCAGCTGGAGTGTGTCCTGATTTGCCATCAGAGCCTGCTTACTCAGGAAAAATTCCTATTAATTTCAAGAAAATGGACAATATTAAGAAACTTGTCCAGTATGTACCAGACGATAAAGTGTTTTTTTACAATGAACTGATTTTATGGCCTACTACTAAACAAGATGAATCACCCGAAGAAGACTTTTAAATAACATATTTGATAACTTTAAACATTTTTTTTGTTGTCATCTAATAAATTATTCATTAGTAATGCTAGTTTTTTTATTAGTTATAAAATCATCAGTGTTTGGTTGGAAAAGGCCACAACTCCTAAAACAAAATAATTTTTTTCAGTGTACTTAATTTGATTTTCTTTTTTTTTCATAAATGAAACTTCATTTTGCATTACATCTTGACACTTTATTCGGAAAACAGAAGCATAACCTCACGAATTCCAATATGAAACGTTTTTTTTTATCTCCTGTAAAATTACCATTTCTGGAGTTGTGGCCTTTTCGAAATAACCGATTCAATTAATAAAGTCATAAAAATATTGTACTTGTTGTTTAAATAAAAATATATTTTTTTAAAAAACGATTTTTCAAATCGTATTATATTTTTTGCATTTTTATCACGATGGCAGTTGTACGATGCTAAAAAATTTATTTACCTGCAACTAGTACTAATCATATGTTTTATGTAAATGTTAACTTAAATATACAGGGTATTTATTAATTGAGTGCCGATACTTAAAGGTGTGAATTCTTGGGTAATTTTAAGAAGAAAAATTAATATCAACATATGTCGTAAACCTTTTAATTTTTTGATCTACAGGGTGTTACAGTTTTAAGAAAAAAATACCTTTTTTATCACAATTGTTTTATCTGAACTGAACATTTGCAAAGAAAAAAAAATGGTACTCCACTGTTTTTACTAAAAACCAAAATTATTTTTGAATCCTCAATTATTGTGGAGCAAATGTGGCCCACAGAATTACTTTCGTACGACGCAAGTGGGGCAAAATTAAAAAATCGGGCCAAAACCTAATCTTTTAACAAAGCTCATAAATTTAACTAATATTATTAAAATATTAAGAAAATGACTTTTGTATTATTTTTAAACATTTTACAAGGTATTTCAAATTTTCAGGTAACAACAAAGAGTATAAAAATAAACAAGAAATGTATCTTTTTTGGTGACTAAATTTATATTGTTTAAATATCAAGAAAATCACTTATGCACTATTTTTAAAAATTGT
This sequence comes from Psylliodes chrysocephalus, assembly GCA_927349885.1. Taxonomy (NCBI): domain Eukaryota; kingdom Metazoa; phylum Arthropoda; class Insecta; order Coleoptera; family Chrysomelidae; genus Psylliodes; species Psylliodes chrysocephalus. The sequence goes on along the minus strand of OV651815.1, from coordinate 58,801,078 downwards.
GCAGGGTGTTTCAAATTAACTGCCCTAAAGGTTTAAATTGGAAAAAAATGTTTCTTTTTTGTTGATAGAAATGATAAAACGGAAAAATTTCATACAAATTCAATTATTTTAAGTAATTCCTTACTTTGAAATTCTTATATCAAGGAAAATTTAATCGATTAAAAGACGAATTTTACTATAGCTCTACATTTATGTTTGTTTTTGCACATTAAAAATACATTTAATATAACATTACAATAAAATAAGTTAAGCATCTTCAGAATCTTCCAAGAAATATTAGCTTGAATCCACCTGCAATGACAGAGCACTTCTGGAGCAAATCCAAAACGTCTTTTTCGAAAGATTTTGACTTTGTGTATAACTATTCTATCTGTTAATTTCTTTTAATTTCTTAAATTTTACAAATCTAATATAGATAATTATGAAAAATAAATTTTCTAGAAACAGTTGAAAAATGTTTATACGATAAATATTTTTTCTAAATCTTCGGGAGGATAGAAACTAATTATCAGTACTATGGGTTTGGTATACAAAAGAAGGTACCTACTAACTATTCTAAAACAATTTGTTTTAAAAGCATATAGCTTGCGAGAATATAGTGATCGAATATTGCAAATATCCTCTGTATCAGTGGCGACTCGTGGTAAAAATTTTATGGTGCTCTGCAATTTTGCAAAAAAAGCTTACCTTTCAGGGGAGTTGTCTTCTTAGTCAAAGTCCCATCGATTTGATCGGGCTTGCTGAATGATGGATTGCTGGAACGATTGCCACACACAAAAAAAAAAAGAAACACCAAGCACTATTTTACTGTACTCTATTTTCTTCAAGAAAAATACAAAATGTTTAAGAAAATGATGTGAACAATTTAAACAGTGCGATTTTATAGTCTATTTTTTATAAATTAAGTCTATCCTACGTTCTTTTTGGTTCGCAAATTTTGTAATAACTTTTTTCATTAAAATTGTTTATTTCGGAAGTAAACTTTTTTCAATAGATTGCATTGAAAGAGCTGTTAAACGATATTCTGTCATTGAATTTCTGAGAAACGTTTTGATTCGATTTAGTGTTGAGAAACATCGTTCGGCCTCTGATGTTGTCATAGGAGTTGTTACAATTTCTAATAATTTTCTAGTCTCCTTTAACGTATCTCCTAGATTGTTTGATATTAAAAATTTTAGTAGAGATAGTGCGCCATTCAATGTCCTGCAATCATTTCTTGAATAAATAACAGACAGTTCAGTTCGCAATCATTCTTTGTCAAGTGTGCGATAAAAGGAGCATGCGAAAGTGAGTTTATCCTCGTGAAATTTACCACAATACTCTCCAAAGCATTCTGAAAAAAAATTGAGGCAACTACTATAGATGCTCTTTAAAAACAAATCCATCTTTTCACAATTTAGGATAACGTCACACACCTCTAAAGCAGAAATCCGATGATCAAATTTGCTATTACTTGGGCGCTTGCGTTTATTTTATGATAGCTGGTCGCTTATTATATCTAATGCTTCAGTAGGCGAGTTCGGATAGTCAGGGGCTGGAGTGGGACAAAAGCGGAGTTTTTTTATGGTGCTTTTAAATGACATTTAAGCGTATTAAACTGTCACTAATCGGACTAAACCGAACGCTAAAAGGGTCGTTTGGAATAAAAAGTGTTAAAGGAGTTGAAGGAACTTGGCAGACCGAACGCAATGATGCTGTCAATATTATTTCGAACTTGAGTGATACTGCGTTCAAAATTATCGATAGCGTCTTTTACTAGAGTGGGTTTAATTTTTCTTTGCTGTAGTTGATTGAATAGGATGTCTACGTGGGGCATCACATGAAAAAAAGTCAGCCAAAAATTGAAGATCGGATCATTTAATGTACGGCGAATAGAGGCGGCTGCACTACAGACTGTGTTGTTGGCGAATTGTTCTTCTATTTCATGCATACACTCAATGAGAGACGATCTATTTTCGTATACAACATTAATGGTCCTTATATTAAAATTCCTACGGGTTGTAGCGCCGTGGGGATACTTCTCTTCACAATCTTGTTTAAGACTTCTACTCGCTGGGGTGAATTATTAAAAAAGCCCGGAATATCTTGTAAATTTCCAAAAAATACACGTACTTGCGAATTTGCAGAAGCAGCTTTAGACATAATTAAATTTAAGTGATGGGCATAGCAATGTACATGGTGAGCAAAAGGATACTTTTTTTTAATTAACGCTTGAACACCTGCGTGTTGGCCGCTCATCACCGCGGCTCCATTAAAACTTTGTGCAATCACTTTGCGGTGAATTTTGAAATAAAGGATCTATAACAGATAAAATTGTTTTACTAAGTGTTTCTGCATCACATTTTTCAGGAATTAAGTAGTTCCAAAAACGTTCAATTGGCTCACCATTGCGAACATTTCTAAATATAACTACCAGTTGAGTTTTTGCAGCAACATCCGTTGGTTCGTCCGCCATGATCGCCAAAAATGGAGAATTATTAATTTCTTCAATTATTTGTTTATGACAGACATCGAGCAGACACTGTAACCCTATCGTTCAGTATTTCTTTAGAGGTGCCTTTAAATACCGAAGAATTTTTTAGGTGGTCACTTATCTAATTCAGCTGAGAAATTTATAAGTCCACGAAATATCCCTGGATTCTCGGAAGAATCGCTTTCATCATGTCCCCGAAGAGCCAGTTCAAAAACTCTACAAAACTTAATGCAATTAATAATTTTGGATAAAATATACCTATTCTTTGAGACATTTTCATTATGTCTCTGTATATTTAACCAATAAGCAGAATCTAATTGAGCTATAATATTAGTTGTCCCTAGCAACGCAAATTCCATGCAATTATGAAGATGGCATTTTAGATTTTAATCGATAATTATTCTTAAGTACTTGATTTCGTTTGTCTTTAATCTTGCTTACCTGTGATTTTTATACTAAAAGATATATATTATAATTACAACGATTATATAAAATATGTCTTAACTCGACATACACAAATATAGGCTCAATATAATAAAAAAGACAATAAAATACTTACTTACCAACTCCACTAATATTTGGGGCACATGTCACAACCCTTAGCTAACTATTTAAAATGCGATTATTCAAAATACAAAATAAAGACTTTTAATTTAGACTATGAAGATCATGAGCTCGATTTGCTACTGGGAATCCCCTACAAGGAGGGCCTCCTATGGGGAGGATCCTTCCCTGTGGAAAAAAGCCCTGCGCATCCCCTCGACATTACCTTTACAACTTTTTCATAGTTTATTGTTATTAAAACTAATGTTCAATAATTATTAAATATTCAACCTTGCACATGATTGCGATTCAAAACAAATTGTGGACATACTTAAACAAAGTTTTATGTACAGGATGTTATTTAAATAATTAATTAAAATTAGGAAAAATATGAATTTATACGAAGCGTGACAATAGCACATAGTGTCATATACCTCAAACATCCATCTATATATCTAACCTAAGACTTAAAAACACTATCTGCACAGTGTTGTTTACATTGTAAGTTTATTGAACATAGTGTTATATTTTTTGGCTAACTTTTATTGTGACGTCACTAATACATGGTGTAGTATAACCCTGAATAGGTCTCTCGATCAGCTGAGTTTTAAAAATGTAACTTTCATAAAACTACACTATGTCGCATAGTGCGGTTTACCTCTGAGGTACCTGTCAACCGACGATATTGTATATTGATATTTAAACAACATACCTGTCATCATTATAAAATCTAAATTTTGAACTATTTCGTGTGGAAAATCATATTCCTGGAACATCTCTTCATTATATGATTCTGAGTTGCTGAATGATGTGGAGTATATCTCAGTACCAGCGTATGTCACCAGCTACTATGTTCATTACTAAAAATACGCCTTTTAGTTTAATAAAGTTCCAGATATCCTTTCTCCGTGGTTCCAGTACTGAAAAATTTTATTTTCAAAAATATACCAATACGATAAAAAAATCTCTGAAGGATAGGATGCCTACTGATGATTTTCCTTTTCTTTATTATCATGTTGATATTTCTGTTTAAATAATAAGGCACTGCATTTTACAGAATCACTACTTTCATTGGTTTGACTAAAAAATATATATTTTTTACCTAGCATTTATCATTTTATTTAAAAAACTGTTAACTTGAGCTTGCACCAATATTTGTATTCAATGGTTTAAGAGGTCCCAAATTTAAACAAGGTACAGAACCTGGTTTCACACTTTTGTTTACATAATATATAAAATCAGCCTCAGTGAAGTGTGCACTACACACTTGGAATCATGTTGGAGCACGAGTGGCGTGAGTCAGAGTTCAGTCAGTTTTGCGATATTTTGTGTGCACGTGCTATTGCAACGGAGATTATTCTGGTATTTGTTTTTTGTTTACTATGGTGTGAGAAAATTGTTGATACTAAGTTAAAAAAGATCAAAAACAGTTAGAACAATTGGTGGAGCAGGTTTTTGACGATATGAGTAACGATGAAGTGGAAGGCATCGAATACGAACAGTTTGACGGCTCCGATGCTGACAGAAATTATAGTCCAAGTACCAGTGATAGTTCAGAAGATGTTCGTCAACCTAACTCCGAAGATAGAAAAAAAGGTAAAATAGAAAGCATTATGTTTTCTTTATTATAATTGCCAATTATTTTTGGAGACAGAAAAAACTATCCACGTTCGGCTTAAATGCGAAGAGTAGATACCCGCACCCCTGGTACATCTTGAATTATAAAAAAAGGTAGAAACACGGTTTTTGTTATTTTGTTTTTTCTCTAAGTGTTTTTAGGGATCCAAAATCAAGTAACACTTTCGCATTCTGATGAATCCAACTCTAGTGATGACGATATTCCACTTTTGCGGTTTTCAAACGATGACCCTAGGACAATTTTTGTCGATGATGATAATATAACGTGGAAAACCCCTTCTGGTCGTAATCTAAAAAGTTATACATTTGATGAAACACACGGCATCCCTCCTAATGTTCTTGAACAATTGACAGGAAAAACGGAACTAGACATATTCAAACTTTTCGTTGACGATGAACTTATTGATCGTATGGTACTTGAAACAAATCGTTATGCTGAACAAATTATACTTGAGAAAATTTCAAACGTCATTCTCGACTAAATAATTGGTCGCAGAAACTAATTCAGCCGAAATGCATATTTTCCTAGGCTTGCTTTTATGGATGGGTTTAGATAAAATCCTTCACTATCCCACTACTGGAGTCGCTCTGAATTATACAGGGTGTTTCAGATTTAAACGGACACAGCTTAATGGTAGGTAGAGTACACTTAGCTGAGTTCAAAACACCCCCATACTTAGCCTTTATCTTACTTGTTTCTGAGATATAGGGTGTTTTATGATTTTTTGCCAAAACTAAACTTGGCCAGTTTGTTTGAACGGCTAGAGATATGTTGATAAAATTTTGTACAAAAGTTACACTCTTTTAGGTTAATAAAATAAAATAAAATAATCGGACTCTCTTTTTTTATATTACTCTTCTTGGCTAGAATATCACCCTGTATATTGGATTTTAATAAATGTTACTGCACATTTAGATAGTACATGGATCAATAAATAAAATAATGTAATAATATTTAATGGCACCATCTTGATTTTCTTACAGTTAATTTTTATAATGGCGACTACAATATTATAAATCAGTATTTACAATATTAAAATCAAATATTTTACTCTGTACTTTTAAAACTCTACACAAATTAGGTACCATCTTCATTTATTTTTAACTGCTGCATTTTCCAATAAGAAATTGAATATCTACACAGGACTGGGCTCACTTTATTTGATAAACTAACAGAACAAACTAACAGAAACAAATAATTAATTAAAACTAAAGTAGATTTTCAAAATGAACACCGTGAACGTCAATACACCTTTGCGAACTTTTTAACAGGTTTTTCATTGATTTTTCAATTATTTCCGGTTTATTTTTAATGTTACATACATTATTAATTTTTTGAGCTCGGGTATTCATTTCTTCGTTGTACACCTTTGATTTAAGGCAGCCCCATAAAAATAATCCGGAGGTGTTAGATCTGGAGATCTTGATAGCCAACTATTTGGGAAACGATGATTTAAATGGTCTCTGACCAGTATTTGAAAATGATGTCGAGCACCGTCGTGTTGAAACCACATTCCTCTGGTATTAATCCCTTCTAACAAATTTGGCAGGATGTCTCTAAGGAAATTAAAATAAACCTCAGCCGTTAATCTGCCTTCAAAAACATGAGGGCCTATTAAATGATTTTTATAAATATCGCACCATACATTTATAGAAAATCTATATTGGGAATGTTTTTGTGATACAGTGTGACGATTTTCAGTTGCCCAAATATTCCTAGTGTTATTGATCCCATCTCGTATACATTGTGATTCATCAGTAAATAAAATTTTTGATATTGTCGTTCTATGGGTCAAAGTTTATCTACAAAAAGATAAGCGGTGTACGTCATCTCCGTGTTCAAGTCGCTGTACTTTTTGTACATGAAATGGATGCAAATTTTCTTTTTTTAAAGTTTTCCATACTCTTGTTATCGGTACTGCTAATTCATAACTAATTCTTCTTACACTGATACAAGGATTATTTCTAGCTATCTGTAGTATCTACTCTTCTTGTCGAAGATTATTTCTCGGAGCATGATCATGTTTAACTGTTGAATTCGAAATCCTGTAAAAATGTTTTAAAATTTGGTAAACGGCGATTAGGAAAGCGTCTGCGATACTCTCTTACTGCTGCTCTACCGAACACAAAAATAATGTCTGCATATTCTTCATTACTAAATTGAAACGGCATCCTGAAATACTTATTTTCATGCCATTAGAAACTTACACTTATGAACAAAAGTAATTTAGCTCAAAATACTGTACATAAAATAAATATTTGACATAAGTCTACTGGTATTATACTACAATATTACATTAATCATGTTTAGGACGGAATGAGTGATGGTGTAATTTGGTGCATTGGCAGTTGACTAAATTGAGTTTTCAGCTCGTTTATAAAATACCTAGTTTTTTGAACTGTTAAATTTGATTTCATCAGAGCTTTAGTTCGTTTAAGTTTTAGTTTATTTTAATTTAAAAATATAATTACCTAAAGATGAACGTGGAGAGAGGAATGAATGAAGTGGTTCGAAATCATCTTCCTGTTAGTGTAAGAATTAGTAATAAATAAGCAGTACCTAGGTACCAGAAATAAGTGTATGGAGAACTTAAAACAAATTAAATTTGTATCTATTTATGTACAAACAGCACAGCGACTTGAACACACATAAAATGTTTGGTGTGGAATTTATAAAAAAATCACTTAATACCCAAGCACAGTTATTGAAAAAAAATTAACAATGTATGTAACAACATTATAAATAAACCGAAAATAATTGACAAATCAGTGAAAAACCTGTTAAAACGTTCGCAGAGGTGTATTGATGTTCACGGTGTTCATTTTAAAAATCTATTTAGTTTTAATGAATTATTTGTTTCTGTTAGTTTGTTCTGTTACTTTATCAAATAAAGTAAGTCCGGTCCTGTGTAGATGTTTAATTTCTTATTGGAAAATGCAGCAGTTAGAAATAAATGAAGATGGTACCTAATTAGTGTAGAGTTTTAAAAGTACAGAGTAAAATATTTGATTTTAATATTGTAAATACCTACTGATTTATAATATTGTAGTCGCTATTATAAAAATTTACTGTAAGAACATCAAGATGGTGCCATTAAATATTCTTACATTATTTTATTTAATAATCCACGTACTATTTAAATGTGCAGTAACATTTATTAAAATCCGATATACAGGGTGATATTCTAGCTAAGAGTAATATAAAAAAAGAGTCCGGTCCTGGAATTTTTAAAAAAATTAAATTATGGTTTTTATTAACCTAAAAGAGTGTAACTTTTGTACAAAATTTTATCAAAATATCTCTAGCCGTTTAAACAAACTGACCAAGTTTAGTTTTGGCAAAAATTCATAAAACACCCTATATCTCAGAAACGAGTAAGATTAAAGGCTAAGTATGGGAGTGTTTTGAACTCAGCTAAGCGTACTCTATCTCCCATTAAGCTGTGTCCGTTTAAATCTGAAACACCCTGTATAACAGTCCTGCATCCAAATTTATTACGTATGTGGCACTTTGCCGATAACAAGGCGTGCCAGCCAGGAGATCAACTGCATAAAATTCAGGTTCTAATCAGCTATTTAGTATCCAAGTTTCAGACATTTTTTATTCCATTATTTATTGTTTCGGCCTTTACTTGATGAAAATCCATTTAATTTTGAAAGAGTAAAACCAAATTTGGTAGATTTTCACACTTTTATTTTAAAAATAAAAATTTTTTTTTTAAAAAAACACACTAACATGACATATGTTTCGAAGTACAACTTCTTTTTCAAATGTGACTATTTACAATTCGGTATCCAATATATATACGAAATAATTTAACAAAACAAAGTACTTAAGAAAACATCAATAACATTACAAAATAAACTAACTATTTAAAGTAAATAAGAGTACTTAGGTAATTATAATATCCATCAGATAACAATAAGATAGCCCATTACCGGGATTATCTCACAGAAAACTGGGAAAGAGATTTAATAAGGGTGAATTATTAATATCTAATTGATCATTTAGTAAGTTATCTGAATTTTTAAATCTATTTATTTCAAGTGTTTCTAAATGGTTTAATTTAAGGCTCTTATTTTCTACATGTAAAATTTCAAAGTTGTCTGTAAAAGAATGATTTTCAGCTAAAATATGATTTGAGTAAGTAGAATTATTTTTGTAATTTGTATAGCTATTATAATGTTCGGAATAGCGTTTTTTGAAAGTACGGCCTGTTTGACCAATATACAATTTTGGACAACTACCACAATTTAATTTATATACCCCCGATTTATTATTAGGATTAATTTTACCCTTATTGTTTTTAATATACTTACCAAGCGTATTATTGGTTTTAAAAGCTACGTTAATATTTTGGTTTTTTAAATATGATGATACCTTTTCACTAGGAGCTCCTATATATGTAAGACTCTTATATCTGCAATTTGGATCTTTAATTATGGGATAAACTTGTTGAATAGCCTGTTTAAAAAGTTTTTTCTCTAAAATGTTGTCTACTAACTTTGAATTAAAATTATTATTTACTGCGATTTGTTTAATGATATTTAATTCTTTAGTGAAGTTCTCTTTGGTAAGGGGAATATTAACTAATCTATGGATCATACTATTGTATGCTGCCAGCTTTTGTTTGTATGGATGAGATGAACTATTATTTATTGTAATATCCGTATGTGATGGCTTATGAAATATCCCAAAACTATGGCCTTTATTATTTTTAATATTTAAGTCTAAAAAATTAATTGAATTATCCTTCTCTGTTTCCATAGTAAATTTAATATTAGGGTGTATAGTATTGATAAAAACTAATAAAGAATTTAACTGTCTACTAGTACCAGTAAAAGCAGTCAATATATCATCAACATATCTATGCCAATACAGACAATGTTTACTTAAATTATTGCTATGAATTTTATTTTCTATATTATCCATAAATATTTCTGCAAGCAACGGGCTTAATGGGTTCCCCATAATAAGACCTTCATTTGCTGAGTAGATGTTATTTTGAAATTGAAAATAATTTTGTTTTAGGCAAATGTTTAACAAATTTAGGATTTCTTCTTTGATTATAATAAGTCAATATACCAAAATATTAACGTAGCTTTTAAAACCAATAATACGCTTGGTAAGTATATTAAAAACAATAAGGGTAAAATTAATCCTAATAATAAATCGGGGGTATATAAATTAAATTGTGGTAGTTGTCCAAAATTGTATATTGGTCAAACAGGCCGTACTTTCAAAAAACGCTATTCCGAACATTATAATAGCTATACAAAAAACAAAAATAATTCTACTTACTCAAATCATATTTTAGCTGAAAATCATTCTTTTACAGACAACTTTGAAATTTTACATGTAGAAAATAAGAGCCTTAAATTAAACCATTTAGAAACACTTGAAATAAATAGATTTAAAAATTCAGATAACTTACTAAATGATCAATTAGATATTAATAATTCACCCTTATTAAATCTCTTTCCCAGTTTTCTGTGAGATAATCCCGGTAATGGGCTATCTTATTGTTATCTGATGGATATTATAATTACCTAAGTACCCTTATTTACTTTAAATAGTTAGTTTATTTTGTAATGTTATTGATGTTTTCTTAAGTACTTTGTTTTGTTAAATTATTTCGTATATATATTGGATACCGAATTGTAAATAGTCACATTTGAAAAAGAAGTTGTACTTCGAAACATATGTCATGTTAGTGTGTTTTTTTTTTAAATTTTTATTTTTAAAATAAAAGTGTGAAAATCTACCAAATTTGGTTTTACTCTTTTAAAAATTTTTTATTCCATCGGAAACCGTATGTATCGACGAAACTATGGTACCTTTTAGAGTTAGATTGAAATTTCGTCAGTATATCAAGGGTAAACGACATAAGTTTGGCATAAAAATGTTCAAGCTATGTGTAAATGGTGAATATACACATAATATGAAAATATATTGCGGGAAAGAAGGACCTGAAGACGCTAAAGGATCTGTCGCAGATAGGGTAGTTTTGGAGCTCATGGACATTCTTCTAGATTCTGACAGGACCCTATTTACTGATAATTGGTACACTAGTGTAAGATTAGCAAAAAATTAACAGCCCGGTCGACTCATCTTGTTGGTACACTTCGAAGTAACCGCAAATGTATTCCAAAAATTGTAACCAAAGCTCCTCTCAATCGGGGCCAAATTTTTGGCATGGAAAGTGACGATGGCATAACAGTATTTAAGTCACATAATCAAAGTATGTGATTTAAGTAGAAAGATAGACGCGGCGTTCTTATACTTAGTACGAAGCATAGCGTCGCAAGTCAGCAGATATAAATCAGCGTCAAAAATCTGTAGACGAAGCCGACGATATAAAACCGTGTCAAAAACCTGTTGCTATTATTGCTTATAACGCAGCTAAATCACTCATTGATATATCAGATCAAAGGGCTTCGTATTCTTCGGTTGTTAGAAAAGGCCTAAAATGGTACAGAAAAGTTGCAGTAGAGGCATTATTGGGAACAACAGTTGTTAATTCTTTATAACAAAACCAATAGGAAAAAATTGTCTATAATAAAGTTTAGGGAAAATTTGTGTTCTCAGCTACTTCATTATTCTGAAACAATGCAGGCAGTAATATGACTCTCAATAGACCCCCAACTACCAATCAGCACAAGTTACAAGTTGCAGAAAAATACAATAAAGTTACCCGAAGCCGCTGCAAGAGCTGTTATACAAGATATTCTGAGGAACAAGGACGAAATTTTGCAATGAAAATGGCCAAGGCGGTACGTTATATTCGCGTTGTATGTCCCGGAAAACCTCATATGCGCAATGAATGTTTTTATAAATTGCACAAAATTGGCAACTAAAGGGCTAAATGAATTTATTTTTGTCAAATTATAAATAATAAATGTAAAAATAAATTTTGGTACCCATCGAATATAGGACTTTAATTTTGTAAGCCGTTTGTTATGAAGACTGCCTACGCCCAGGCTATCTGATATACCATACATACTTACGAAAACTATGCACGCTTAACAAGCACACGGCGAAAATTCCAGATTCTACTTGTGCGTTGATATGGCACACACGGCGTTCAATTGAGAGGCCGTGTACGTCGTTTTGACTAGCATGACAGTTAAAGTGTTAATGATATGCGAATATTTAACGGTGCAAATCTACATAAATAATTAATGATAGTTTGCTTATAAACTAAATTATTCCACTACGAAAATATTTTCGAAACCGCTTGAGATATTTAGCACGTAGTGACAGTTAATAAAGGTGCATATTTTTCAATACAAAAATAGTTTTTAAATTTAACAGCGACAATCGTACGGGCACCGACTTTTATATTTTTTTAAGAAAAAAATAGTACGCCAATGGTTTTTCCCAAATTAAAATTATTTCCTAATTGTCCCGTTTTATTTGAAACATAAGAGCTATCTTGAGATATTTTCCTGCGATGCGCCGTTTTTGAGTATAAAAATAAAAAAACATTGTATAATCCGAGAAAATATTGAAGAATACAATTTTGCAATAAACGTAGTTGCGCTTTATTAACTAAAAATCACTGAAATATTTTAAGCGTTTTCTAAAATATTATTTTTTTATAAACTTTAACACTCCATATTTTCGCAACAGAACACTTTTGGACCATGGTTTATAAAAAAGCAAACTATCATTAATTTTTTATGTAGATTAATTCCCTTAAATATTCGCATTTTATTAAGGAACAACGCCTAGATTGTTTCCTGTATGTGATACCCTTGTACATCTTTTCATTTGAATAATTCTGGTAGGTCAAATTAAAAATATTTACATTATACGATTTTAAATTTTATTACATTTTTATAAACGAGAAAACAGATTTGATTATTTTACATACACCAGTCTTACACTGCGCAGATGATAAAAAAGCAAAATGATAAAATCTTCTAAAGCAATATACAATATTATCAAGGAAATATCTTCAAAATATCAAAATACATTTACAGATAATATTCACTTAAGGTAGATAAAACATCAATAAAAAATTATATGTAAAACGAAGGATTCCACAGATACAGAGTAGGAAAAAAATAAGAAAAAAATATTAAACTGTCATATTTTACATAAAATTTTATTATAGTTCAGAGCTAGTTGCTAGAAAATTAATTACAATATTTTGTCACCGATACAGAAAATAATATAGTGTTAATATCTGAATATGAAGACAGTATTTTTATAATATCACAAAAGGCTTTAGTACATTGTCATGGTTTCTACTAGATTAATAATTTTATTTCTGCAACATTTTCTATACTGATTTTTAATAGGTGCCATATTTTTGGAAATAATATGGAGCAGTTGACAGTATTTTTAATTAACCATCCTGTATTTATATTTTTCGCAAACGTACAAACTCTAAAATGGGTTAAAAAAAAGATATTTTACAAAAATAAAAAATAATAGGAATTATTGAAATAAATAGGAATTATTGAAAATATATAATTGACGTTAGAGAGAGGTGGTGTGAAAGTTTACAGAAAAACTAGGCGAACTAGAAATATTGCTATTTTAATATTTGTTTCTGTCTTATATTTGTATTCAAGGAGCAGTTAAATCCCAATATTTAGATTTTGCATACATGAATTTTGTAAAATACGACAGTCTTAGAGACGTCTAGGTTAAAAACAACCTCCCTTCAATCTAACACATTACAAACTACATTCTAGAACCTTTCTGTTGTAGAACCTTAGCCCTATCTTCTCTATCACTTTTAATTTCAGGGCAATCTCGTATTCCACATTCTCTGCTTACTACACACAAAAATTCGGCATGTTCATCCGCATTATAATTGTACTGAGAGCCAATATTTATTAACTGCTCAAATTTCCAACCATCTGACATGGTAGACACCATCTATAAAAAAAATAGTTTACATCAGATCATAAATTATTTATTTATTCATGGAACAAGCAATTGGTATATTGAGTAATGGAATTAAAACACCCCTGAAATTAATGCATTTCTTTTTACCTGAGTAAGTTCATCCTCATGGCATTGTAGAACTCTATAAACATGCTTTTTGCCATCTTTACTAGGTTTACCCTCCCTATGCACTATCCTCCTTTTAATTAAAGTGATTAGTTCTGCAATATTATAAAATTCTGCCTCTTCGAGCACTCCTTCCTCAGCCAAGCCTTTATTAATCACCAACTTCCCATGCCTAAGATAATTTAGAACTGGTGAAAAATAATTTGGATCCCGGTCTATTAAATAAGCACCAGTTTCATCCTAAAATAAAAACAAATATTCATTAACCAGTAAGTCAGACACTGCATGTTCGAAACCTACTAGGGAATGCTTTTTTTAATGTTTCTTTAATTTTTCAACTTTGGTTATTTCTGAATGTCTTAATTACTTTTCATTAGTTGACAATAAAATGACAAAAAATAATCCCCTTTATATTGAAAATGTTTATCAAAAATGCATTAAAATAATACGAAACACGAACTTGGATTTCAGTTAAAAAGAAGTTCTGATTCTATTACATTACAAATGCAGAAGAGTAATGAGACTGATTTTTTACTTTACAAAGTTTTTATTTCTTTCAAACATCAATGTTATCCCCTTCAAAGTAGTGGGCAGCTACACACCGATGGAGACGTTGTTCCCATTGTTAGTAGCAGCGCTGGAAGTCTTCAACCGTTATGGTTTTCAGCATGTCCGTTAGTCTTTTGGATGATTTCTAAAGTCCCGAAATGACGGCCTTTGAGAACATTTTTCAGTTTAGGAAAAAGGAAGAAGTCACAGGGATTGAGGTCAGGGGAATAAAGAACCACAGGAATGCCTATTGAGGTCAAAAATTCTGTTATGGAGAGGGCAGTGTGACATGGGGCCTTGTCATGATAGAGCAACCATTTCTCTGCAATGTCTGGTCTCACGCGAATTACCCTTTTTCTGAGCCTTTCAAGGACGGCTTTATACTCGTATAAAGCCGTCCTTTTTTCCTAAACTGAAAAATGTCCTCAAAGGCCGTCATTTCGGGACTTTAGAAATCATCCAAAAGACTGTAACGGACATGCTGAAAACCATAACGGTTGAAGACTTCCAGCGCTGCTACGAACAGTAGGAACAACGTCTCCATCGGTGTGTAGCTGCCCAAGGGAACTACTTTGATGGGGATAACATTGATGTTTAAAAGAAATAAAAACTTTGTAAAGTAAAAAATCAGTCTCATTACTTTTCTGCCACACCTTAGATGTTACCTTATCTGATATATTCATAATATACAATGCAACCAGATATAAAATATTTTTACAAGAAGTTTTGCCTACTCTAAAGCTTAAGAACGTAATCTACAAAATGTATCAGTCTTGTATGGGATTTAAAAGAAAATACAAAATTATCTTAACATTTCTGAAATATATATAGGAGGGTCACTCTCATATGAAGGAGATTCACAAATATTTGCTTTAAAAAGTTTCTAGTCCAAATTTTTTGCAGCACCATGTTTAACTGTTAAACAGGTATAAATTCAGCTTTATCATTTTTAAACTAATGTAAGAATGTAGGCTTTCACGGCCGGCGTCAATGTAATTGTTTCCGTGCTGTTATGCCGTGGTCTTTCTTGGTTATTACTACCAAACGCATCAACTGCAATTGCGGCAGCCACCTTCGGTGGCGTGGACGAAGTACTCTTCTCGACGTATCAACTGAAACTGAATCCTCCTTCGCTCAGAGCGTTATATTTATATGAGTGTCTGCGCGCTCTTTTTTGGCGGTCCTAATATTAGGCGATTTTATTTTCGCCATTTTTAATGACAATGATGTGTGGCTAGATCCTAGGTGATGTTGTTTTTTTTTCTTCCTTTCTATTGAAGTTCTTTTCATGTTTGTGTTTTTATATAGCCTCCATGTGCAATCTGGTCGAGTAATGTCTTGATGTTGTTAGTAGGTCGGTGTTTTCGTAAAGGATCTTGTGTTCTCCGTCGGATAATTTATTTATTTATTCACGGGCCTTGTCCACTTCCAGTACAAAGTACAAATTAAAACAAAAAACTCAAATAGAGTCAATCTAAATAATATGATATAATAATGATAAACTAATAAACTAACTACAAAAATCATAAATATATTAACATGTACAAAATCGAAACAACTAATATTAAGACTAGGGAATTTAAGTCACAGTAAGTTTTAAAACCATAACACCCAGCTTGAATTAAAAATTTCTAGACCATCAGCACAAGCATTAGCGCTTCGTGAAACTCTAGGCATGAATGAATTGAGGCCAGTATTAGTTCTTATGTAGGGCTGATGAAAACTGTTTATTGATCTTGTGCTTCTAGTTGGGCTGCCAACAACATGCTTGAAATCAATATAGGGCAATCAACCATATATTGAGCTTAAAAAATAATTTCAGATCTGCCTGATCTCTTCTTATTCTCAAAGTTGGTAAGGAGAATGTCTCTTGCAGTGCCGCAAATTCATAGAAATAGTCATCTATCCGTGGAATATTTGATTTAAATGCTAAGTAGTGAAGAAATTTTCTCTGAACCTGTTCTAATCTATAAATGTGACAAGTATACTGGGGGTTCCAGACTGAAGAGCAATATGCTAGCAGAGGCCTAACAAGACTACAGTACAATAACCTGATAGAATTAATACTTGTACCTAACAAGAATACAGTACAATAACCTGATAGCACTAATACTTGTAAAGTCTGATGTGTTTCTCTTTATATACCCACGCATTCCAAGTGCTCTGGGTACTATTGTGTCAATGTGATGGACAAATGAGAGCGTTGTGTCCATAATAACACCCAGATCTCGAATGGATGCAACTTGGATCACTGGTGTACCCTTGATATTATATTGATAATCAATCATGTTGATATTCATAGTAAGGGCTATCAAATGACACTTAGCGATGTTTAGGTCCATAGCATTATTCGCACACCACTCATCAAGCCTAGCCAGATCACACTGAAGTTTGAGACAATCCTCAAGAGATGAAACTACTAGGTAGCACTTTAGGTCATCAGCAAAGCATAAAAATTTGGCAAACTTGAAACATTCTGAGATATCACTTATAAATAATAAAAATAATAAAGGTTCCAAATTGGGGGACTTCTGATGGATTGGGAATGTTTTTGGATCTGTAATTATTCAATTTAACAGTTTGAAATCTTTCAGATAAATAACTCGCTAGCCATTGCAATAATGTTACCATGATCCCAGCAGTCTCCAGTTTATTTAACAAAAACAAAAGTTTGTGATTGACCCTGTCGAACGCCTTGGAAAAGTCTGTGTATATGGCATGCACCTCACCACTTCCATCCAAGACGTCCGACAGATAATCAACAAAAGCAAGTAAATTCAGTTCTGTAGATTTTTTGTTAAGAAACCCAAATTATTCTTCTATTATTGATAAACTTAATTTAGATCTTAAGTAATCAGCTACTATGTTTTCAAACAACTTTGTAATGGAACTAAGATTACAGATGGGTCTATAGTTGCATATGTCTGCTCTGTTACCAGACTTGAAAATAGGTGTAAGCACTTTCCAGAAATCTGGGAATATGAAATATAATATGAAGTGGCCGTGAGAGAACAAAACTACAAAATCTGAGAACAGAAGGGGGATACCATCAGGTCCTGGTCCCTTGGTAATGTTAATACTAGCCATCTCTCCAAATATGGTTGATATAGGAATAACATACTCAGATATAGAAATGTGATTAAGTGACAGTTTACTTTGAGGATCAATATTCTTATCAGTATATACTGACTGGAAGTATTTTGCAAAAAGATCAGGTAAATCTGGTCCCAAATAACATTGACTATCATTAAAGAATAGCAATGGTGGTAAATCATTCCTGTTCCGATATCTTTTTTAATATTTGGCCAAACAAACATTTGTTGAACTAGACAATTCGTTCTCCATACGTCAGGGTGAGCCATTCCATGATACATATTAAAAATTCTGCTTCGAAGACTATTGGATACAAAAGGTTGAATTTTATCTTCGTAAACATCGCAGTAGTTACCTTGAGATGAGATGAAATGGGTAAACAACTGAAGTTTTATTTGAAGTAATACAATAATTTACAATCTAAGATTATAATGGTGCACCTAGGTGTAAAACACCTGTATATGCAAAAGAAAAATAGGGTATAAAGTTAAGTTAAGACCTTATAATTTTTTTTTACTGCTTAAGAAAAGGTTTTTATATTATTAATTTGTCTGATGTTTTCTGTTAAAGTGTTGTATATTTTTGGGCCTATTACAGAATTGAATCTCTTATTTCCATCATATTTCTAAAAAGGTACGTTTAGCATACTTTTTTTTATATTCTAGTCATATGGGTGGTTTACAAAACTTTTATTTTTCAATTTGAAGTAGAACACACAGCTTGAGTGAAAGTATAATGCTCTTACATTCACAGTTGTCTCATTATAGAGGATGTAGTGCTTTGTCATACAACCCACCCCATACAATTATACCATATCTAATTAAGGATTTAATCAGAGCGGTATATATTATATTATTTGTTTAGAATATTCCGAAATAAATAGAATTTATGTATAAATCTTCTAATTTTGTTTGTTAAGTATTGTACATGACAAGTCCATTTTAATCTACTTATACCCAAATACTTTGTATTTTCTACTTTCTTGATAATGTATACTCTTTTCGATGCATTCAAAGACAACTTATTATAATCCAGCCAGGCTTTTATAATTTTTGTCCCATTTTTTACTTTTAATTTTACAGCCTCCCAGGTTTTACCTTCAAATATTAACACAGTATCATCTGCATGGAATGAGCAAATGAAGATAATTGAGTTGCTGTATAGATTAATTTGTGAAGCCATTTGGCTAGACTACGCCATTTATACTTTGTAAATGTTGTTTTGCTGGTATAATAAAGACGTTTATTATTATTATTAAGTTGCAGATCGACCAAAAGACTATGGAATTTCAAGAAATCTGCACCAATGATTGGACAAGAAACAGCTGCGATCACAAATTGACATTTGAGAGATTTGTGAAGTGACAAATCTAAACATAATGATTTATATAATAGTTAACTTATCATTAATATATGTATTTAATAGTTTTATTAGTTTCACCATTTTCAATGAGAGTTTTTAATTCTGTTTCAACCTTTTTTAAAGTGTTCTCCTTATTGTCTATATAGGTATGTAGAAGTAATATTAACATTTTAGATATTTTTTAATGCATTAATTTCTGACTCTAATTTATAAATTTTTACAAGTAGTTTAGGTATTAATTTTATTCCAGACTGACAATCCTCACAGTAGAACTTTAGCAATTGTTTCCCTTTTGAGTATGTCACTTTCAACTCACTTGCATTTAATCCGGTACACTCTCTGTGTGTTGACCTTTGACAACTGTCGCACATCAAAACAGGATCACCAGTTTCTGTTACACATTCCATTTTAACAGAGTAGGTACAATAGTCACTAATATAAAATGCTAATTAATCTGTTTATCAGATTAAATTTTTTTATTACCTTGGCACAAAAACAAGAAAACAAAAACTAGTTTTTAATTAAAATATGTTGACTAAACTGCACTTTTGGTTACAAAATAATGATTTTTACACTTAACAGACACTGTAATCAAATTGCTTCATTCATTAGCTTTCCAATGGTACTAGTTAACTACGAGGTTAACTATTTCCTTACTAAGTATTTGAAGAGTGAAATGTGGGTTGACATAACAAGGCAGCATTGGACAGAGAATTATGGAATGAAATACTTTCAGTAACCAGTAAACATTTTTTAAAATTTATTTATTAATTGTCTTATGCGATAATATTCATTAATGTTATATTAACCACAATCTGGCAAAGTTGTATCGAATAATTGGAAGGATTTACATGTGCATACAGTGTGCCCGAAAGTACATACCTTTCCAACAACATTACCTGGGGGGCTATTTTTAAATTCGAGAGAAAGTGACTTCTCTCAAGATTTTCATGAGAAAGGTCATTTGTCAACGTGGAAACAGTACCCAGTATTTTTAAAGCTAGTGGAACTCACTGACCATTTCTTTCGGTTTACTTCGAAAAAAATTAAAATTATCCTAGGAATTTTAATTCTTACTGACTTTAAAAATACTGTTTTCACGTTGACGTATGACATTTCTAGTGAAAATTTTGAGAGAAATGAGTTCTCCCTAATATGAAAATCGGTCAGGGGGACTATGTTTAAACTCGAGAGAAAGTGATTTCTCTCAAGATTTTCATGAGAAATGAAATATGTCAACATAAAAATGGTATTTTTAAAGCCAGTGAGAACTCAGCAGTCAGTGTTCAAGAGAATCAAAATTTTCCCAAGAATTTTAATTCTTACTGGCTTTAAAAATACTGTATCCACATTGAAGTATGACATTTCACATTTCTGATTTCTCAGGTGTTTGAAAATAGTAGTTGTCTATGATTAATTATAAATAATTGTAAATGGTGGTCGCTAAAGTACAGCAGCTTCTAATACTTATTATTTCTTTAATACTCCTAAGAGTCAGTATAAAAGGTTGCAATTTTTAATAAAATAAATAATTTCCAAAAAAGGTTGATTATTCTTTTAAAATTTCAGTTGTAAATCTTTAAAAAAAAACCTTTGAGTAATGTGAGGGGATGTGGTAAATATTCCAAGAATAACTTACTTTATCTGAAATTAGATCACTATCTTCTTGGATCAGTCTGTACAAAAATGAGTTTGGGTCCCTTGCCAAAGTTGTTTTTGTTGTTAAAAAATATGTTCCACCAACATTTAACTTTACCCATTGTTTATTACCACTTTTTGAAATCGTTTGTTTATTATCATCCGACTCCATGACGTGATCCGCCATGTTTAAAAAAATAACCTCTCCTTTTTTCTTCTTCTTTCTGTTGAACTGTTTCTTTTTTTTATTTCAAAGACCTTCTATGAAAAATAGACTGGGAATTTTAGTTCTACTATTGTCATTGATTGAGATAGAATAAACAGAAGATGCTATTTTATGACCCTATGACGGCATTTTCGATCATGACGCCCTGTTTAACATGATAATAAGGTCCACAATCGCATGCATGCACAACAAACTATAGGTATAGCCGGGGCAGAAGTTGGAAAGGTTTTTGGTAGGTAGAGAGGGAGTAAACCTCAGACAACATCGGATGGCTTCGAGAATTTCGCAGTAATCTTTACCTGTCAGTATCGTTTCATAGAACAATGTCATTTTAATCTCCGTTTAACACAACGGTGGAA
Source organism: Psylliodes chrysocephalus (assembly GCA_927349885.1). Lineage (NCBI taxonomy): Eukaryota > Metazoa > Arthropoda > Insecta > Coleoptera > Chrysomelidae > Psylliodes > Psylliodes chrysocephalus. The sequence goes on along the minus strand of OV651815.1, from coordinate 58,780,169 downwards.
TCGGCCCTTAAACCATAAGTATTTAACGATGAAATCGATGTGTCCCAATGAACAAAATCTAAATAAGGACCGATTCCACCGTTGTGTTAAACGAAGTTTAAAATTACATTTTTACATTAACAACGTATTTTAATCTCCGTTTAACACAACGGTGGAATCGGTCCTAAGGGCCGATTCCACCGTTGTGTTAAACGGAGATTAAAATGACATTGTTAGGACCGATTCCACCGTTGTGTTAAACGAAGTTTAAAATGACATTTTTACATTAAGGACCGATTCCACGTGGATTCCACCGTTGTGTTAAATGAAGTTTAAAATGACATTTTACATTAAAAATGTCATTTTAATCTCCGTTTAACACAACGGTGGAATCGGTCCTAACAATGGGGTCTATTCTGTAAAAATTCCTTTATATTTAACGGCCTTTAAAAATATTGGCGGCCTTTAAAAGTATATTTGTATTTATTAATTTACTTCTGTCATTATTTAAACAGATTTCTTTAAGATAGTACTCTAATGTATTTTAAAGATCCGTTTAAATAATGACAGAAGTAAAGAAGAAAATTTTTTTAAAGGCCGTTAAATATAAAGGAATTGTTACAGAATAGACCCCAATGTCATTTTAATCTCCATTTAACACAACGATGGAATCGACTCTAAAAGCGTAGTTAGAATAGTTAGATCACTACTTCTACGAGTACGGCCTATCTATCCCAATACAAGATCGAAGTTCATACCAATGGAAAAAGAAGAACAAATGACAGAATGACTAATGACATTAATGACAGTGACATCGCCAATAATAATGGAAAATGGAAAGGTATTCTGAATTTTGTGGTGTTTTCAATGTTGTTTTTTTAAAAACTACGTATTTGTGTTTCATATTCGTGATATTCGCAGTTTTGTTTAACATTGTTTAATTATCTTAACTTTTGCTGGAGTGATACGGCGAAAAAGCAACAATTTTTGGTAAGTTTTTTTTATAGGTAAATATATTTGTTAAGTACCAAGATTGTTTTTACATCCATTTAATTTCACCCTCTTCTTAAATATATAAAAAATTGAATCAGTAAAGGGTACCTATTACAATAGAACACTATGTGGTGTATACACAAAAGCATCATTTTTGAGAATATTTTTGCTTTTTCTATTTTTAAGATTTTGATTTCATCTTGTGACTTATTTCTAATTGAATTCTTTAATTTTGAAGATGTATATACGTCAAATTAGTAGTTAAGTTAAAAGTAGGATTAAAAGCATCTTAATATGCTCAATAATAATACTTCCCCTATAATTCTCCCCCTTACATGTAGGAGCTCTTAGGGCTGGTTTTTCAATCTCCGGCTACTGCCTGTAAAAACGTTTATTGACCTCCAGTTATATGATAGCCCTCAGCTAGTCTGACTGTGGCAGTTTCTTACAAATAGCAATTTATTGTATATGCCTAGAATGATTTTTGTCAAAGAAATTATTTAAATTATTTCGATATCGATGAACTGAATTTTATTATTAAATTTTATATTATATTTTTCTGCGATGTTGCATTTTCTGTTGTGAATAATAGGTAGGGCACTATCTGATTACGCGAAATTGGGTATTTTCTCTTTTTTCTAAATCACCAATTGCCCCAAAAAAAAAAAAAAAAAAAAAAAAAAAAAATGGATACAAAATAGAACAATTTTTATGTGAAGGTCTGTGACGAGCAACACAAGACATGATATGTAAAGCAGTAAATTTAAATTATCCAATAAAAACCATTTTATAAATTAGCAGAAATGCCAACAACCAGTCTAAGAATAAAAACTATTGGACTATGCAGCTAGCAGTTAAATTCGTGACGATAAACACTTCCATCCATGTTCCATCAATAACAGGGACTTTGACAGCCAGCTACAATATAGCTGTCAGCTACATAACAGCCACTTTGACTGGACATTGAGAAACTGGCTCTTAACAATTTGTGCTTGTGTTAGAGCTTGTGAGGGGAGGGACTGCTGCTGTTATTAGTCTTGGTGCTATGTTAGAAAACAAATAAATATGTGTATAATAAATAACATAAATAAACGAATAAACGTAGAAAATGAAACTAATTTGATGAAGAATCTACTTATCAAGATAAAAAATAAAAGATAAAAAACAGTTTGGTAATTGGTAAAACTTTAATATGCCATGTAAATCTTATATTGTTACAGAAATAAAGTATTGAGCTAGAAAAAAAGACTGATAAATAAACATTTTGGGAGCATTTTTGTAATTCTATTTCAGTTTGGAATGTTCCAAGCCGGATGGCACATTTTGTGGTAATCCCACATATCTTGTAAATTATAGTAAACTTTTTCATTTTTATCATTGTAATTCATAGCTTCACAAATGCGACAATAATGATATGCTTTGCTTTGAAAATAACCATGCTCATTGAGCACTTCAAAATCTGTTTTCCATTTATAATAATTCTGAAATTCATTCGTTTCATTTAATCTTAAAATAAATTGCGCAAGTGAAGCAGGACCAGCAAAATCTTCCACATTTATGTAAGAATTAGGTGGCAACAATTGTTTGTAATTTTTATTACTTCCACCCATTACTATAGGTATAGAATGTTTGTGAAAGGCATTCCACCATAATTTTTCAGTTATATAGCCATCGCAGTTTGAGTTTTCAAAGGATAAGTAAAATAAATAGTTGTCAAGCAGTGGACAATCTTTTGAGAAGTGGCCTGGACATCTGAAAGAAAGAAAATAGAGAAATATAAAAATGAATTTTAAATGCTGATTTATGAAATTAGAAACAAGTAAATGCTAATTTATAAAATTTAAAACGAGGTGGGTCAAATGGATTTCAGTTTGGACCTATTTTTTATTTAACAATTTTACTATCTGTATATCTATACTAAATACAATTTTTAGGAGACTGCCTCAAAAATTTATATTTTAAGGATCCTATAGCGTCCCTTATAAAGGGTCACTTTCTTGTTCTACTCTGACAAATCTATTTCATGAAGACCTGTGATCATTACTAAATTGCATTATTAATTTATAAAACCATCCAATTTGTATGGCTATTGGAAAATTAACTATTTATAATACCATTATTTATTTGAAACCAAAAGGATATACGATTATCTCAAAGTTTCATTTTTAAATTTTTTCCCATTTTTACTTTTTTTCACAGTCACAGTCACTATTTGTAAATTTTAACTAATTTGTTAACTTGTTTTAATTGTGCGAATAGTGAAGGTGGCATAATTCCTTAATTCCACACAAGCTAACTTGCTTCTGGAGATCAGATATGATTTGTAGGGGCTTATCCCACACTCACTATTCCCAATACTGGGTTTTTGTCACTTTGTTTGTATCTTTTAATTGTTAATTTGTTCAAACAACCGTATATATACAATTTTAACTCTTGACTTAAAAGTCTTACTCAGATTTTATATTTTTAAATTGTAAGTTTACATCCACAATTTTTGTAGATAGGCACTGATGATGGCAAATAAGCCGAAAGCGCTTTGCATTTATTTATTAATTAAAAAGTTTTGCACGAAATACAAGTCTTTCCTTTTGAATCTAAACTACGTGCACACAGCTGTCAACCTTTTTTGGTTATTTTAATAATTACATATATTTTTTTTAATTATTCAAATAGGTACCTACACTACAGGATTATTATTCTAAAGTGTACACAACATTAAAATATTAAAATATACATATATGTCAAATGAACCAACTCTGGTCACAAAAATACCATAAAAGAAAAAGCTACAAAATCCTGCCGTCCTAATAAAAAATGGCACAACTGTGTGACGTTTAGAGGTAATACAAGCATGCATGAGCATTATTTGGAGGAAATCCATCGAAAATTACACACATGCGTTATTGGTTGTCTATATCAATTATCAGGACTGGATCGCCTAGCCTCTCCGCATGTTACTTGTTACGATATTTTTTTATTTTGAACTTGTTTATTCTAAAATTAATTTGCAAAAACTTTCAGCCGTATGCACAGTCGATCGCCAGCGACTCGCCAAAGATTCATTTCGGCGTATCGCCAGCGATTCGCTGGCGATCCGCCGGCGAAATCCCAAAAAGCTGGCGACTCGCCGGAGATTGTCTCCGGAATGTCATTTCACGCAAGTTTTCATGTTCTTTTATAGAGAAAAATTTTGATATTCGTTCATTATTTTTTGAGTTTTAAGAAATGAATCATGAATAAAATGCGAGAGATACCGGTGATAATCCATATAAAAGAAAATAAAAACTTGCGTGAAATGACATTCCGGTGACAATCTCCGGCGAGTCGCCAGCTTTTTGGGCTTTCGCCGGCGGATCGCCAGCGAATCGCTGGCGATACGCCGAAATGAATCTCTGGCGAGTCGCGATCGACTATGCATACGACTGTTTGAGTTTACGGATCGAAGATGAAGTGCCTAGTTTTAGATATTAGTTGGGGAGTTCCTTGTGGTTCTTTATATTAATTATTTAGCTCAACTTAAAGTTGTAAGTACTTTCACTCTGTTTGCTGATGACACTACGATTTTATGACACAGCAATAAACCGGTTTTCTTTATGACACCATCTTGTGACATTTAGAAAATCAAAGAATGTACTGATACAATGAAATTTTTGGGCAATAATTAGGAATTTAAGAACCATAAAGAATTGCTAAACAAAAAACTTTCTTCTTGATGTTTTGCAGTCAGAACTGTAACAAAATAAATAGATTTTAAACCTGCTAAAAGTGTATAATACGCTCTAGTTGAGTCCCATTTAAGATATAGAATTGCATTTCGGGGAGGTTGTAACCGTGAGTTATTCAATACTGTTTTTTGTCTGTTTATTTAATTAATCCATCTGGCTGACGTTGACAAAATCATACATTAATTGTCCTCAGTAATGGTCTACTTTCTATTAATAATCGTTTATCCAAGACTATGCATGCATTGTTGTGCACTATCCTTATTTTATATTTTTTTGTAAAGATATAAGCAAATTGACACTGTCAAATTAAACATTTAAATGTGTGCGAAATTCGAAGCTTGATTTTTTCAGTTTATTAGAAATTCGGTTACCGAAAAATGTTGTAACGAACTTTTATATTTAAAGGCGATTAATACACTAGGTTGTTAAGAAGACCCAATGCGCATGCTCAGGATTACCGAAAATAGCTGCTTGTTGGTGCCAAAAGTGACTTAATTACGTTATTGGTGATATACTGGTTGCATATATGTATAATATTACTTTTATGCGACCTGTGAAGTAACTTTGAAATGGTTGCCTGTAGGTATTAGGCATTCCAAACTGAATGGCTACCAGTGGGTTTTGACGGGTTATGATATGGCAAAATTATGGCAACCCTGTAGGCCTGGTGATTTGACAAGATCAATGAAATAGATAGTTACATAGATTGATCATCCATATTTTTCAAAATAAACATAAGCTTATGCCTTAAAGTAAAAATATAAGCAATTATTTTTTTTTAAATAGCTAAAGGCTAAAAATTGGTTTTAAAACACATTTTTGCTAAACCGATTCAAATTAATGAATATTTACCAGACAATATGGCCGCTCGTAAACGACCAGCTTTGAGCAATCTATATAACTATGTATGTATCATTGACCCTGTTAATGACAACATGATAACAGGGTTGCCATATCTAAACTGTCATTACCCACTGGTACCAATTTGGACAGGTCGTTGGAATGCCTAATTGATATGTGGGCCTGTTGGATTTGACATTTGGCAGAGTCAATGATGTAGTTATTTATATAGATTGATCATTCATGTGTTTTAAAATGAACATAAGCTCATCCTTGAAGTAAAAATGTAGGTAATTAGTTTTTTATTATATTCAAATGCTGAAAATTGATTTTAAAACACATTTTTGCTAAATCGATTCTGATTAACGAGCACTTGCGGAGCAATATGACCGTTTTAAGCAATCTATATAACTATATACAGTATCGGCTATTGAACGCTTCCCAATACATTTTGCACAAGTGCGTGTGAAAACTACAGATAGTTAGCTTTAGAGCGGGCAGGAAACGAATAATAGCAATGCCAGTTTATACGGCCTGGCCAACGTTATAATGGTAAAACGTCAACTTTTGTAGCAGTCTCGTAAAATATACTTACTTTAGTGTTCCACAATTTCCATAAATATCTGCTTGTATATATTTTTGTAGTTCCTTTATATAGTCGAATCTGTTATTTCTTGTTTTACAATTTGACACCATAACAGCAATCAAAACGTCTCTCCTTTTAGGATTTTCCTGAAAATGTATCCTGTTCTTTTTAACTACAGTTCTTCCATACGGAACTGGAATATCTGAGTCGATTCTATAACATAACAGTAAGAAGATATGTAACTAAAGATGACAGGTATAAGAATAGAAACAAAAATTAATTCTAGAGAGTAATTAATAATGAAGAAATACAGTCCTACGTCGAGACGCGAGAATCTGTGTTTTGTTAGTAAAATATTTTAGGGGATCCCTACCTACCAATCTGTACATACATTTAGAAAATTCTAAACCGTATGCAAAGGAAAAAGTTTACACAAGAAAATAATTAGTAAGAAAATTATATTGTTTAGTTAAACTGACTTCTGAAGATCTAAAGTTATAAAAAATATTGTGTTAAAATGTTATACACTGTGTCCCAGATTGATGCTACATGTATTGCTACCTCGGTTATTATAAGAGCTACAAAATCGGTTAAATGGGTAATGTTTTTCAGGATTCTATTACCATTTCAGAACTGCTATTACATTTTGTCAGTTATTTTTGGCTTTTGAATAAATCGCGGAAAACCAAAATGGTTTCCGTATCTCGATTATTTAAGAACATATGGTATTTTGGTCTAGACATTCTGTGGGCACTTTACAATAAAAAATAAAACAAAAGAATTTCTCGTTCTGTTTTCGAGATATTGACTATAACTTTGTTTTTTCTTATGGACGCCATATTGGATTTTTATTGCATTATATAGAATTGTTAATTCTCTTTTCAAAAATGTATCACAACATGGTACTGTCTTTCAAACGAATGCTGAAATACACAAATCTAAAAATTTCCTAATTAATTTTGCTGCTTTGCTGAATTTCGTCTAGTAGGTAAGCCAAAAATATGTTTTTTTTGAAAAGGGAATTAACAATTCTATTTAATGCAATAAAAATCCAATAGAAAAAACAAAGTTATAGTCAATATCTCGAAAACGGAAGGAGATATTCTTTATTTTATTTTTTTATTGTAAAGACCTTAAAAAAGTGCCCATAGAATGTCTAGACCAAAATACTGTATGTTCTCAAATAATTGAGATACGGGGGACTGTCAAAAACCAAAAATAACTGACAAAATGTAATAGCAGTTCTAAAATGGTAATGGAATTCTGAGAAACATTGCACATTTAACCGATTTTGTAGCTCTTATAATAACCGAGATAGCAATACATGAAACACCAATTTGGGACATAGTGTATATTTTGATTCAAAAAATTGGAAAAAGAATTGTATTTAAATAAAGAAGTTGACATTTATTTCACAAAAGTATGAATTTGCTGTTTCGTAAATTATAATTTCAACTCTATTCTTAAGTTATCTATATTATTGAAAGATTTGTTTGTTTATAACTATTAAATGAAAGATATAATAACAAAGTTTATTCATGAAAAATTAATATAAAATACAGAGGTGAATATAGTAACACAGTATATACGCCAAGTTCACAAGTACATGTAATGTGCTCCTCACTATACTGTAAAATAAAGTGGATAAAAAGTAAAATTTTATAGTAAAATGTGTACTATAATAAATTTTAACAACAACATTGCATTATTAAAAGGAGTGAAAACCAAATTAAAACAAAAAGGTGAAATTTAAAAAAAGCTGATGGTTATTTGCCTTTTAAATGGTATAAATAGTAGTGTGTGCAACAAGAATGGATGTGGAAGATCCACTTGAGTTGTAAAGTATATTTTTTCTACGACCCACTAACGAAAATCTACAAATTTTAAAAATTATTTTAGGTTATTAAGACAAAATAACTAATTTTAAAATAATTTATAACTTTTACTAATTTTAAAATAAAATAAACATGGAAAAAAGAACTAATTTAATTAGTCAGCCCAGATTTGAACTCTGGCCTCTCGCATGGAAGCCAAACGCTATGTTCTCACCTTCATCGCCACCTTTACCATTTTAGTTTTAATACTCTTAATTAAATTAGTTTCATATAGTTTGATTAAAATTTATGATTTATTTGTAAATGTGGACGAAATAAAAATACAAATCCTATTATTTATCGATTCTACACAAGAGTAACTCATTTTTACATATATTTAATCTCGATAACTATAAAATATACTGACAATTGTCATATGTAAAATTTAAAAAAAATAATCGTAGCCCGGTGACCAAAATATGAACAGTGATTGGTGGATTTTATTTTTTTTGCACTGTTCTTACTAGGTAGAATGGATATGAAATATATTCGTTCAGTTGAACGCAATGGCATATTTTTTCGTTTTGCAGTCTGTGTGTATATAAGCTAATATCCATGTGGGTATAGAACACATATTTTTTGGTTATTTAGTAACAAAGATTATAGTCTGGGCCTTTGGGCGATAAATGTTTCGCTGTTCTTTTTCTACGAGGAAATAGAATGTCTTGTTGATGTTGATTTTTGTGCTAATCAGCGAACGATTTTTTTTTTATTGACACAAAGATGCTTTTTTTACAAAATAGCTGTCGCGCATTATACATTAATCTGCAGCTCTTTGTACTTAAAGGGCAACAAACAGAAACTATATTTCTTTTTCTAAAATATTGGCATATTTTAAATTAAAATCGTTTACTCCTCCCCAACCAATGATTCCATATTGCTAATAAAAACTCTACTAATGAAAAATATATGGTTTTTATATATTTTAAATTTAGAATATCTCTGAGGAATTTAAGGTAGTTCACTCGTAAAACGGCCTTTCTTAAGAATTCAATAAAATTGAAATATAAGGTTAATGAAAGTGTCGTTTACGTAAATAAAAAAAATTAAATTTTTTGACCGTCTGTGAAACGAGATATTAACAATTAAAATGTGCATAATTAGCACTGTTGAAGCCTGTCATGTACACAAGCAATACATTTATTTCAAGATATCTCGAAAAGGGTTCTTACCATATTTTTTAAAAACTAATGTAATGTAAATCAAGAAGTTATAAAATTTTCTAAAAAATCGCTGAATTTTTTGACCGTCTTAGTAAAAAGATACAGATTTTTAAAATAAAAATATTTTTAAAGCAGTAGATGCGTAGTTGCGTAAAATTATTACAACTTGGCAACATTGTAATCACTCCACGTAACAAAATAACACTCGATCAGCTAAGAGGTTGTTATAACCTCGCGACGTGTTCTTGAAAAATTAATTCGTTCACTGTATTTGAGAACTGGAATCAGCAGTTCTGTTTGAAATAGCACACCGTTCATATATTTGCGAGGTTGCCGGATGGATTTTATTAAAATTTTAACATATGCATATTTGCATAAATGTTTTTTTAATTTCTAGATCACAGCTCATATTTCGATCAACTATGATCCCCAAGTATTTTATTTTTTTTGCGTCCGGAATTTAAATATTTAATCCGGCAGTTAGTGGCCCCCAAATGATGATTATTAATATTTTAGTAAACATTGAATTATTTACCTGTAAGACATAGACCAATTGAAAATTCCATTGAAATCTGCTATAGTTATTTTTTTACCATTACTAGATAGTTTTGAATTCCTGAAAAGAAATATATATAGAAAAAACATTTCGGTATTATAGGTTGGATCCGATTACAATTAGAAGAACACAGCTACGTCATGACCATTACTTCGAATTTCGAATGCATATTATCTATAACTCTCAATAAACAAAAGTTAAGTAAGTTGTTAGATATAAAACAATATTTCCTATATTCCTATAATATTAAAACTCTACTAAACCCCCATTAGGCGGCGATAACCAATTAATTACTTTGCCAAATGATGACGTAGCTAATTGTAATCGGACCCTTATCTAGGTTCACTCTTAAAAATAATATTGGTTTAAATTGAGAGAAAATATTTAACAGTGTCTCAAAAAGTAATAGAAATGGATGCGTTGGACTAAACCGTAGATATAGAAGGAATATATAATTGACTGGAAACATAAGTCCCAAGAACATTGACTAAAAATGTTCAAACAACCGTATTCTTAAAGCATTTTTAAATAGTTGCCTACGTGTAAATCCTTAAAGATAGAAACGTCAATTCAGAGAAATGGTAGAGTTGTACGATGCATGGTTTGATTTTTGAATCGTTACTGTGATTAGTAAAATAAAAATAAATGAGGTTATGTTTCCTTAAATCATTAACAAATTAAATATTTGTTAATATTGTTGGAAATAACATTTAAGAAATCGATTGAAAAACGTAAAAATTGTCAGTTTACCAAGATTAAAATAATTAAATAACAGTTTGTGAAATATCTCCCAACTCTATTTGACATTCATTCTAATGACATTTATAATATCTTCAAGGATTTACATGTGGGTAAATTTAAAGATGCTTTGTGAATTAGGCTGAAAATTAGATATTTTATTTATTTCGGGCATAATTCATTATCAGCAAAACGGCCGATATGGCATACATTTTTAAAATATACTTTCGTATTATTCCATACTTATGGGCATAAATGAAAATGGATATATACACAACCCCATAAACGTGTGATACGGACTTTCGTCCGTTAAAAACGTCCAAATTTGATCTTTTCTTCCTCGCTTCGGTGGTAGTTCTGCTAGACTTCTAGTTCGATGTAAATGGATTATCACAATATCAGCTGTCTTTATGGCAGCATCTTTATAAGTTATATCACAATTGCTAACGGAACATTCTTGAAACGGATCTATCCTGGAACATTAAAACAAAATAATTCATTTTTTAAACTAAATAGGTATTTGTATATGATTTTTAATAGAAAAATCGATCATTTATGAGTTCACGACTATGCAGGTGTCCAATCGTCAAACTAGACGAAGAACATTTGGAAAATGTAAGGTTATGTTATCTGTGGCTGTGTTCTGTAACATGTGGAGGCACTTTAAGGCCTTACTAGGCCCATCGTGCATTCTCCTAAGTTGATAGGCACCTCCTAGTTCGTAATCCATCCTACAGATTTGATGTAGTTGACAACGTCGCCAAGAGGTGCTTCGTTTATTTCGGCCGTTGTTTATCAATTCTCGCCGAACACAAATCTTCTAACAAATGAGAGCGTCGGACAATCGTAGAAGGTATGCTCGATGGTCTCATCTTCTTGTTCACACCTCCTGCAAAGTGCGGATTCTAACAGCCCCATGCTATAGAGATTCTTCCGCACTTGGCAATGACCAGTGGTCAGGCACAGGTTATGTCTAATCATAGTCAAGATTTGTTTGGTGTAGTGTTGTCAGGATAACTTAAAAGCTCTCTGGCAACTCTGCAGCTCTTGAATTTCACAAAGGAATGTTATTTAATTAGGTTTTTCTCTAAAAAGTATTTGGTTGGCTGCCTTCTTGGCTAGTGAATCAGCAGGACGGTTACCTTTCGATGTGGCGTGACCTATGATCCACCTTAAGGTGACCACATTGTTGATGGATACTTCAGATACTAGGAACAATTAATTTTGAACAAAGAAGCTATAAACATAATATCTTAAATAGTCACCGAAAATAAAACTACTGTATTACAAACAAATTAAACATTTTCTTCACTAAAATTGGTCCAGAATTAGATCAGAAAATATCTTAGGAGCAAACCGGACATCTCGCGAAAAGCAAACATGTTAGGATTTTCTAATATAAAATTTTATTTATAAGCGCGCCACTGGGAATACTTCGTGATCTTATGTGTTTCGCGAATATTGACAGCTTTAAATTTGTGCAACAATAAGGCAGCAGTTTACAGAGACATATAAGAAAACAAGGTGGGAAACCCTCTCATTTAAAAAGTACTAAATATTTATTAAAACAAAAAGCAGCAAATTTTCATAGATTTAATAAAAAATGGCGCAGAAATGTTGTTTTTTAATTCCTTTTAAAAAATATCAAAATAAATTCTGAAGAATTACAAAAAAAAATCAAAATTTCTCCACCCCAAGTTTTGTTATTATTGTAATTTCCTGAAAATTTCACAAAAATCGGACTAAAAATAAAGGCTCAGAAGGAATTAGAAATGTTCCAGCTGTTCGGTTTGTTCTTAAACTAATTTGAAATTTGATTCCACCAATAAAGTCATTTAACAGAACTATTTAAATTATAAATCACAACACCCCATGAAATTAACGAGATAATTGAAAAATTAAATTTACCAAGGCATACGGTGGTAAATATCTTTTTCAGGAGGCAATGGTTCTGTACCTCAAGTATTGAAGATAACCACAGTTTTTCCAGAGTATAAAATTTATGATCGTTAGTTCAAATTTTTACTCGTTTATCTGTATATCATTGGTCATAAACATTACATCTAGTAACGAAGTTAGAAACTACATTCCTCTCTAGTTAAACAAATAACTAATCCTTATTGATTTTATTTTTAACACCAAATTACCTTTTATTGGTATATTGTTTTATTAGCCTTTTTTCTAGTTTAGGTCCATATTTCCAAACTAAAATTTGATATTTCTTTTTTCGCTTGACTACTGCTGGTTCCTCTCCAAGAAATAATATTCGTCCCAGTTTGGAAATATTTTTCTAGAAAAATAAAATAAAAATTCGTAATCGTCTAGTTTCAGGACAGTTTTTCTACAGCATCCAAGTAATGGTTTAATTTATTATTTGAAAAGAGGGAGTAAAATGTTACTTGTTACTTACTAAGGAGAAATAAAAATTGGAATTTTAATATACCTTATTCTTCCACAGTTCCCTCCATTCTATCACACTCGTATTTTGGTAATTGTTTTCAGATTTTATAGGGATGATAGTATAGTCCATTAAAGATACATTATGTACTGCAATCATTTCCAGAAAAATCAACATCGCAGTTGTTACTATTGTTACAACGAGGCATGATTTCAGAAGTCGACATGAAAATTGTCCTTTCATGATGGTATTCTCTAAAAAATATAAACAAAATGTAATTTCAAAAATAAAAAAATCATATTTCATTATCAAATTTCTTTTTTTAACCATTAGAAAATTGCATAACATTATTTTAAAAAAGTGGTTCCTTTTATACGTTTAGGTATCTCTAAAATATCTGATTTATGTGTCAAAGTTTAACAGATATAGGGGTCTATTCTGTAACGTTATTTTTAAAATTGTTAGCAAATGAGTTTCTTTATTCAAATAAAGAACAACCAGAAATGTAAATACAACACTAATCATTTAATTTTAATATAAAGTTAAATTTATATGTTTAAATTTCATTATAGTTAGTTATCTACCTTTTATTACGAATTTATTTAAGATTTTTTTATATAGTTAGTTATTTAAATTTTATTGTAAATACAATTTACACTACTAACTAAACAGTAATTTAATGTCGGAACAACATTCTTCTTTAATCTGATCCTTAACTCACGTTCATCTAAAAATTCGTCCTAAAAATTAATGTTTGGTCTAGGCCTCAAATGGTATTTTTCCACGAACTCAGATAAAATTTTAAGATATCATGTCTTTTGGAAATCGTAATAAAATTTTAACGTTATACAAGAAGTTAAGAATTATGAAAAATACTAACTACAGTCCTTATACTTGTGAAAACTTAAATCAGTTTTTTTCGCCTGTTTCTTCATTTTATGTTGTATAATTAGGTTTAGTATTGGACTAGGAAATAAAGAGAGGACTCATAACGCCGCTGAAAATCTTGATCCATTCTGACACCAACGATATCCGACCAGAGGCGTAACATGTTGGAAATAAATAAGTAACAATAAATAAGACACAAAAAAATATATTGAAATAAACTGAATGAAATCGTTTGCATAATAAAATATTTTTTTTTTAATTCCGCAAGATAAAACATAGTGATCTACATGTATTACAAAAAAGATTTATTTTTAATTAATAAAGAATGACACTACTCAGATAGCACACACGTTTTAAAGACATCTTTAATACGTTTGTTCACGACGTTTGTGACGTTTTGAAGATCTACGCTAATATCCAAAAGATGTTTTAAAGGCGTCTATAGAACGTACTTTATTACAAAACAACACGTCTTTAGGACATCCAATTTTGTACATCTTTAAGACATCCAGTTTTGTACGTCTTGAAGACAAACCGTATTGGACGTGTTTATGTCGTTTATTTAGTTGATAGAAATTCGTTTAAAAATATAAATGAATACTGGTCTACTATATTTAATAGTTTATTATACATTATTAAACTATTAAAACTGACACAGAGTAAATATTATTTTAGAGTGAATTATATAATAATTAGAAAATGACTTCAAGTATTTGTTGCTATTAGAAACTATTCCCGGAAATCCTACTTTTTCCCGTTTGGTCGATTTAAAATTTCTTTTATGGTATTAATTTTAGCCAAAACGTCTGTAACTAATGTCCCCGTAGCATATAATTTTGGTGAATTATTGTTTTAAGGTTTTTCTAAAAAATAAGACATTATTAAAGTGAGGTTATGAAATTAAAAGGCAAATAAATTAAAACTTACCATTTTTAATGATAAAGTTTACTAGTTCTGGTATACCACAGTTCCAATAATGGCAAATAAATAATATAAAAAAACACACACTTACGAAGAAGTAATGACAATGTCCACAGACTGACGCTAAAAATATTAAACAATGGCTGTCCCGAGAAGAAGGCAGCTAGAGGAAGAACACGACTCGATACGCGCGCGCAGCGCCAAGAACGGTGTCGTGGCGCCATATTTAAATATAGGGAAAAGAGTTGAACGTCCACATTGCCGACATATTTAAAACGTCCTAAAAACATCCCAACAAAAACGTTTTAAACATGTCCTGAGTAGGGCGTCTTAAAACCGTCCGTTTTACGTACCAGGACGTTTGGACGAAAGTAAGACATGAACTAGACGTCTAGACGTAGTTCACTCTCGACAGTCGTACATAAAAATATCGCATAATGGTGAATACCAAAAGTTCGAGATTCTCAATGCTAATCAATTTTATTTTTGTAAGAGACTGTACAAAACACATGTATATAAACACATATGGACAAGTTATAATTTTAACAAAATTCATCCTGCAACCTCGCAAATATATGAACGGTATATTGTATAGAAATTTGTGACTTCCTCATACTAATTTTAAGGGTTTGTTTTGGTTCAAACAGAACCGCTGATTCCAGTTCTCAAACACAGTGGACGAATTAATTTTTCAAGAACACGTCGCGAGTTTATAACAATCTCTTAGTTGATCGAGGGTTCCATTGTTACGTTAAGTGATAACAATGTTGCCAAGTTGTAATAATTTTACGAAACTACTCGTCAACTGCTTTAAAAATATTTTTATTTTAAAAATCTATATCTTTTTACTAAGACGGTCAAAAAATTCACCGAGGTTTTATAAAATTTTATAACTTCTTGATTTACTTAACATTAGTTTTTAAAAAATATGGTAAGAACCGTTTTCGAGATATTTTGAAAAAAATGCATTGCTTGTGTACATGACAGGCTTCAAGAGTGTTAATTATGCACATTTTGATTATTAATATCTCGTTTCACAGACGGTCAAAAAATTTATTTATTTTTTTAGTTACGTAAACGACACTTTCATTAACCTTATATTTCAATTTTATTGAATTCTTAAGAAAACCCGTTTTACGAGTGAACTACCTTAAGATGTAGTGTGCTATCTGGGTATTATTAAATTAAGCTAGTAAGAAAAATTATACATAAATGAAGATACATTTATTACTGACCCTTAAATAGTACTAATTTGGTGTAATAACAAAAAGTTTCAGCGAAACAACTCTTTATTTATATCTTTTAAGTTTTTGTTTAAGAACTTTGATTTGTCTTGTTTTTCTCTTTATGTCACCAAAATCCTTAGCACCAAAATAATGGCGGCCAATAAATAATCGGTACAGAATACTATGTATGCTCGATATATTTGTTACGCGTCCTCTCTTTATTACCTAGTCTATGGGTTTAGTACACTTGGTCATGATTTTTTTGCAAAATAGTAAATAAAAAAGACTGACTAGGGCAGAATTAACGCTTAAATATTTAAATTTTAAAAACTTTAACAGCTCTTTGACAACTATAACATTTGAGGGTGGGCGAAGGGATGTCGCTTTTTTTGGAATGTCATATCCATATTATTCAACCTCATTAGTAGCAGCACTGTTACATTATGGTCAGGTCAGACTTAATTTATTAAATTAATTTGCAAATTTTGATATACATCTAAAATAAATGTTTCAAATCTAATTTTTTTAACGTTAAGGATAGAAATATCATTTATGTGTAAATAGCAATAACATTTTTATTTAAAAATACAATACAAAATAATATGTTCAAGATGTTACAAAATATTAAAAAATAATTAGTATATCACATGCAACATGTTACACAGTTAATTTGCAGTCTTTATTCAGTAGGTTCTTTTACCTACTTATTTTCTCTATGTTGGTTTTTGGCAATTGAATACAATCTTGTTTTCACAGGGATCTCTGCAGCCAATTTTATTTTATGATAATTTATTATAGAAAAATCATAAATGTCTAACGAACTCAATATATTTTGTTCATACCATTAACTGAATATTTGATGCAGAAATACGGGGAAAAAGTTTGTTTCACTTGATAGTCTGCCATCATTTAAATTGAAAAGAAATCGTACTTTTTTCACAAAATATATGTGTATACTCGATAACCCATGAACGGATACTGAGAAAAACTTAAGCTTTAAGAATGGATCCTGCGGTGATCTGATTAGATTTTGGGCATAGTCGGAATATCTGAGGTACTTTACAGGGGGTCGTTTTTCTACTTTATGGCAGATATCGTTTATTTACGCTTGGAGAACAAAAACGGAGGAAAATGTATTTTTTCCTTTTTCGTCCTATATTGTTATTTTTTTATTTTTTGATTTTACTAATAGGTTGTTTTTTTGTCTGATGGTATTCCAACTTTTACTAGTTAAGTCGTTACCCTTTCTACAATGCTCTTACGCATTTTGTTTCGCATCATTTACAAAATCTTTCTCAAAAAAATAATTTTGTAATAAAAACATACATATTTTTAATCGTTAATCTGAATACGCCTCTGTGCAAGCGCCTCGCCTGCCTGTCAGCGGCTGTATCTCATGATCCGTAATAGGTAGACAGTTGAAATTTTCACAGAATGTGTATTTCTGTTGCCGCTATAACAACAGATAAAATTAAAATATATTAAAAATTAAAGGGGACTCTCCTACTAGAAACGTGTTATTTTTTGGCTTTTTTGTGCGATCCTAATAAAATATTTAAAAAGTACCTACATAGTATTAAATCTTGTACAATGGTACGGAACCCTTCATGCGCGAGTCCGACTCGCACTTTGCCAATTTTTACAAGTTTTTTGAATCTATTTGCAGCATAAGTAACCTTTTCAACGATGTTTCAATATTATTAACTATTTAAAAGTTTAAAATACCTACAAACGAGGTATTGTCACATTTGGTTAACAAATTTTTTTCAATTTACCGATAACCTTGTAGAATTTACTGAAAATAAAAGAACTAATTAGCCTGTATTTTATGGTAATTTGCTGCATCAAAGATCGCTTTGACGATAAAACTCCAAGGTTCAATAACTAACATTATTACAAAACAAATATTGCAAATTGGCTTACCTCATTATGAGTTATTAAAGGTAAATTCTAGGCGCTAATAATAAAAATCTGACATAAAAAGTGCTTAGTTGGTCTATATTTTTTTTGTATTTTTGACAATAATAAACACCTCTTATAGAATTTTATAATTTAACTAGTGGACACGATTGATAGACGTTGGTCCTGCTACAGACCCTGGCTACCAAAAAATTTCATCAAAATCGGTCAAGTCGTTTAGGAGGAGAAGAATTACGAACAAATGCACACCGGAATTTTATATATAATTGAATTCAAAAATACTGAGAGGTGCTGGGAGTCTGAAAATTTGGAATTCCGGCGATACCACTAAATCCGGCCTATCAGCCGGATCCTAGTTTTAAAATAGGTTAAGTATAATCAAAAACAAGGAAAACATTTTAAACTTTGTTGAATGACTTAAGAAAAGTCGAACTACATGTACTTCGCGAGAAAACAACATTTCTGAAAACAAAAAAAGTTTCATTTCTATGATACCTTATCTAACAAATCCATGGCACAAAACATTTTACAATAACCTACTAGGATTAAAAAAAGTGGCACAAAATGATGCTGGAAGAAGTAAATAAGACACTTGTTATATACTTAACTGGTTTTTTGTTATAAACTGATTTTCCTTGTGGCTCTTAAGCAAAATTTTGAACAAATAAAGAATAAATAATGTATTATATTGTTTTATTTTTTCTTAATTATCTCAAAATATAAATTTGTTACTTCCACTCTTCATTTGTTCTTCAACGTTTATTGCAAACCGTCCAACATCCAGTGGAACAGTTGAATAACAAATTATTTGTCGCGTTAAACTTTACCCTGATCAATTGTCTTCTCTGATAATTTTTAACATTATTTTGAAAAACTTGAACAAAATGTTGAAGAATTGACACTGGTGCCAACTTTAAATAATTTTATAAAATGTTTAACGTACCAGGATTTCCAAGTATTGACATATTTTAATCCATAGTAGTAACACTTGTTTTTCATGTCACTCGAAATGTAAATATTCTTCCCTCACTATCAACATGCATGTACGCAGGTACAAACTTTGTTTAAATAAAAATGTATCAATTCTGTTCGCGGTACGAAAAATTTAAGCAATAATAATTTAACTTTTACCGCACAAACACGTTCGTTTTGTAATAAATAGTAATGATACTTTGACTATGACTTAATAAGGAGCACGGTGTAGTAACGACTGTCTATTTAAACACCGAATTATAAAAGTGAGGGCAGCCAAACATATCTCCGCAATTTTACCATTATCGGTACAAGGTAGTTCTCACTGGCGAATATACTGGGTGAAAGAACATTAGTTATTATAAGTAAAAACTGGTCAAAATATCATTAGTTAGTACATTTAAAAAACATTTTTCTACGATCAGGGGTGGGATTCCGGTTCACGATTCTACTCGAATTTGATGTCAAACTCGATAATAGCAATTCTGTTCAATGAAATTCGACAATTGATTCGATTATTAAACGACACAGAATATATAAAATATTTCTTTTTGAAGTTTACGTATGTATGATCAGAAGCGTAACTAGCCATCTTGGAATCTTAAAAAAAAAGTAAAATAAATAGTCACTAAAAACCATAACCATCAAATTTTTTTGATTAAACCGTTCTAATATTTAAAAAAATAATTACAACATAATTTTTAATAGATCTATGAACTTACCAAACAAAAACTGTAAATAATATACATTGGGTAACAAAAAGATGTACAGTAAATTGTAACCACAGTTTCTGGGGTCGAAAATAAGTCGATTTAAGCTAACTTCTTTATATAAAAAATGGATTTAAAAAAAATTTAAGTAGAAATTTTAGTGATTTTGTGCTCGTAATCTAAAACTATTTAAGATTTTAGTATACAGTGATCAATAAAGAGAAGTTAGTGGTGTTAAAAATTGTTTTAATTTATGTATGTTTCAAGAAAGGTTCGTAACCCCCCTTTTTTTAGACAATAAAATTCAGTTTAAAACAGCGACGTCTGGAGGGGTCCCGGTCCTCCTAGACCACCCTGTAGTTACGCGCCTGTGTATGATCCTGCGGCAAAAAATCTGATGGCAGAAAACCATTTAGCTTTCAGAGTGATGCCTTTTCTTTATTAGATTCCTAGAACCAAGGGCGGCTTGTATGTAGGGGTTGCAGAGCTACAGCCCCCCAGTACAAGAAGAAACCAATTTATAAAAATATAAAATGAAAATGTATTACGTTATTTATCCATACTATTTTTAATAAACAAAATATTTTATTCCACGTCTATTTATAACTTTCATACGGCTCATTTTGTTTCGGTTGTTCCAATCATAATCTGGCAGGCCGACGATATATATTTTTCATTACGCATAGACCATTGCATTGACGTTGCTGACGGGCGGAAAGTTGTGGAGCCCGCAATTTAGGTGATCGAGTGTTAGATCGAGCGACTTTGGTCGCACTCGGAGATCACAGATAGATACGGAATTTTTTCACAAAACTTTAATTATGAAGTAAAATACATATATAATAATAGATTTATTTAACTTAATTTCAAATGTATTCATGAATACGTTTTAAATATTCAAAATGTATGCAACTAATTGTACAGAACTCGTATACAATTTAACGCTGTGTCTTAGTACACGTAAACTTGTAAGCGAAAATAAAAATTATTATCATCTCTTGGTCTTTCTGTTATATTTTAAAATCAGTTTTAGGTGGCTTATGATCATTTACCATCAAATGAAATCCTAATGAAAAATGGTTTGTTTGAAAACTGATTAGATGTCAGAGGGAATAAAAAATGTATTCCGTAGAACATATTGATCAGCAAAGAAAACTTGTATTTGGGCATAATAGCAAAAGCACAAGCAAAGCGCTTTCAGCATCAAGCCATCTTCAGAGCCAGATTTAAAGTTTGTCTCTGTTGTCGTCTGTTTCTTGGCGAGATAGCTTAAAAACGGCTAATTTTGTATTTAAGACAATAAGGTTTCATTCCGGTCAATTATATACAGGGTGAGCAGTTTAAAAAAAACTATTGTTAATAGACGACAGATTTCGACTTGGTATCTGAGTATGTTAGAAGTCAAAGATAACAGATGCTAAATTAGTTTTTAAAAATTCAAAATTGTATTTAAAAGGAATCTTTAATCAAAAAATCTGATGTGTCCAACACATGACTTTCCTATCTAGTTATTATAGGCTTTTTCCGGTTATTTTGTACAACCTATTGCAGCACATCTACAAATGTTTAGAGGATAAACTAAATATATACATTTTCCACATACATCTACCTCGAAACATTTTTCTATAGATATTCATTGAAAACGAAAATACTGAAAAAATTAAATTTAGCACGTTTCCTAAAATTTTTCCATTACGGTCCATTTTAGAAAAATCATGTATAATCAAAAATTATAGAGATCGATATCGCAAACAACTTTTAGTTCAACAATTTTCATAAAAATCAGAATTTTGCACATTTTGTCAAATTTCTCGAATACGGACCATTTCAGGAAATTTTGACAAAAAACAAAAATTATAGATAATAATATTAGAAGTAACTTTTATTTGAACAATTTTTTTCTCCAAACATAAATAACATATATTTCATAAAATATAAAAACGGCCCCCCATAAAGTACCCCCCAGATGTTCCGACTTTGTCCAAAATCTAATAATTTCACGTCAGGCCGAAATAAAACTTAAGTTTAAAATTTAATGTTTTTTTCTTTATCCGTTTTTGAGTTTTCTTCAAATTTCGAAATTTACACATTTTCTAAAATATCTCGAATACGGTCCATTTTAGAGAAATTATGTAAAGGATAAAAATTGTAGAGAATTATATTACAAACAGCTTTTGTTTGAAAAATTTTTATAAAAAAATATTTTTTTACATTTTGTCAAATTTCTCGAATACGGACCATTTTAGGAAAATTTTGTATAGGACAAAAATTTTAGATAATAATATAAGAAGTAACTTTTATTTGAAGAATTTTCTTCCCCAAACGTAAATAACAGATATATTCCATAAAATATAAAAATGACCGCCCATAAAGTACCCCCCCAGATGTTCCGACATTGCCCAAAATCTAATCAGCACATTGGACGCTGGAACAAAGCTTAAGTTTGAAATTTGGTGTTTTTCTGTGTATCGGTTCATGAGTTATGCGACACACACACACATCGCGAAAATAGTCAAAACGGATTCAGGGGACCTCAAAACGTAAAAATCCGTGGAAAACTAGAGGTCGAAAAAAATCCTGATTCCTATACTTTCCTTATATCTGTATACAGATAGGAAAGTAAAAAGATCGCCCTTGAATGGAAATAATATAAAGCATCCTTTTGTGTAACTGGACCATTTTAAAAGCAGTCCATTATCGTTCAATAACGGTGAACATGATGAAGAACCCAGAGCGAACTCGGAAGTGAGAGTTCGGGTGGGATCAAGAGGAAGATCGATGGAGAGAGGGAAGGTGAAAAAGAGTTTTTTGTTTCGGTTGTTTTAATTTTAATTGTTACAATGTAAGTGCTTATTTAATTTATTTATTTGTAACTATGAAATATTTTTTTGGAGTTCCCTGTTTTTACAATTTCTACCGGGTGTTCTAAATTAAAGCGTTACAGCTATATACCGCTTTTTATAAAAGAAAAACGTTTCAGACGAAAGTTTTATAGTTTTGTAGGGAAAAACTTTTGGTTAAAATCGTTTTTTATAGCTAACCATAATATGGCCAACTTTTTTTTCGCGCAGCAACATTTTCAAGTAGCTGTTACTCAAAAAGTAAAAGTCCAATAAAAAAATATTTCCGTCAAAAGTTTCTTATTTTTTTATGTACTTTAAGAATACGTAAGAAAAAAATGGGATTCCCATTTAAAAAAACAAAGTTCACCTCGATATGGCCATATTATAGTCAGCTATAAAAAAATGAATTTAGCCAAAATGTTTCCCCCAAAAAACTATAAAACTTTTGTCTGAAACTTTTTTTTCTAAAATGCATATTTTCGGCGGTATTTAACTGTAACACTTTAATTTGAACACCCGGTATATCGAGGGAAGATCTGGGTAAAAAACTTTAACGTTTTTTTGAGGTCATCATAAAACTTTAATTTAAAAACCTCCCATTGAAATTCATGGACGTTTTATTAAACTAGAGAGGTTTACTTTTCGTATTGGAAGAGGCAGAAACAATCTTTATTTTCTTTTACGAATATCAAATATTTTTCGGTTGAGAAAATGTTTTAATTGTTTCATTTAAGTTTTTGTCCAGAATTATTTTCTATTTGGCTTCCCATTAGTGCGTAATTGTTCATTGTTTCAATTTTTGTTATAGACACACAAACAAGTTTCAAATAAAAGTTATATGGACTTGAAAAATGCATATTTTAAACATATTTTTGAATTTTTTACCAGGAAAATAAAAATGTATGTTTTTTAAATAGAACGCTCTAAATTTTACTTTTAGAATAATTTTGTATGCAAATAAATTTTTTTTCTAATTAGAGAATGGTGCAGATCCCAAATTAAATTATAACTTTAGGTAGGTTGACATTGATTTCAAAATTGTTTTAATTTACTCAATTTTTTCAAATGCATCGCCCTGTATATTATCTTAACATAAAATTCCTTATAAATTTACTTAACCAACGATACCAACATGTTAGCCAGTAACACATATACAAGGGTGCCTCATCAATACGTAATTGATCGATAGCTGTTTTATTATTGGAAATACGAAGAAATGTTTAGTATAAAAGTTGTATGACCATATTTAACGATTATTCAGGGTGGTTCATAAGCGAGGTACTGACCAAATCTATACTTTTTTTAAAGCAAAACACCCTTGTAGGTGGTTGTACATATTTAATTGTTTTCAAATCGTTAAACAATTTTAATCGACTTCATTCATTTGCTATGTTGTATATAGGGTGTGTCAAAACGTAAGGTTACGATTTTCTCAATTTTTTAAATGTAATACCCTGTATTAATTAATTGATGGTATAACATATAGAGTATTCCAACATAGCAAATAAATGAAGTCTCTTAAAATTGTTTGACGATTTGAAAACAATCAATTATGTATTGCAGGCTGTTTTGCTTTAAAATGTATAAGTATGATCAGCCCCTCGTTTATGGACCATCCTGTATATTTAAGAATATTTATTAAACATGGTCATACAATTTTTATATTTTTTTTGTATTTCCAATAATAAAACAGCTATCTATCAATTACGTACTGATGGCTGTATTTGTATTATTGACTAACATGGTATCGTTGGATAGATAAATTTATAAGGAATTTTATGCTAAAATTGCATTTCAAAAAATTGATTAAGTTAAATTTAAAATTAGCCATATTTAGTACATGTTTTAAGACAATAAAATTTACCATTTCCATTATCACTATTCGTTAGCTTAGTATCTTATAAGTCTGTTTTATGATCAATTTTGAAATCATTCTAAACCTACCTAAATGATGATAATTTAATTTTGGATTTGCATCATTCTCTAATTTAAAAAAAAAAATTAATTGCTTGACAACCCTGTAATATTAAAAAAAAATCTAGGGTTGATTACAGTATTACCAAACCATTCTAAAACTGAAATAAAATACAGGGTATTATATTTAAAAAATATACATTTTTATTTTCCAGACAAAAATGCAACACCCGGTATATCCAAAAATATTTTTTAAACACGTATTCTTTAAGTCCATATAACGTTTATTTGAAACTTGTTTGCGTGTTAATAACAGAAATTGAAATATTGGATGAATAATTACGCACTAATGGGACACACTGTATGTATGTTATTTGATAACACTATAAATTTAGGTCGATTTACCTCTCTCAAATTGTGCTCGGCACACAATTACTATATTTTTATAAAAAGGTTGGACCACCATCTATGGGTATTACATAATAAAATCGCAGAGATCGTAACAAAAAAAAAATAGACCAGTTCATGAAACTAAAACCTAATTTATAATAACGTAGAATCAAAGACATTTACTCACTACAGAGTGCCTCAAAAATTCATTTATATTCTAAATTTTGGTTTATTTTTTAAATCTGGTAATTGGTTAAAAATATAATTTTTTTTCGTTCTTACCATAAATGAAAACATTACAATTTTGTATGAAAACTGTTTAAATATGTATGTATTCGGTAGATACATGTAATTAGTACTATCTTAAAAAGGCAATCGTTTTATGGTTCAACCATTTTCAATTTGATTAATATTATGTTTTCTCATGGCTATTGTTTGCCACATCCATAAATTGAAAAGTGATTAGCGTACCTATAAACCTATAAACACTATTTGCATTTTTTAAATAAATTCATTATGTTCACGTAGATTATTAATAATAGTCCAATCCCTTGTTAGTGTTTCAAGTAACTGAAAAGATAATAAGAACAAGTATTATAAAAATATTATCGCAATCTGTATTACATTACAGGTTGTTGTAGTTTTTTTTTTAATCAATGGCCTCAAGTGAAGCATTTACGTTTATTACAATCCGATCAATAAAATCAATAAGCAATTTTATTTAACTTAACTTATCTAGGGTTGAGAACCTTTATAAACTAAGGTCCTACTCATTAGTGCACCTCAGAGTCTAATTAGAGAGTTATCGCCAAAGTTTCTATCAAATACGGTAACCTTATTTTGACAGTTACGGTATTTCCTTATTTTTTAAAAATATGGAAATCGTATTCTAACCTAACTTATCTAGGGCTGAAAAACTAAGATTCTACTCACTAGTGTACTTTAGAGTCTAATAATTTAGTTACACTACCGTATCTAACATTAAACTACGCTATACTCGGAACATAATCTGAACTAACTCAAAAGGAGTTCTTAATGTTCCCTTGTTGAAGCAGTCGTTTTTAGTGAATACAGGCAAATTTTACTATGGTCTTTTCAATAGTATCCACCTTAAGGTCCCTATGGACATCAGTAATGCCAGGGTGTATTGACGATGTTCCTTATTACTTTATTTGAAAAACTTTGAATAATTTGGATGTTACTTTTACTGGCACAGCCCAGCTGAATACTATACGTCCATAAGGGTTTCAATATCTGCCTGTAGATAAGCAGTTTGTTATGTGTGAACAATTTTGAGTTTGTTTCCTAACATGCAGTACATTCTTTTGTATTTTATACCAACCTATTCCCGTTTCTTTTTAAAATGGGCTTTTCAACAAAATCTGGCATCAAGTGTCATATTTGGCTGAGTCTGAGTGTCGTTTATTCTAATGGGAATATATTGACTTTTTTTGTTGCTGAAATTGATACTCATATGAAGAGATTTTTCTACATTCAGTTTAATTCGCCATCTGTTCGTCCAGGTGTTATTCTGGTCTATAGATTTTGCATTTTTGCACTTTGAGGCGAGAATTTAATTGCATTTAATTTTAATTCCAAATAAATGAATTTGAAATCGATAAAAGATAAAGACCTAAGATTTGGTAGCCATTTTTTAAATAATTTAACAGTTGCTGACGCTAATATCAATAATGCAACTTTATAAACAATAAAAATAAAAGTTTAAACAATTATAAAAAAATAAAATATGATTTGATTACGGAGACAAGCTAATAGTCTATTAAAAACCAAATTACAATCACGTTGAAACCAATTATCAATTCGATGTAATAACGAAGAAAATGGAGAACTAAAATACAAGCAGAAATTTCAAATAATATACGAAGGAGTTGCGACATCATAGTCTTCCGTCTTCGACGCTATTTTTACTTGAAATGGTAGTCGCCAAGCTTGCCAATTTGTGAAAAATGTATAACCAGTTTTTTTTTAAATAATATTTTAATTGTGTTCTACATAAAATATTTAAATTTAATCCAATATTCATGATTTCATATATTGTAGATAGAATAGATCGTATGTCGCAATCACTTAAATATACCAACCCTTCCCACCGACAGTTTTTTTGTTTGGAATGCCTAAATCTAAGTATCAAGCTCCGGAAAAACCGCGCCATAGAATGCAAACGATGGGGCTTCGTTGGCGCCGCATTGACAATTTAGCGAATGCCAACGAAGGTTCGCTGACGTTTGCCGACCAGCCGAATCATAGTGGTAACATCAAAGGAATTGGGAGATTCGAGCGATTGAAATGTGGACGGATGTCCATACGAGTAACAACGAACAAATTTAACCATTGTTTTTGCGAGGTATCATATAATGAACATTTAATTCGGATAGGCGCCCCAACGAACGTTGATCGAACTTAAATGCGTATGTACATATTAATGACGGTCAACGAATTTTTAGGAACCAAGGGAGAATGCCGTTCGTTTGCGTGATCTGTACGCAGCTCTACGAACGCAAGCTTTTGGCGAAAAATATGTACGTGTAGGTTAAATCTGTGGTGTTCCTTTAGAGCCACTTTTCCAAAATTTGATTTACTTGAAAAATTAGCAAAGTTTCGATTATTTCAAATTCCGCCCTTTTTATAAAGTTCGCGAAATTGACTGCATGTCTAATGAGAGCAGAGTCAATTTTCTATGTAAGTCATTGTAAAAATAATTTTTTAAAAAATTGGTGAAAATAATCAAAATAATGTGAAAAAAGTACCTGAGTACAATTAAAATGAGTGACAAAAACATCAAAGCAAGATTTACGTCGTTCCAGATTGTAAAACAGGATAAACATCAAATGTAAAATTAAAGAAAACACAAGAAGAAATCAATTCAATGTCTTTTTAAAGCTTCTAATGTAAGTAAAATAATGTATTCATGTCTAAATATAATATTTATTGTAAACTAGTCACAATATGTATCTTACGAAGTGTAGTTTATTTTATTACAAGTCTCTATAATATAAAATTTTACAGTTAGAGATGCTGACTTACAAACAACAATAATTATGCATTAAATTTAACTACTGGAAAAGAAAATTTATTTTAATGTTAGGTAAAGGGTTGCCACTGTTATTTTTTTGGACCCCAATTGTGTCCTTGTAAATGTTTTTTATAGGATACTAAACGTTTAGAACAGTAGCATCATATATATCGTTCCTAGTGCCGATAAAGCACTTTCTAGAGATGATACTGTTCTATACTTTTTAGAAGATATTATCAAATAATATGAGACTATTTTTACTGATGGTACTGTTAGCAAAATAAAAAGGGGAAAGCTGATATTAAAGGATGAGGTAATATCATGTACATTCCCAAATCTCCCTTTATACTTGCATTACAACAATAAAAAATCTGTTAACTATCTTTTATTTTACTCTTAAAACTATATATTGGTTCAATTCAAAAAAAAAATTTCCATTAAATTGTACTTATCAAATTTCAGCATTTAATAAACCTTTTCGAATTTGGTCGTACATACCTAATTTGTATTTTATATAGATAAAATTAAATAATTTATCAATTATACATGCCAGACTTTTAGAAATAAATACAACAGTATGTTCTGTGCTTTATTTAGCTATAAACAAATTTATTTTTATTTTGACAAAAATATGTATAATTCCCATAAGATGCCATGTATTTTGAACACCGTATGCAGTACCAGCGCCCATGCGGTTAATTATAGAAACTCAATTAGCATGCGTTTTTTGGGACCATATTTTGAGTATGCCGATTTGCCTCCTTATCTCTAGTCTTCTTAATCTATTCTAAATCCACCAAATGTTTCGATCATTTTCATTATTTTCTGCAGAAACTACAGAATGAATATGTAACCACATACCAGTCTACTAAACGGATATAACGTTATATCTATTCTAAATCCACCAAACGTTTAGTAGCCCGTTAACTAAATATTCTACACTCACACGGATATTTTTTCTTAATTTGGTGTCATCGGCGTCGACTACTACGGCCATTAGCCTCAACACACGGATATTATTCATATTCTAATCACAGACTACAGAACCAAAAAATAGGCCATTCCATTCTACTAAATGAATATAATTTCATATTCATTCTAGAAAGGATACTATACGGATATGAAATCCACCAATCACAGTTCATATTTGGTGATCGGGCTACTATTATTTTTTTAAATTTTAAATGAGTGACTATTCTTCCAAACTAATTGTAACTATATTTTTTAGTTTTTGAGAATAAATATAATTAAAAATGCGTGATTTTTTGTAAAGAATCGATAAATAATAACATTCCACACGATATTCGTCTATATTTACAAATAAATCGTAAATTTTATTAAACTAAAATCAATCTAATTATCAGTATTAAAGAAAAAAATTATTTGTTTCGTAAGTGCAGAAATAGAGTAGTGAGTTTTCATGCAAATGGTCCGGGGTTCAAATCCAGAACTTCCTCCATGAGTTTCTTTTAGCCTTGCGTACTTCCTTGTTATACTCTGTGAGCTTATTTTTATACGAGTAAGTAGTCCAGTCTTGTGTGGATTTGGCTCTGTTGAATAGCCTTCGCACCTCACCTCTCAGGCTATCTTGGCATCTCTCTTTTTCGGGACAGTGTTCTTGGTAGGCATCAGTAATTGCCTTGTTTACCAAGTCCACCGTCCTTTCGAGTTTTTTGTTTCTCGTACATTGGTGGTTTCCTCCTTGAGAGACTCCTCGAAGGATTTTATGTACCCTTCCCAATTCGTCTCTCTCGGATTTCTAAACCTGTCTGCTGTACGAGTTAGACATTGTATATGGAATCGGATATGTCTGTGATCTGAACACGATATGTTAAATAATTAAACTGCTTTTCATTTTCAAAATCATAGTTTAATAAATTCGAATGACCACTGCGTTATTCAAATGGACATTTAATGACAGTTGATAGTTACTTTGTTGTGGGCATCCAATGCTATAACCTTCCTCAACCTGTGACGTTTTCACCAAATACGTGTATTGAACGTGATTGGTTCTCAGCTTTGATTAGGTCTGTTTTTAACTGCCTAAGATACAAAAAATTTTGGGGATGTAATGTAGAAAAGATTAACGAATGGTCACAGAAATGCAAAATACATTGATCAAAATGAAAAAAGTAGTTATTTTTTACTGTTCACTTTTAGTTTTATCAAACATTTTTTTCTGTTTATCTTTAATAACTCTTGACTAAACGTGACTTAAAATGATTCTCAGTGATAATAGATTTAAATAAAACCACAAATACTTCTAAAAAATATGCTGTTTGAAAAATTCTTATCATAGGAATCACGTACGTGTCAAAATTTTCTCTTACGTTTATTTTATAAACAGTAAAATTGTTCAGTTACAACATTTGAACCATTCATAAAAAGTAATTTCAACAATCTCTTTAAAAAGTAAGAATTGCTTTTATATAAGCTACTATGAAAAACGTGATACCTAGCTAATAATACTAGATGTATAACGGTAGTGGTCTCAAATTAATCGGTGATTGAGTCACAAAATATTCGAAAGTGAGAAGGCAGTGACTGGGCATCTTTGTTATTGAAGGTATTTAGAGCGGTTGACGTAGAAAGAACTGAACAATACTTTGAAAAAGTTATTTGTGTATTAAATTGTCAATGTTTGTCAAAAATTTAATTAAATGCGCGCATTTGCTACTTTTTTTTCATTTATGCGTACCTCTATCGTATTATGTATCAAATTAAACAAATACTAAGTAAAATATTAAAACACGTAATTCTTCAGAGATAATCAATCATCAGGTCTTAAATATTGTGCTTTTAACCTTGCTTATTAGTTCATTAAAACTTTTCTAACAATATTTATTTTTTTAATAATGTAATTACAAAACTACATAAATTTTCGTTTATCTGCAGCTTCTTTCATTACATCCACCCTCTCTCTAACGTAGAAATTAACGAGTAACTACATTAAAAACAGTGGCGGCGGTCACTATAGTCGTTTTGTACTTTTTTTACTAATACACTACAAGTTAAAAATAAAATTTACATTATTTAACAATTTAGAAAGTTATAGTTTTTAGTATTAATAAATAGGTAGTAATTTTGAAAATTTAATCCGATTTTTTTCTGATAGTATATTGTTTATCATGACTTTTTAATTTCAAAATAATTTGTTTTAAATGTGCATTTTAATGTATTTTGCTTTTTATATGCCCCGTTGCTTTTTACGTTCTAATTTGAAGTACAAAACGTAGACAAAAATGGCTTTAAATAAGATAAGGTTTAGTAAATTAATTTTTTAAACTCTTAATTATAATATAATATACTGTTCAAAATTATCGCACTAACAAAAACATTAGACATAAAGAACTTCTAGTGTATGTCGAGCGTTATTTCTTCATATACATTCTCTGTAGCTGTAACGTGTGGAAGGTAGGTTGCCCCACGGCACTTAGATCTCACTAGGTCCTTTGGGCATCCTCCTAAATTAGGCTTTTAGCTTGTCAGTCAGCCTATAGAATTGATGTAGTTGACAACGTCGCTAAGAGGTGCTTCTCTTATATCGGCCGGTATTAGCCAAAATTCGCCGAACACAAATCTTGTATTAAAAGAGAACGTCGGACAATCGTAGAATATATGCTCGATTGTCTCATCTTCTTGTTCACACCCCCTGCAAAGTGCGGATTCTGACAGCCCCCTGCTATAGAGATGCTTCCGTACTTTAAAAATGACCAGTCAGAACGCCTATGATGGGGCTCGGATTCTGTCAAGTATTTCTTGCTGTCGTGTTATCGGAATAACTTAAAAGCTCCCTGGCAACTCTGCAGCGTCTTTTATCATGCTATCTTTCCAGGAATTTCATAAGGGGATGTTTTTTAATTAGGTTTATCCCTTCCGATGTTGTTAGTTCAATGGAAGGGCTAGGTTCAAAAAGTATTCGGTTGGCTGCTTTCTTGGCTAGTGAATCAGCAAGATGGATACTTCAACTCAACTTTCGTGACATTCCAATATTAAACTTAAGTAATTTCTTGGTTTGTCCAGGGTGAGTAGTACTTGTCTGCTATCTGTATAGATAAGCGTGTTCCTTCCAGTGATATTGCTTCTAGTAATTTATTTTGTTGCTATGATAATCCCATTTTATAGTTAGGTTTAAGGTTCTGGAATACATTCCATATTTTGTTAATAGACAACCTTTTTCGGCATCAAACCATCATCAGGTCTAAAATCTATATGACAAGTTAAATTGTAGATGCAATACTGGGAAAATCTCCAAAAAGGTTACAAACTACTCAGCGACATTTGGGAAAGTTAATAAAATTATTAAAATAGTAGAAAAAAAAAACAACAATAGTATTATTATATTATTATAAAAAAAACGACACCAGCCTTAACATCAAAATTAGAGTTGGTGAGGGTAAGAACTAACCAAAAGCCCTTGGTATGGTACCTAAAAGGCGGAGTGTGGGTAATAATAATATTGCATGAAAAATCCACGGAAGGAATAGTGGGTTTCTCAGAAAATAAAATTACAAAGAGGAACAATCGCTTAAACTACCGCTCAGAAAAAAAAGTGGGAAACGTACAAAAATACAGCGCAGGCTGATGTTAAGCACTTGTTCGTAATAAAAACATGGTGCTTGGAAATATACGATAAGTCTCCTAAACTAACAGGTTGAGGTTCTGAACTACTATACTATCCGGGCGCAGGATCATTATCACGAACTTGAATACTGCTGCAGATGTTTATGTAACCCAAACTATTGATGATAATATCAAAAATAAATCAATTAATCAAGAAAACTGATTAGACCTACTATAAATCGGTGAAATGCCATATAAATGGAGTAGTAGAATAAATTTATTCCACCAGCTGCCTTATTCCTGTTTTGTCAGAAAATAGGAGCCTCCTCCAGTCATCTATGGTCTAATATTAATTCGACGAATTTTTTATGTTTTGGGGCGTTTCCAGCTCGTTTAGAGTTTGAGTGGGCAGTAGTAGAAGAAAATTAATTGCCTCCTTTTTTAGGGATACTCTAAGTTCGTCACTATTCACATACTTTTAGGTTCAGTTTTTTTAAGTTGGCGAAATAAGTTCGAATAACAAAAGTTCTAATTAGAAAATTTCGGATGACAAAATTTCAAAAGACAAAATTTGGAATAGTTTGAACCATAAAAATTCGAATCACATAATTTCGAAAATACGAAAGTTAGAATGACAAAACTTTGAAACTAAAATAGTTTGAAAATGAAGCAACCCGCAGCCACACAAGCTAGGTAATTTTTTTTTATTTTTTTTATTTTTTTTTCATTTTTCTCGTTTTATGTATAATTATTATTCTGCGAGACAATCTGCGATAGCTCCATGCCGCACAGGTTATGGAGTTAGTTATGCCAAGAAACCGAGATATCTACAGGGAGAGTCGAAATATTGGAAAAAACTGAACGCTGTCATTTTCTTAAATTCATTATAAGGCAAAAACTATGGGTTTTAGGAAACATTGAAATATCTTTTTTTTTTAGTAGATGTTCTTTATTATTTGCAGGAAGGTTTAACCTTGAATCTCGGTTCTTTTTGGAGATACAATGTATAATTTTTTTGTTATGGGCGCCGTATTTGATTTTTAACATTTAAAAAGTCCGTCGACAGCAGAATTGTGAGTTGCACAACCATCTTGCATAAGCACTTAATATTTTGTCGGACTTCTAGAGGCATTTCAGCCAGACCTTCTGTCAATAAAATGACATAGGACATGCCATTTAAATTGCCCAAGATAAATTTGGAACCAATAACGTTTTTCCAATAATCGCACACCACACGTTAAAGGTATACCGAATTTGTGGATTACTTTTAGCACAAAAATGTTTATTTTGTTCGTTTAAAAATGCCACAATTTGTAAATATTGTTTCATCTGTCTTTAAAATATTGTTTAAAAACGATGCATTTGCATGTAACTTCTTTGGTAGCAATTGAAATATCTAAGCCTACGCTCGGATTCTCCGGGATGAAGTTTTTGAAAAGTTTTAAATTTGTAATCATGAGATTTGTGTTTGTTAAGAATTTTCTGTACAGCTGTTTGACTTATTCCATGCTCTTTCGCAAAAAAATTGTAGAAAATTCAGGATTGATGTTTCTTAAGGCCAATACATTGATTTCATTGATTGTATTTCTTATAAAATATTTCTCTCGTTTTTGAAACATATCCAATTTCCGTAAAATTTCTCGAAATCGATTAAAAGGTTTTCCTTAATGGCATATTTCTTTCAGGATATGTCCTAGCATATTGTGAACTGCATTGTCAACATTTCTGTAACATCCGATATAAGTGTCATACATATCTTTTTTTTTTACTATCACTATAACGTACCATTTAATAGTTTTAGATTAATTTCTATTTAAAAACCAAATGATCAAAAATAACAATGTATTAAAGTGACAGTAATATTAGGCTGTAGCCATGGCAATTTAAAATAATATTTGTTTTTTATTATCATAGCATACTACATTTTGGACTCTAAAATTTAATATTACCTATAACTTTATTACTTCGAAAAAATTTTAATTTCGGTAGTTTTCCTATTCTTTTACATAATAATGTAAACCTGTAATACATAGCTGTAAAGGAATTTTTTACCTTTATCTAATGGTATAAAAATCAAATATGACACCCATAAAAAAACCAAAAGTTGTACATCGTTTCTCTAAAAAGAAACGAGATACTCGGTTAAACCTTGGTGCAAATAACAAAGAACATATTCTACTAATAAAAGATATTTTTCAATTTTTCCTAAAACTCTTAGTTTTTGACTTGTAACGAATTTAAGAAAATGACAACTTTCAGTTTTTATTCCAATATTTCGACTCTCCTTGTAGATATCTCGGGCAGTACTTAAAAGAGCACAAAAATGCGTAACTTTTGTCTAATTTAACCAACTTGCTTTTACCGTTTGAAAAATAGCAATACTGTCCCTATGAAAAAGTCGGGACCCTGTATACCAAGTTTGATTTCAATATTTCTACCCCTAGCCCCAAGAGCCGGACCCCAACCCGTTTTTCTTATTTACCCGCCCCTGTATAAAGATAAAGTTATATCATTATCAGAGCCCTGGTGGTTTTTTTATATATCGTCCTTTATATTGAAATTTATGTCGTCGGTTTAATGCATCCCTCGGGTATTACCGCTTTTGATTATTCAATTGTGCCTTTTGTTACTAGTATAATGTTAGAAAATTCTATTAAATTGTGTGAATCAACGGCAAAGTATCTAGAGGACCCTTGATTTAGGCCGAAACAAGCGTGTGAATTCCGCAGAGAGCCTTTATATGCTTTGTTCGCCAGTAACTATAAATGACACGTGCTGTGTATAGCTTTTCCACTTATCTTTGACAGGGTTCTTAAAATCGATTTTAAAAGTTTAGTAGTACATTACGAGTGTAAAAAATAACTTTCACC
This sequence comes from Psylliodes chrysocephalus, assembly GCA_927349885.1. Taxonomy (NCBI): domain Eukaryota; kingdom Metazoa; phylum Arthropoda; class Insecta; order Coleoptera; family Chrysomelidae; genus Psylliodes; species Psylliodes chrysocephalus. Next base: position 58,745,066 of record OV651815.1, on the reverse strand, counting down.
CAAGCGATTTACAATATTTGTCATATGACCACAAAATAATTTTATAAAAAAAAACGTAAAGCCAGGAAATCTGGCTATAAAGGTTTCATCAAGATGTGGCTGGTTTTAGATTTGTTTTTTTAATATGCCTTATTGAATAATTTTTAAAGCGTTTTGCAGATGGTGTTTTCTCAAAATTAAAAACATTGTGATTCCATTTACCAACAATTTTATAGAATGATAAAGATAAAATAAAAATATTAGAACACAATGTTTTTCATTAGTTTTTTTTTTTGATAAATAAGATGAACTCCGAACAAAAACTTTTTTTTATTATTAATGATTACCCACTTATCTACTCAATTTTTTTTCTAAACAGTAATTAAAAAAGTTCAAAATAAATAGCGAAAAGTTTAACTGTAGGGGGTAAATTATGATAAATAATATTAATGTAAAATAAACAACTACAGTCCTATTTTTCCAATTTTCATATTAAAAAAAAAAAAAAGAAAAAAAAAAAAGAAAAAAAAAAAAAAAAAGATGCTTCATCGGGAATTGAACCAGCGGTAACGACAAGGTCCCTGTGCTTTTGTGCTTTCAGAGTTATATCCGAGAATACCGATCAAGGAGAAGCGACAGCTTGGTGTTTTCAGTGTACCGTTTTGTAACGCGCATGTGCGAAACTAAGTTGTGTATCACTCAAAATTAGGCTATCTGTCAAAGTCAGTCCAAATTGTGTTTAGTACGTGAGCAATGTTAAGTGATATTTTTTGGTGTTTGTTTTGTGTAGATGAAGATTTTTACACACTTAGGTATTCTAATACAGATATAAAATGTGTCAAAAAAGTTATTAGGAAACTAAGAATTTTATCACATGCATAAATATTAAGTATAATAATTTAATCATTTTTGACATTTTATTTTTCATATGTAGGTATTGTATTTTGTGAAATATATGTTTTTCTTCTTATAAATAAATTTAATAAACAATGCACTGTAGATTTTGTTTATTTTATTTTGAAATTATATTTTAAAAAACATAATAAATTCGCGTGTTTCAATTAGGATTGGTCAAAGTGGGCGAAATCCCTTTATTATGGCTAAATTGTAAGTTACAATTATGTCAATATAAAGATGTTTTGCCCATTCATATTTACATTTATTGAATGAATTATACTGGAGTTGATTTTGGAAATATTGGTGCATACTTAAATAAGTACTATTTCTAAAAATTCGTCTATGCACACATAGTCCAATGGACGTCCACTTTAGATCTATTTGAGGGTCAGGACGTCCATATCCGGGTATCCAGTGTACGTCCGTTTATGCTAATTAAATTGCCAGCTGAATATCGATACCCAGAGAACGTCTCTTTTTGGACTTAATTTTAAGTTTAGTAGTATTTTGACTTCCATCTTAGGTCATTATTTATTAAGCCTACCAGATAATACCCATCTATATATACTTCTTTTTTTTAATATAACTGGTCATTAAAAATTGACAAATTGAATCTATTGCATTTCATTCTATTAGCGGAAGTTTGAAATCTTATTCAATTATAACTGTATCTAGTAAAAAGTTTTCAAGTGGTTCCTTGGTCGAGCTCGTCTAGCGATTGAAAGCGTAAAACGATAATGGATGTGTCGTGAGTTCGATTCCTGCTCAGGTCAACCAATTTTTAATAAAAAATAAATAAATGGTGAATAGCGGTTTCCGAAAATAATAAACAAATTATTAATAATATAAAATAGTGTTTGGTGAGTTGCGGTTCTGTAAAAAAAATGGGGATGTGGTCTCAATGGAAATATAATCCTGAACATTTTTTGAATGTCCAGTATTCGACGTCCAAATATATTCCAGAATTGGACGTCCTCTGAATGGTCAAAAGTGTGCCATTTGCATACTTCACTGGACGTCCATTGGATGTCGGAAGTCCAGAAAACTCATTTTTGGACGTCTAGACATCCAAAATTGTATATCGAATGGACGTCCAATGGACATATTTGTATTGTCTGGGTGATAGCCAGGCCAGGTATTTAACTCTAAATACATAAACCTTAAATGACATCTCGTTTAACTTGGCGAGAAAACATTTGTTTCTACAGAAATGAGTGATAAACCTAAAAGTCCTTTTAATATAATATAAATCTAGAAATTCTAAAAATATGTAAGTACTTTTTAAACCTAAAAGCTTTGAAAATATATGCACATTGCAAATATTTAGTTAAACCTCTTAAACTTAATGTCTTTTTAATTGTTACCTAATTTTTTTTTGGCATTCTTAACTTTATTTATCTTATTTTTACTTAAGGAAAAGGTAATTTAATTTAAATATGGGGCTTTTATTACATTTTTAACAATAAACCAAATATTGAACAAATTTTATAGATAAATTATAAAATAATAAACGTCTTTTACTTTTATAACAAATAATTAATTATTACATAATGAATTATATTTTGGTGCCGAAATTTCACCATTGCTATTAACCCAAACTACTTCAATGTAATTAAATCACATTGCAACATTTGTGCATGGACTATAACAATAATTTCAGATAATTTGCCAAACTATTTCGCTCAGTGTAGAAAATAAGCATGTTTTCTCAGCGTGCTAAGTTGTGTATCAATCAAAGTCATGCTTTGAAAAAGGTACATCCGATATCAAAGGCACCGACAGCTACTGTCGCTTCTCCTTGATCGGTATTCTCGGGTTATATCACTTAAATTACCTCATCAAATATGTATATGAGCCAGGAAAAAACAAAAATAATGTAGGTAGTATTAATGTTAATTTAATCATTTCATCGATGTTATTATTAATATGGACATTAATCAAAATAGAAATTATGCGTCTGACATATTTGACAGCTTATGGGGAAAGTAGATTCATATTCACACACGGGTGGAAAGTAGATTATTATTCACAGGCATGTGATATAGGGCACTTCCCATAAGACTAAATAGTGCGATAGATGGGTGTCACTTTCCTCTGGTCGTAGGAAAAGAAAATTATTTTGTCTTTCTAACAATAATCAACATTTTATACACTTTAGAAAAAGGAACTTCACTAATGCAATTGGATTAGTTTTTAAATGGGTTTTGTGTGTGTATTGTGCTACTGTCATTATAGGAAGGTTTAGATGTATTTTGATTGATTGTTTTTTCTCATTAGGCATTCCAAACAAAATGGTTGCCTGATGAAGATGATACACAAACCCTAATTTTTAATAGGAGAGGTTTCTGAAAACAAATAAGATTGTTTTTATTAATAATAAGTAAATAAAAACAGTTAATAACGATCACAGCCAATTCGATGGCGAAAACAGTGAGGCGAAAGCCCTCCATGGGGGGTTCTTTTTATTACACGTCTTTTACTTCTAGTAATCTAATTAAAAGAAAACGTACACACGCAAAACAAGCAATTTTAGTTTTTACGTGATACCATTGTATTTAGATCACCTAGTAGAACGATCCCAATACAAATTATCTTGGAGGACAATGGACAGTATCAGTAGATGGCAGCACGCTCCATCCAAGTCATGTCTTTGATAATTTTGTCGTCTTCTACCGAGCCACCTAACGGTTGTCGAAACTGAATAACGAATGTAATTTCTCTATTTACTAATAGATGGACGGACAGTCGATTCAGAATATTTGTTTTAAAAATGAGATCTACGAGTTTTATTTACGATTTATCATCATTTTAGAGAATATAAACAATATTAATTTAAATTTGGCAATCTACCCAAATGAATTTAAAAATTAAGAAAACTTTATGTATAATAAATAGAATTATATACTTAATGATCGAGAAAGCGTAGCGCTCGGGCCATTTTGACGAAGTTCTGTACTTGTTCTAACAGATGTCGCGATAAAATTTCCTCCAATGAAACGTCCATAAGGTTGTTCTACTATGTTATCTAAATAAATGGTGATACTAAGGATAAAACACACTACGCCGTCTTTTTAAGCTTATTTAAACTAATTATGTTCAAAAACAACTTGATAGATTAGTAAACGAACGTATGTGTGTCAAAAGCACAACACACTCATCTGTCACATTCATCAAGCAACCATTTGGACAGGACGTTGGAATAACTAATTGTGCGTGTACCTTTCGAAATAGGGTTATGACATTTGACAATAATTGCACAAGACACATAATTGGCAGATATTAACTTTAATTGGTCTTCTGCAAGTAAGCAAAGACCTAAAAGAAGAAGTAATGTTTCCAACAGAGACGAAACCGTATTATCATATATATAGTGTGGTCCACAAAAAAAACTGATACACACGTATAGGATGGTCCAATTTATATCGTCAGGATTTCACCAGCTGATAGTTTATCGAAAAGTAAAGGTACCTTGTTCAATAAAATTGATACAATTTTGCTTCTTTTTTTCTTTTGTCTCAAAGATGTGCAAAATAATTGTTAGTTTTAATTTTTTCCTCGAAAACAAAGTAAGATAGGAAAAAAATTTAGAGATAAAAAGTTGTATTTTTAGTTAGATTATTTAAAAAATTAAAAATAAAAAAATGCATTGGACGATATTTTTAGTTCCCTGTGAGTACGCCTCTGGACATTACTAGATCGGCTATAATATGTCTGAAACACATCCCATAAAGTTTTCAACAAACTGATAATTTCATTAAAAACGGTCAAAGCCTTTTTTAGATATTAATAGAAAAGTATTAAAAAAAAAAAAATGTAACATCCTGTACATCAAAAAGGAAACAAAACTGCAACATGTTTTATTAGACAAGCTACCTTTATTTTTCGATAAAAATATTGGCTGGCAAAATTGAGGCGAAATAAACTGGACTACCCTGTGTATCTAAACACAACTTATAAACTGGATAAAGATAATAAAAATACTTGTGGCACTCGGGGACTGCCGCGGTAAAGCTATTGCATAGCATTTTTTATCAACTTATGCAATTATAATTATTTATTTTATTTATGCAGTATTTTTTTTCTTTCATATTTATTCAAGTTACCCTTTTTGAGCGTGGTGACCGATAAGAAAACAATTTTTTTCTTTTATTGAATAAATGAGAAGTTAATACTGTTTAAAATATTTTTATTATCTTACAATACATGTAGGTTATTCAGGAATTTTTATCATTGAAACTATAGGTTTATGGTAACTTAAATAAGAAACATAAGTTTGAGACTTGGTATCCTCTAAATATCTGGAATATACCGCGTCAATGGTGGTCCCATATTTTGTTGTGGATTCTAGTGGATCATTATTCATTTTCAAATTCAATTTTTCCGAAATTGTGTCTAAATGAGATAGAATCAGTTATGAGCAGTTAGCAGCTAGTCTACACGCATATGTCTAGTCGCACGCACACAAACACCGTGCCGAAGTCTGCCGAACTGAAACGATGTTTGACGATGCACGGCTTTCAACGCCGCACCGCTGTGCCGGTCGGAGTGGGGGGTGTTAGGTTTATTTTCGTTACGGAATTTCTTTTTCGGTTTTCGATTTTTCGATTTCTCGATTTTTCGATTTTCTTTTATTGAATAAATGAGAAGTTAATATTGTTTAACGCCGCACCGCTGTGCCGGTCGGAGTGGGGGGTGTTAGGTTTTTTTTTCCTTACGGAATTTCTTGATTCGGTCGCCGCGCTCAAAGCCCTCGATAAAAGCTATGCAATAGATTAAAAATTTCAAAATTAATAGCTCATTGAACTACGATTTTTTAAATCTTAATAATTCCAGTAAAACAAATTTTTAAATTTTTTTTTCAAATTATTTTCTATTATAAATTATTAACTATTTTATTGTTTAGGTATTTTCTATTTGTTGAAGGAAAAGTTTTATTTAGTTAGATCTATAGAACAAAAACACATCGACAATAATCGAATTCAAGCAGTAGAAAAGTTACTTACCATCGAACATTTTTAAAATACTAATGCTAAACATATGCACTAAAAATTTATTTGTATTATGTTAACGATCCATCCATCTAGCTCTAGCGCTCTGTAATTATAGTCAATCTCGAAAACCGCATTCATTTTAAAATAAAAACTAAAAGAAATTAGCGTGAGCCCCTCAAAAAATATTAAATAAACAAGCAGCAGAAATAAAAATAAAAGTATCGGCTTATTAGCCACCGCATCATCCATTTATAGGCCAGTTTCAAAGAATATTTAGTTGCCGTTTTATAAAAATATAGGTTTACACTGTATTATTATTGGGCATCTCTTTAGTTCTTATTTCTTATTCATGGCCTTCGTCTGTTTTCATTGTTGCTAGTTCTTCTGTTTCAACAGTAGATTTACTGTTTTATCACTTATCTCCTGTTCTACTGTGTTGGGTATAAATAACATCCACAGTTTTAATTAAATATAATAATAATTACTATATTTATCCAATTATTGTTTTCAAGAAGTAATTTTTGAGCTATTTTTGATAATACTTTAATATCTTGAATGTATGTGATACATTCTCTTGAATGTATATGTGGTACATTCAACATTCTTTCCCATTCCAACATGTCTATAAACGATTTGCTTTGCGATGCCTAGTTTGGATATTGTTAGGGTTGGTATATTGAACATTTTCATGCAAAAATATTTTTGAAAATTTTGCCGCTTATAGTTGAATAGCGAAATAATGGACAGTAATTTAATGTGTCAGTTTGGAGAAATTTTTGGAGGTTACTGGACAAGAGATTTTTTCAGTGCAGTGCAGTTGAATAATATGGCACCTCTGTCAAGATTCTTCACACATTCTATGAGAAAATAATTCATCTGCACGATTTTGAAGTCTGTTTTTTAAAATTACTGTTACGCAGCACCCTGCAGTAGCCTGCGGCTATCATAGGAAACGTACAGATAGAAAAAGAAGTGGAATGTTACTCATCGCTCTTTAGTGTGCTGCGGTCGTCATAAGTAAAAGTACAAGATAGAATATTCCACAAAGGTCCAGAAATGTCATTACCCGTCAAGAATATTCTAGATGACAGTTCTAGAAGGTCAACCAAGCTATATAAGTCGACGACCTGACGTCAGAGTTTCAGTTTTATGATAGACGTTACATGTTAATGTTATCAGTTGTATCGTTATTGTTAAAGTTGAATTGAGTTATTGTAAAGTTGAATTGAAATAAATTGTGATTGCGTAACATTACTTTTATAACTTGTTAAAGACTTTTTATCGACGGGTATATGAACCTTAAAATATTTCCTTTCCGTGCACATTTGAAAAAAAAATAACATTGCTTTGTCATTGTCAAAAACTATTGTTATGTATCTAAAATCTTTCACATAAAAATTATAAATGATTGATAACTCAACGAACAATGCCATGATTTTGCCGAATATTTGTTCTGTGAAACACGGGCCTAATTTCAGTAATTTGGTTCTGTTTAACATTGGTTAAAGGGGGAAAAAGAAGAAGAGGAAGGCAAAAGAGGCGTGTTATTAGAATGCGATGAGAACTCGATAATTGTTTGTTTACATAACTGTTGGTAGGGTCGATTTTGGTAAGGTTATTTAAAAGAAATATTGGTAGACAAAAAAGGGGTACTTAGTAATGATTAATTTAATTATTGTTTCGAAAATGCCATCTTTTCTGATATCAGCAGATAATTTAATTTTTTTTTTAATTTGCTATTGTCATAAACAAATTTTCAAATTCAACATTTTAAGGCTCGTTGTTCCGTATTATGCATAGTATATGGTCAAATTAACTTTTTTCTAATTTAATAAGTACTATCACCCACCGCATTTTTTACACCCTACATGCCAATAACATTAATTATACGAATCGGTGAGTTCGAAAACCGTACATGTTCATAATCAGCCTTCCGAGAAAAACAATAAAAAGTTTTTAACGTAGAAACTACTTGACATAGAGTATTTTAATGCTTAGAATAGTTTTGGATCTGGAGGTTTGCAATGTATTTTTAATGCTAGTTTTTCTGAAAATAAAATGGACTACCAATGACAGATACAAGTGGAGTATGGACTTGTATGGTTTTTGAACTCAACCCTGTATATAAAAAGAAACAGGTGATTTTTGATTTATTTAATACTTATTCAAAAAGGAGGAAAAATACAATATCAAAACTGTTATCTTAGTCATCTAATCATCATTTTCAGCATTTGTGGTTTTCCAACTGACTATGAGTGAGATCGTACTTGCATCTGCAACTATTAGTTGCAATCTCAAAAGAGAAAAATGGTATTACAGAAGCGCGTTTTCACTTTTTGCGTCTGGAAATCATCTGTAACTTTGCAGGAATGTCAATTTTTTTTTTATTTAAGTTTTCTCTTGCTATTGATTGAACATAGTTCGTGGTGTCAGGTTAAGCTCTTGATGTAATATCAAATTTTGGACGTTTTTCGAACTCACCGATTCCAGTTTTTTAAACTAGTAGGTCTATTTGATAGACAAATTCACATAGACCAATATGTCTAATTTGACACACGGTGGTCGATAACTAAAAATTTAAATTATCAGTGTGTTTTATTCTTTCTAATTACCTATTGTTAATCAAAAATCAAGTGAATCAGTTCTTTTCAAGACTAATTAGATAATTGTATGTACTGTTTTCGATAGTTTTTTTTTGTTCATCCGAAAACAAAAAAGATGTGGTAATATGTTCTCTATGATATTTGTTAGAGCTGGGTCGATGACATTTTGTAGTAAATCTAAGTACATATCGCATGTTAAATTTCCAGGAAGGAAAAAACGGCCTACAATGGAATTTCCAAAAATACCAGCTCATACATTTTCTCTGGGTGTTGTGTGTGTGTCTTGTGGAAAATCCTTGAATTGCTCTCAGCCCAGTAACGGTAATTGTGGTGATTCACTAAACCGTGTAGGAAGAAAGAAGACTCATCCGAAAAACACACATTAAATAGGAAATTATCATTGTTCAACGCTCGTTCACTCAGCCATAATATCGAAGTCATCTTCATTCAGTTCTTGAACTAAGCGAATTTTATAAGGCTGGAATTTGTATTTTTTTAATACCCTTTGGACACTTGTGCGAGAAACACTCGTCGCAATGGTCAATTGTCTTGTATTTAGTTTACTATCCACTGTAACTTGCCCCAATACTGCTATCTTTGTAGGTTTATTTAACACTGAGTTTTAAAGGTTCCTCTCTTTGTTGTGAACCGCGACCTGATTTCCACACTCACTGTTTTTGAAGAAAAGCAATTTAATACACCATAATTGATAAATGTAATGTTCACAATGACAATGATTCTGAAACACTAACCATAAGACAGGTATCTAGCAAATACTTTAATTTAAACGTCAAGAAAGAAACCCGATAATGTTTGACCAACAAAAAAGAGCCTAAAGAATCTGCAAAGTGGCAAAAACAGCAAATTCATTTGAAAACAAAAATACCATTATAGCAACAAATGTTTTAGATTTTAAACCTGCAAATAATTAATGTAATTTCCAAATACGGCAAGGTTTCAAGTTAAGGAGGTCCTTTTGCCACCCCTTTCGCCACCAATGTTAAATAAAAAATATTAGATTATTAGCGATGCCGCGAGACGAGAGAGTGGCCTCTCTCGTCTCGTAGGGCGAGAGAAAACTGTTCTCTCGTCTCGACGAGAAGGCGCTTCTCTCGATCAAGAGAGCCTTCCTCTCGTCTTGTCTCCTCTCGTTTCTCTCGTGATAAAACAATATCAAATTTAAATTTGAAAAAGACGAAACATGAAAAAACGGTAAAATTTGTAAGACAAAAACAAATAATTGTTCAAGTAATTTGCGCATTAGTACTAGGGGTGCACAAATTTTTTCAAACATCGATGTGTCTGTAAACATCGATGTTTTCCAAAAACGTTCATTGAAGAGCAAAAAAACAGGAAAAAGAAATTTAAACCATCAAATTAAACGTAACGCTTAACAAAAAACCAAGAAACATTGAAAAGAAAATCATCGATAATCGAAACCTAAAAATCGATGTTTTTTTAAACATCGATTTATCTAATAGTGAACTTTTACCTATACCTTACCGTGCAAATTTTTGAGAATTTTTTTTTTAAATGTGAGTTTTTGTACAGTTACTTACGAGAAAATAAGACCTCAACAACAATTCTCGAATTATATTATTATTTATTGATTAGATGGAGTAGAAAAAAACTAAAAATAAGGTTTTTGAAATATTTAGGTTTTCTTTTTTACAATAAAATATATAGGTTACAGTGGAATTTATTGAGAAATTAATATTAAAAAAAAAAATTCAAGTAACCTAGTTGAAAATTTTTTGTGATTTTTTAATATTAATTTCTCAATAAATTCCACGGTAACCTATATATTTTATTGTAAAAACAAAACCTTAATATATCAAAAACCTTATTTTTAGTTTTTTCTACTCCGTCTGATCAATAAATAATAGTATATTTAATTATAATTCAAAAATTGTTGTTGAAGTCTTACTTTCTTGTAAGACACTGTACAAATACTCACATTTTTAAATTTCTTTTTTTCTCAAAAATGTGCACGGTAAGGTATAGTTAAAAGTTCACTATTAGATAAATAAGGACTTCAACTATTAGAAAAAAATTAATTTTAGTCATTATCTAATATTTTTTATTTAACATTGGTGGCGAAAGGACCTCCTTAAATGAAATCGCTTTTTGCATTTTCCGTCACACATTATTGTTTGACTTTCAAGGCTCTATAATTTTCTAAACGAGTGGTTCGATTTTCAAAAACTCAGCAGCGTTGTATAATAGGAAATGACAAGAATCGTTTAATGAGGTATCACTTGACCCCCTTCATCTTTGAAAAAATTTGGAGGATGGCACCCCTACTGAGGGGGTTGTGTCAAAAGGTGTCCCCTTGACAAACAATCGACGGTTTTTTTGGATTTCGCCGAAAAGTTCTTTTCTGTCTTGTAATGCCTTGCGTTACGTTTTCGATTGGCCACCCTGTAGTTTCTGAGATACAGCCGCTAGAGTCCTTAATCAGACACCCTGTAGGTACTTGTTGATGCGAACATGTACCAGGATTGATATAAATTTTTAACTGAGTAGCAAACACCAGTTGTAGAAGATGAACGGTATTCAACTTTCCTATTATTTCTAATGAACTAATTTTTTTGGTTCTGTTTTAATTTTAATTTTGTAAATTCATTTAAATGATTCATAAAGTGATTTTTTATTTACAATTACATGAAAAATATCAGAAATTAATGCACCATTTTTTTAAGAAACCACTGTACCTTAAGACGTTTTTATGTCACCGAAAAAAAAAAACATTTAAAAAAACACCTAAAAAACAAACATGCTATGAAAACGGATACTTCTTGTTTAAAATTGTTTCCAATTTTAAATAGTTTGTCGGTAGGTACGCCTCTCTAGTAAAATAATAACCCTAGTGCCTCTTTTGGTGGTGGTAGTTTCAGTCTGCACGGATGAAACAAGATTGAAGATAATACAACCAGACTGTGGACCTCGTGTGGCGCGGAGGGAGCCTCGTCCAGTCTTGTTAGCATGAGATATATGTATGTACCAGTGGCGTATCAATATTTCTTTTAATTTAAACTAATAAATAATAAATTGCCCCCACCCTTAACTATGGTATGTTGTACAGGATCTGATTAATGATTGCTAGCGGCTGTATTTTAGAAACTATTTATCCTACAGATTCGAAAAAAAAAATTATAGCAAAGTCCTAGTCAAAATGTTGCAAATTATTTCAATCTTCCTAGATCCGCCATTAGAGGGTAGACTAATATAGTAATGCAAAAAAATAACTTATATAAATGTTCAATAATAGTATAATAATAATAATAATAATAATAATAAAAATAAGGGAACGAGTATAATTTTCAAGAATAATACTAAGTTTATAAAGAATGACAAAACAATGTAACAAATTGAGTTTATTGTTATTGTTGGTTTCTAATATTTTGAGTGATTCGTCTTTAGAAAAACTACCAGTGATTTAAATACAAAAAAATACGTTACGTTACCTACAACCTTTTAACGACGTAACGTATAAGTTTTATTCTACATGTGGATGATCATCTGCCTATATGATTATGAATTTTCGTCTAAGGTATGTTACTCACTATTTTGCACTGTAATTTTGATATGAACCATGTTTTGTTTCCCTTCTATTCTAGGTCTGATGATGTCTTTTTAGCCTGTGTTAACATTATCCAGTTAACAAGTAGTTTTTATTTAAAAAAAAAATACATTTGTGTGGTAGTGATTTTGAGAAATTAATTTTCATTTAACTGTTATAGTATTTTATACATGTTTTTACTTTTTTGTGTTTTTAAATAAATTTAAGTTTTTGTCGAAAACGGATAATCTGACTGAAAAACTGCGAAGATGATGTTTTACCCTTTTAATTGTTGAATCCTAAAATCATATTAGATTAAAAAAAAAAACAGTGAAGTACCATATATATTTTTTAATTAAATCTCGTAAAGTTATTTCTGCGTGCGCCACTGGTAATTCCAAAAAACTTTTTTTGTGTAAACGTAAACTTTCAACTTGATGCTAATTTTTGTCTTCTAGATATTTAGGAAAAACTTTTTGTTGTGTATTCCAACATCCTGTATTTTGAAAATAAAGCCGTTTTAGGACCTTCATTTATGTGAACTTTTGTTTTAAAATTGAGTAAGGAAGAGCATCTTAAAGTTTGGTCACATGCTTACCGATTACCTTCTGTACTGGAAACTCGAATTAAGTTACTGTTAGATAAAGTAAAATGGTTGTCAAGAACATTTTATCAAAGATATTGAAGATAAAGCTCAAGGAAGCTCATTACACTTAAAGTTTCGAAGTGAACACTTCGGCGACTAGGTTCAATCGGTAGGACGATTGCTGCTCTTGTTTTGTGGACTATACATCTTCCTTTTAATAAAAATCTATTCTGTGCTATTCTATTTCAATATTCATTTATTTTGCAATCATAATTTGTTTTAAATTTCTATTACCTAAAACGTATTACATGATTTTTATACAATGGACTTAAAACATCCGTTTAATTCTTATTTGGACACTTGGTACATAAACAAAACTATCTAAACAAAGTGCATGGCATTTATTTCAAGCTGATTTTAAATTATTTAAGTGTAATATGAAATTTGAATTCAATCAAATCTACGAGTTCGAATGTCGAAACCATGTATATCGATTTCTCAACTGGTAAAAGCATGGACAGCTACACTCCGAAGGTTCCAGGTTCGATTCCTGGACGGTACACTCATTTTTTATTTTAATTCTCAGTTTTTTCAATTTTTCTTTGGTTTGTTTTCACTTTGAGGATATGGGAGTGAATTTTTCATAATTTCGTAGCGGAACTGGGGATTATTCATTTTCATGTTTCCAAAATTGAATTTCTACCATTTTTTCTACTTCACCTTCTTTAATTTCAGTTTCAGTATAATTTAAGATTTGGAATTTTATAAATTAAGCTTTATTTCTTCCTCTTATTTGACGTATAATTGGTATAATTTTCAATTAAAATGCCGACATATATAGATTATTACGGCCGACAGTCGGCCGAAGTCACTTAGCCTTCAAATCCAGTTAATATGCCTCCATTTTCCCTTTAATGTCTAGAAATAAATATATTGGCAATAAATGGCCTATTTATAGGAAGTTAACGGGAAATTGAAGGCCTTTTACCATATTATTACTGACTGCTGAACAAAGGTCATGTGCCAGGCACATGACCAGACAGGCAATTCGATAGTGCCTCTTTGACCAGTAGTACCATTTAAACTATAAAGTGTGAAACAGCCAAATGGAATAAATTCGGTAATACATAAATGAGAGCGTGTTCGGAAAAACGCTTCGAACACGTCGATTGCTATTTTTAATTGCGCATTTTTTTGTAACAAAAACTTTTTAACAGTGTGTGTCATGTAACAATGACCAATACAACTTTCTTATTTTAAACACCCTGTATATTTTTCAATTTTATTTAATTCATCTATATAAATATTAGAGAAAAAATGTCTTACAAAAATATTTATAAAATATTTTTATTTAACAACTTATAAAAGTAAGAAGTTACAATGAATACTGAATAGTGAATACCAGACCAGCAGTCCGAGACTGGCCTCATAGTACATGTCCATTCGTTAGGTATGTAGAAAACGACAATCGGTGTCTCCATCTATGAACGCGGGACGGAACTCTCCAAGACTGTTGGGGTTAGGTCTGTGGCAGTTAAAAGCCTTTTGACTTTTACTATGCTTTTACCCAATACTGTTACCTACCCTTTATAAGGCCATCATCAACCAACATATTGCTGGGCCACTATCGCAGGGCTAAAAGTAGGCTTTCGTCTTTTAATCGTCGCATTCATTTTCCCTCCAATTACAGTTAAAGGCCAGCAATATCCCGGCAATTCATTGTTTGTTGGGTCATTATCTGTCGATTTTTACTAGCCCCAATGATTCTACAAAAATTTAAAACCCACATTTTACTGTTTTAGTATAATAAACACAAGGGATAGCTTTCCCTTTTTTAATCCTAAATCTTATAGATGTTTCAAGTCCTTGGTGCTAGTTTTAAAAAGTAAATACTGTTCGTTAAATGACAGACTAGATGTTCTCCTTCTCTTATATACCCTTCTGGTTGCTTCTTGTACATTACTTCACTTAGATCTTCGTTAAAAAAATCTGGTTTTACATCAAAATGTTTTACGAACATATTTTGGTTTCCTGTTATAATAAATAAAAGTCTTAAAGTTGCTTGCTTAACCAATGAAGCAAATCCTTCGTCTACATATGTTTGTGAGTATCCTTTTGCAACGATACTGAGCTTATACTTATTTAACTTCTGTTCCTCATCATTTTTAATTTTGGAAATATATCAGTACGTTTTAATATTAATACAAACCTTGCTTTTTTTATTAAATTTCACTTCTAACGACTTTTTTATTCTCAGGAATAAATTATACAAGATTGATTTTAACAAATATAACCTATGATTATTTCATTACATCTACAAAATATATAATCTTATCTAGGTACGTCTCCTACGCTTAGAGATCATATATTTAGCTACGGTGCTAGAAATGTTATGGAGCAATGGCCCAATAAAAAACGTTCTGTGCGTTTTCAGTGTGTACGCTCATGCTAACCAGATGGACCACGACCAAAACAAGAAGTAAAAGAATAAAGAATCCACAAAGGAGATTGGGTTAGTCAACTTCTGCATGCCCGTCGATCCACACCGGCAACCACCTACGACCCCGCAGCTGCAGCGCGATTTCAAAAAGTCACACGCTGGGACTCATTTTTTATACTTTAACCAAAAATCCAGATAACTTGCAGGTGTAAATTTTACATTACTATAAATATCGGGAATTGCACATCAATACGGGACTTGATCGACATTCTGAAATAGTGTTTCTGGTGCCGCGATTGTGGTTTAGTTAATTTTGAATGTTTCGAATTTGAGGAAATATGGATTATTGAATAAAAAGGTAACATGACTTGATAAAGTTGAATTAGATGTTGAAAGTTTGATATGAGATGTATTTGGTTTGAAAATTGTCAAACTATAAAAATTAGAATCTAATGAAATTCGTAATTCAATAAATTATTGTTTTTCTTCAGAAGTAAGCGTTTCGAAAGATGTTACCTAATAATGAAAGTAATGCACTGCTCCTATGTCTCAACTTGTAATTGTTTTTTTGTTTTCTTTTTAGATTGCCATTTTACTAAAACCTGTGTTGACCACATATTTTTAAAAACAAATAAAAATAACATTCCGGAAGAATGCATTTCTAGTATTGTTGATAACTTTATAACTGATCGTGTATACCAATATAATGAATTCCCAATCTCAACCTAATTCTAAAAAACATATTATTTACATATATTATACTAGATTAAAAAATGACCTGGAGAAATATAACTGGAATGAATTTAATAAAATTAACAATCCAACTACTTTAACAAAATTTTTTTAGACATATTAAACTTTTTCATAGAGAAACACAAAAATACCAAAATAATTAAGCATAGTAATATTAAACGTAAGGGTTGGATCACGAACGGCTTAGTAAATTCTATAAGCGAAAAAAATTAATTATACAAAGAATATCGAACAGACCCAACAAATGATTTAAAAAACAAACAGATACATTGATTTTAAAAGAAAATTAGAAAAAATAATTAAAATAACAAAATATAGGTACTATAAAAAAATGATTGATAGTAATTCTTCAAATAAACTGTGAAAAATAAAAAATAAATCTTTTACTAACGATCAAAATAAAATAAAAGAAATTAAAAATTCTAATAATGAATTTATTATTTTTTTTATTAATGTTGGCGAGCGATACGCTAATGAAATCGAGCCGCCCTCTAATGTACCTTAGTCTGCAAAAAATGTTAAAGATAATTTTTTCCTAGCACCTGTCACAGAACCTGAAGTTATTGAATTAATAAAATCTGAAATCTTAAAAAATATTGCACCTGTTATTTCTTCTCCTCTAATTCATTTGATTAATTCAATTTTCACAACTTCTTGTATCCATCAAGAGTTCAAAACTGCAGTAATAACACCAATCTATAAAAAAGGAGAAAAAACAAATGTTTCAAATTACCGACCAATATCAGTAATACCATGCCTGGCTAAAGTCTTTGAAAAATCCCTTAAAACTCGCATTGTTATTAAAGTGAACTTAGAAAAATAAAGAAAATAATTGTAAGTAAATGAAATAATAAATAAATATGGGCTGATTCAAAAAAAATATTTCTAAAAGAATCATCTATTTAAAAAATATTGAATGTCTAAACAATTCTTTTTTTTAACCCTTTAACTGCGGGCAAAATTTTGAGCTGCTGAACGCCCAGGAGACAAAAAAAATCGTAAAATACACTTATGAAATTTGACATAATAGTTGAATTTTGAATTAATTGAAATAAAACATCAATAAACGTGATTGTAGTAATATGAAAAAACATAAATATTTTATGCAGTGGCATACTAAATTTTTTTGAGAAGGCAATACATTTTTTTGTAATAACAATTTTTTTATTTCTTTTTATAATATAAAAAAAATTATCCACGATATGTATAAAAAATGCCTACAAAATTTCTTTAGTGGCGTACGGAGTTTCTTCAGTGGCGTACGAAAAATTATTAGATCGATTTTTTGCAATAAGCTATCTGCAGAGTTTTTGAAGATAATCATTTACAAGTTTTTCAAAATATATATTGCAAAAAAAAAACATTTTTGGCAGTGCCGTACGAAATCTATTTTAGAGGGAATACATACTAACTTTTTTTGAAATAACTATTTCATCTTACTTTTTTATTTATGACAAAAAAGCACCCTACGGTACCTATGTAACAAAACAGCTTAGAAAGTTTGTATAAATTTCTTCAGAGGCGTACGAAAAATATTTAGACTGATTTTTTGCAAATAGGCTATCTGCAAAGATTTTGAACCTATTTAGAAGTATTTCAAAATATATTGCAAAAGTTTATAAAAAAAACACTTTGTTGTGCAGAGGCGTACGAAATATATTTGAAAGGGACGCTAACTTTTTTTGACATATCAATTTTATCTTATTTTTTTTTTACGATAAAAAATATGTTACGGTATTTCAGTGCACAAAGAAATTGATAAGAATTAGATAATAAATAGGGGTATAGAAATAAACTTTTATTTTACTAAAATAAAATACAAGACTAGGTATATTCGAAGGATTTATTACCATAAAAAAAAATTAAAACAAGTTACTAGTCAACAATAAACTTTCAAACATTTTTTTTTGTATGATGAGCCTTGAAACAGTCACCGGTGTGAAGTTAGCAGTAACTTTTAGCAGTAAAAATAACCGAAAACACCCGATCGGGAAAACAGTGGCGTCCAACATACAACTATTTTAATAATCTTGTTAATATGTATTTTAGATATTAATATTGACAAAAAATTATTATACGGTTAAAAATAACCCTTAAATTTGATAAAAGTATTTATCCGACGAAGGAAATCAGATCGCAATTTAATTTTACATTAAAAAAATAAATACACTAACATACGCTATAGGCAAACATTTCTTCGGATCCATTGAACAGGGTAAAATTAACCCATAAACTTCATAAAATAATTATCTTGTGAAATGTTTTAAACAGAGTGAATTTAACCCTTAAACTTCAAAATAAATAATTACCCTATGAAGACGATTAGATCCCAACTTGGTTTTCAATATAAAAAATCATAAATACACTCACCAAAGTACACTGTTAGCGAAAATCCCTTCCGACCCGTCTAGCAGGGTGAAATTAACCCTTAAACTTCAAAATAAATAATTACCCTATGAAGACGATTAGATCCGAACTTATCTTTAAATTTAAAAAATCCTAAAAACACTCACCAAAGTACACTGTTAGCAAAAATCCCTTCTGACCCGTCAATCAGGGTGAAATTAACCCTTAAACTTCAAAATAAATAATTACCCTATGAAGACGATTAGATCCCAACTTCGTTTTAAAATTAAAAAATCATAAAAACACTCACCAAAGTACACTGTTAGCGAAAATCCCTTCCGACCCGTCAAGCAGGGTGAAATTAACCCTTAAACTACAAAATAAATAATTACCCTATGAAGACGATTAGATCCCAACTTCGTTTTAAATTAAAAAAATCATAAACACACTTACCAAAGCACACTGTTAGCGAAAATCCCTTCCGACCCGTCAAACAGGGTGAAATTAACCCTTCAACATTAAAATAAATAATTACCCTATGAAGACGATTAGATCCGAACTTGGCTTTAAATTTAAAAAATCATAAATACACTCACCAAAGAACACTGTTAGCGAAAATCCCTTCCGACCCGTCAAGCAGGGTGAATTAACCCTTAATCTACAAAATAAATAATTACCCTATGAAGACGATTAGATCCCAACTTCGTTTTAAATTAAAAAAATCATAAACACACTCACCAAAGTTCACTGTTAGCGAAAATCCCTTCCGACCCGTCAAACAGGGTGAAATTAACCCTTCAACATTAAAATAAATAATTACCCTATGAAGACGATTAAATCCCAACTTGGTTTTAAATTTAAAAAATCATAAATACACTCACCAAAGTACACTGTTAGCGAAAATCCCTTCCGACCGGTCAAGCAGGGTGAATTAACCCTTAATCTACAAAATAAATAATTACCCTATGAAGACGATTAGATCCCAACTTCGTTTTAAATTAAAAAAATCATAAACACTCTCACCAAAGTACACTGTTAGCGAAAATCCCTTCCGACCCGTCAAACAGGGTGAAATTAACCCTTCAACATTAAAATAAATAATTACCCTATGAAGACGATTAAATCCCAACTTGGTTTTAAATTTAAAAAATCATAAACACACTCACCAAAGTACACTGTTAGCGAAAATCCCTTCCGACCCGTCAAGCAGGGTGAAATTAACCCTTAAACTTCAAAATAAATAATTAGCCTATAAAGACGATTAGATCCCAACTTCGTTTTAAATTTAAAAAATCATAAATACACTCACCAAAGTACACGGTTAGCGAAAATCCCTTCCGACCCGTCAGAGTGAAATTAACCCTTCAACATTAAAATAAATAATTACCCTATGAAGACGATTAGATCCCAACTTTGTTTTAAATCTAAAAAATCATAAATATACTTACCAAAGTACACTGTTAGCCAAAACTCCTTCCGACCCGTTAAGCAGGGTGAAATTAACCCTTAAACTACAAAATAAATAATTAACCTATGAAGACGATTAGATCCCAACTTCGTTTTAAATTTAAAAATTCATAAATACACTCACCAAAATACACTGTTAGCGAAATTTTTTAATTTCACCCTGCTTGACGGGTCGGAAGGGATTTTCGCTAACAGTGTACTTTGGTGAGTGTATTTATGATTGTTTAGACTTAAATCAAAGTTGGGATCTAATCGTCTTCATAGGGTAATTATTTATTTTAAAGTTTAAGGGTTAATTTCACCCTGCTTGGCGGGTCGGAAGGGATTTTCGCTAACAGTGTACTTTGGTGAGTGTGTTTATGATTTTTTTAATTTAAAACGAAGTTGGGATCTAATCGTCTTCATAGGGTAATTATTTATTTTGAAGTTTAAGGGTTAATTTCACCCTGCTTGACGGCTCGGAAGGGATTTTTGCTAACAGTGTACTTTGGTGAGTGTATTTATGATTTTTTAAATTTAAAACCAAGTTGGGATTTAATCGTCTTCATAGGGTAATTATTTATTTTGAAGTTTAAGGGTTAATTTCACCCTGCTTGACGGCTCGGAAGGGATTTTCGCTAATAGTGTACTTTGGTGAGTGTATTTATGATTTTTTAAATTTAAAACCAAGTTGGGATTTAATCGTCTTCATAGGGTAATTATTTATTTTGAAGTTTAAGGGTTAATTTCACCCTGCTTGACGGCTCGGAAGGGATTTTTGCTAACAGTGTACTTTGGTGAGTGTATTTATGATTTTTTAAATTTAAAACTAAGTTGGGATTTAATTGTCTTCATAGGGTAATTATTTATTTTGAAGTTTAAGGGTTAATTTCACCCTGCTTGACGGGTCGGAAGGGATTTTCGCTAACAGTGTACTTTGGTGAGTGTGTTTATGATTTTTTTAATTTAAAACGAAGTTGGGATCTAATCGTCTTCATAGGGTAATTATTTATTTTGAAGTTTAAGGGTTAATTTCACCCTGCTTGACGGCTCGGAAGGGATTTTCGCTAATAGTGTACTTTGTTGAGTGTATTTATGATTATTTAAATTTAAAACCAAGTTGGGATCTAATCGTCTTCATAGGGTAATTATTTATTTTGAAGTTTAAGGGTTAATTTCACCCTGCTTGACGGCTCGGAAGGGATTTTTGCTAATAGTGTACTTTGGTGAGTGTATTTATGATTTTTTAAATTTAAAACCAAGTTGGGATTTAATCGTCTTTATAGGGTAATTATTTATTTGGAAGTTTAAGGGTTAATTTCACCCTGCTTGACGGCTCGGAAGGGATTTTCGCTAATAGTGTACTTTGGTGAGTGTATTTATGATTTTTTAAATTTAAAACCAAGTTGGGATTTAATCGTCTTCATAGGGTAATTATTTATTTTGAAGTTTAAGGGTTAATTTCACCCTGCTTGACGGCTCGGAAGGGATTTTCGCTAATAGTGTACTTTGGTGAGTGTATTTATGATTTTTTAAATTTAAAACCAAGTTGGGATTTAATCGTCTTCATAGGGTAATTATTTATTTTGAAGTTTAAGGGTTAATTTCACCCTGCTTGACGGCTCGGAAGGGATTTTTGCTAACAGTGTACTTTGGTGAGTGTATTTATGATTTTTTAAATTTAAAACCAAGTTGGGATTTAATTGTCTTCATAGGGTAATTATTTATTTTGAAGTTTAAGGGTTAATTTCACCCTGCTTGACGGGTCGGAAGGGATTTTCGCTAACAGTGTACTTTGGTGAGTGTGTTTATGATTTTTTTAATTTAAAACGAAGTTGGGATCTAATCGTCTTCATAGGGTAATTATTTATTTTGAAGTTTAAGGGTTAATTTCACCCTGCTTGACGGCTCGGAAGGGATTTTCGCTAATAGTGTACTTTGTTGAGTGTATTTATGATTATTTAAATTTAAAACCAAGTTGGGATCTAATCGTCTTCATAGGGTAATTATTTATTTTGAAGTTTAAGGGTTAATTTCACCCTGCTTGACGGCTCGGAAGGGATTTTTGCTAATAGTGTACTTTGGTGAGTGTATTTATGATTTTTTAAATTTAAAACCAAGTTGGGATTTAATCGTCTTTATAGGGTAATTATTTATTTTGAAGTTTAAGGGTTAATTTCACCCTGCTTGACGGCTCGGAAGGGATTTTCGCTAATAGTGTACTTTGGTGAGTGTATTTATGATTTTTTAAATTTAAAACCAAGTTGGGATTTAATCGTCTTCATAGGGTAATTATTTATTTTGAAGTTTAAGGGTTAATTTCACCCTGCTTGACGGCTCGGAAGGGATTTTTGCTAACAGTGTACTTTGGTGAGTGTATTTATGATTTTTTAAATTTAAAACCAAGTTGGGATTTAATTGTCTTCATAGGGTAATTATTTATTTTGAAGTTTAAGGGTTAATTTCACCCTGCTTGACGGGTCGGAAGGGATTTTCGCTAACAGTGTACTTTGGTGAGTGTGTTTATGATTTTTTTAATTTAAAACGAAGTTGGGATCTAATCGTCTTCATAGGGTAATTATTTATTTTGAAGTTTAAGGGTTAATTTCACCCTGCTTGACGGCTCGGAAGGGATTTTCGCTAATAGTGTACTTTGTTGAGTGTATTTATGATTATTTAAATTTAAAACCAAGTTGGGATCTAATCGTCTTCATAGGGTAATTATTTATTTTGAAGTTTAAGGGTTAATTTCACCCTGCTTGACGGCTCGGAAGGGATTTTTGCTAATAGTGTACTTTGGTGAGTGTATTTATGATTTTTTAAATTTAAAACCAAGTTGGGATTTAATCGTCTTCATAGGGTAATTATTTATTTTGAAGTTTAAGGGTTAATTTCACCCTGCTTGACGGGTCGGAAGGGATTTTCGCTAACAGTGTACTTTGGTGAGTGTGTTTATGATTTTTTTAATTTAAAACGAAGTTGGGATCTAATCGTCTTCATAGGGTAATTATTTATTTTGAAGTTTAAGGGTTAATTTCACCCTGCTTGACGGCTCGGAAGGGATTTTCGCTAATAGTGTACTTTGTTGAGTGTATTTATGATTATTTAAATTTAAAACCAAGTTGGGATCTAATCGTCTTCATAGGGTAATTATTTATTTTGAAGTTTAAGGGTTAATTTCACCCTGCTTGACGGCTCGGAAGGGATTTTTGCTAATAGTGTACTTTGGTGAGTGTATTTATGATTTTTTAAATTTAAAACCAAGTTGGGATTTAATCGTCTTTATAGGGTAATTATTTATTTTGAAGTTTAAGGGTTAATTTCACCCTGCTTGACGGCTCGGAAGGGATTTTCGCTAATAGTGTACTTTGGTGAGTGTATTTATGATTTTTTAAATTTAAAACCAAGTTGGGATTTAATCGTCTTCATAGGGTAATTATTTATTTTGAAGTTTAAGGGTTAATTTCACCCTGCTTGACGGCTCGGAAGGGATTTTTGCTAACAGTGTACTTTGGTGAGTGTATTTATGATTTTTTAAATTTAAAACCAAGTTGGGATTTAGTTGTCTTCATAGGGTAATTATTTATTTTGAAGTTTAAGGGTTAATTTCACCCTGCTTGACGGGTCGGAAGGGATTTTCGCTAACAGTGTACTTTGGTGAGTGTGTTTATGATTTTTTTAATTTAAAACGAAGTTGGGATCTAATCGTCTTCATAGGGTAATTATTTATTTTGAAGTTTAAGGGTTAATTTCACCCTGCTTGACGGCTCGGAAGGGATTTTCGCTAATAGTGTACTTTGTTGAGTGTATTTATGATTATTTAAATTTAAAACCAAGTTGGGATCTAATCGTCTTCATAGGGTAATTATTTATTTTGAAGTTTAAGGGTTAATTTCACCCTGCTTGACGGCTCGGAAGGGATTTTTGCTAACAGTGTACTTTGGTGAGTGTATTTATGATTTTTTAAATTTAAAACCAAGTTGGGATTTAATTGTCTTCATAGGGTAATTATTTATTTTGAATTTTAAGGGTTAATTTCACCCTGCTTGACGGGTCGGAAGGGATTTTCGCTAACAGTGTACTTTGGTGAGTGTGTTTATGATTTTTTTAATTTAAAACGAAGTTGGGATCTAATCGTCTTCATAGGGTAATTATTTATTTTGAAGTTTAAGGGTTAATTTCACCCTGCTTGACGGCTCGGAAGGGATTTTCGCTAATAGTGTCCTTTGTTGAGTGTATTTATGATTATTTAAATTTAAAACCAAGTTGGGATCTAATCGTCTTCATAGGGTAATTATTTATTTTGAAGTTTAAGGGTTAATTTCACCCTGCTTGACGGCTCGGAAGGGATTTTTGCTAATAGTGTACTTTGGTGAGTGTATTTATGATTTTTTAAATTTAAAACCAAGTTGGGATTTAATCGTCTTCATAGGGTAATTATTTATTTTGAAGTTTATGGGTTAATTTCACCCTGCTTGACGGCTCGGAAGGGATTTTCGCTAATAGTGTACTTTGGTGAGTGTATGTATGATTTTTTAAATTTAAAACTAAGTTGGGATTTAATCGTCTTCATAGGGTAATTATTTATTTTGAAGTTTAAGGGTTAATTTCACCCTGCTTGACGGCTCGGAAGGGATTTTCGCTAATAGTGTACTTTGGTGAGTGTATTTATGATTTTTTAAATTTAAAACCAAGTTGGGCTCTAATCGTCTTCATAGGGTAATTATTTATTTTGTAGTTTAAGTGTTAAATTCACCCTGTCTAAAACACTTCACAGGATAATTATTTTATGAAGTTAATGGGTTAATTTCACCCTGTTCAATGGATCCGAAGAAATGTTTACCTATTGCGTATGTTAGTGTATTTATTTTTTTAATGTAAAATTAAATTGCGATCTGATTTCCTTCGTCGGATAAATACTTTTATCAATTTTAAGGGTTATTTTAAACCGTATATTAATTTTTTGTTAATATTAATGTCTAAAATTCATATTAACAAGATTATTAAAATAGTTGTATGTTGGAAGCCACTGTTTTCCCGATCGGGTGTTTTCGGTTATTTTTACTGCTAAAAGTTACTGCTAACTTCACACCGGTGAAACAGTCCCCGATACAAAGCCCCACTTTACACTCAGAACACCACGTTGTTACTAATTTTCTTTTTTTCTCACGTTGCGTGGTTTTCGCACATACATGGCATGTTCTTTGTCCCTTAGCCTTAGCCGCTGTTGCTGGTACATACGAAGGATAATGTCTTCCTACAAAATTTACTGCTGCTAGTCTATCAAGATGTTCTCCACATCTACGTCCAGGTCTCACAGCAGTCAGTGTACCATGTCTGCTCAAAATTTGCGATATAAGCCGCCGTATAAAATATTTTAGTTTGAGTGAATTGTTTCCAGTCTTTACCAAATATAAATTGTAACAATTCAGAATTGTCAAGTCAATAAAATGAAAAAAGATTTTTTGTACCACTTTACACTTTTTTGTACACATTCAACAGTAGACATCTGCATATCTGCCTTATCGATAAGTCTCATATTTTTAGTGTAATCTAAGACACAGTCGCAAAAATAAAAATTAATATTTGTTTCATTCACAATAACTTCTATTAGTTCGTTATCGAAGAATTTTATGAAATACTCGTATTCTTCAGCTTCTTCGTGAATGTTAAAATTTTCTGTTATTCCGGAATTCTCACTATCAAAATTGTATATTTTAGGCTGGAAGTCATTACATGCTCTCCAAACTAAATTACCGGCAACCGTTTCATTTTCACTGTCAGTGTCAGTTTCACTTGAATTCTCTTCTTCATCGCTATAATCATCAGAGCCTTTTTTGAAGACTACGCCGCCCTCCCGCTGATGAAGTTGATGTAAATCCATATTTGTATAATTACAAAATAAACGAGTTATTACGAGCACTTTTTACACAAAACTTCTATTTTAGGTCTGATCGAAATGCAAGAGAAACACTAAATGAAAAATATTATGTCTTCTACCCTAATCCAAAAATTATTTATTTTGTATAATGTACTTACATGTAAAATTTTATCATACATGTGACAAAAATAAACATACAAAATTATTTCCCTTATCCTAAAACCATTTATTCTCCACAAGATCCCTTTCCTAGAAAAACGAACACTCTAATAACCATAAAGTTGTTTGTTTTATATGAAACCAAATTCTAATACAAAATAAAAAAAGTATAAACACCCATAATCATAAATCAGTTTCAAGCATAAAGAAATTTTGCTGATTGACAAATTAATATTGGTTTCAGAACGATTGCCGCTGTTGAGAAATAACAAAATGTACCAAATCGTTTATTTACGATGCCCGCGTTACAGCATAGTTTTTATGAATCGTTTATTTACGATAGCCGCAGTTAAAGGGTTAATGATTGTTGATAATGACTTATTTATGAAACATTTTTTTATTATTACTATTTCATACTCAAAGGATATTATTAGGTTTAAAATGTTCATACCTGTTGTACAGTCCGCATTTCCATCTCACTGTTAACAACATTTGAATTAAACTCATCCAACAATTAGTCATATAGTTTTCCTAAACCATTGAATCTCCCTTTCAAGGATCAATACAGCACGGTTATTTTCATGCTTTTGTTCTTTCCATCACCTTTTTTCTACAATATTAATTGTTTTTAACATCTAAAATTTGACTCATACACAATTTATAATAGTCGATAATCGTACCGCATAATTGCTTTCTGTAAAAAATATTAATAATAATTGAAGAAAAAAAAACGTAACTGTACGAATTATTGGAATTTTGATTGAAAGTTGTATAATCAGATCCCTTTTAGAATGTACAGAACACTTCAAATGAAAAATAAAAGGAGTAACAACAATCAATATATTTCTGGATGAAATACATGCAATTGAAATGTATATAAAACAAAATCTAAGAAGAAAGTACAAAAACAAATCTTTTTAATTCTCTCACGACAGCCAAGCAGCCTTAAAGGCCCTTGATTCATTCTGTTCGTGACGCCGACATTAATACCACAGGGGATATGGTCCAGTTGTAGATAAGGAGTGAAGAGATATGTGGTGTGAGGTAAAGGAATTTTTGCAACTTTTCTAAAGGTATATAGTTTGACTATAAAAGCGAGGAGTGTATAAAAACAACATCGATATAATACTTTTCGACCCCATCAGCCACCCTTAACGCAAGAGATGATGGTCGGTAGCCGGGTATAGAAATAGAAATTATAGATCGTCAGATAGGGACCGATTGAAGTGCCCCATTTTCGCATACAAGCTTCAAAGATGGTTGAAAAGTACATCGATGTTGAGTAGAATAAAAGGAAATTTACGAGTGGCTCTTGGGGATAACGCATAGAAAATACGATTTTTCTTATCAGAAAAATTTTTCGACTCCAAAACGCACTTATACATTCGGGTCATTCAAGAAAATATCTTTTTCGGACTAGTGACGATGTACTTTTTTATATATTCGATAGGCTTGTGTAGAAAAATCGGACAAAATCTTGATTTTTTCTTAGAAGATTACACCCTTATTTCAACAGTTTAGCAAACTTGCAACATTAAAGCCTTTGGTTTTCCGAAGCCTAGTTATGTTAATTAATATAGTGAAAATGGCTTGCGTGGAAAAATGGGCAACAAATAACCTTTCGTTTTTGTTAGGATAAATCGAATTTTCCATGTGTTATCCCCAGCAGCCACTCGTAAATTTCCTTTCATTCTACTTAAAATCGATGTACTTTTCAACCCTCTTCGAGGCTTGTAATCGAAAATGGGGCACCTAAACCTGTCACTATCTGACGGACTATTACTATCTATCGATTAAGCAGAAAATTTAGCAAAAAAGCGATGGGTGGAGGATGGCATACATTTTCTATTGTTAATAATTTTTTATAACGTAAAACGCAAGCGATATTGGGGCGGCTGCCGACGGATTACTATTGCACACTATGTTACCCGACGTTTTTATGAAAATTTAGCCATACTAGTGATCAACCCAACATTTTGCAGTGGGCTCGTTAACTATAATAAGTAGGAACTTGAAAATTGGAATTGTAACTACTCAGTATGAGTAAATAATGACGTATTTCAAGGTTTTTGTATTTTCACATTTAAAGGAGGGGAAAAATGAGTATCGTAAAAATAAATAAAACTAAATAAAACTAAATAAAAATAAAATAAATAAAAATTAATAAAAATAAATAAAAGTATATAGAAATAAATAAAAATAATTGGAAATAAAAAATATTAAAAATTATTAAACATCATTAAAAATCATTAAAAATTATCAAAAACCATTAAACATCATTAAAAATTATTAAAAATCTATTAAAAATAAATTGTTAAAAATCATTAAAAATTAATTAATAAAAATGTATAAAAATTAATAAAAATTAATAAAAATTAATAAAAATTAATAAAAATTAATAAAAAGTAATAAAAATTAATAAAAATTAATAAAAATTAATAAAAATTAATAAAAATTAATAAAAATTAATAAAAATTAATAAACATTAATAAAAATTAATAAAAATTAATAAAAATTAATAAAAATTAATAAAAATTAATAAAAATTATTAAAAATTAATAAAAATTAATAAAAATTAATAAAAATTATTAAAAATTAATAAAAATTAATAAAAATTAATAAAAATTAATAAAAATTAATAAAAATTAATATTAATAAAAATTAATAAAAATTAATAAAAATTAATAAAAATTAATAAAAATTAATAAAAATTAATAAAAATTAATAAAAATTAATAAAAATTAATAAAAATTAATAAAAATTAATAAAAATTAATAAAAATTAATAAAAATTAATAAAAATTAATAAAAATTAATAAAAATTAATAAAAATTAATAAAAATTAATAAAAATTAATAAAAATTAATAAAAATTAATAAAAATTAATAAAAATTAATAAAAATTAATAAAAATTAATAAAAATTAATAAAAATTAATAAAAATTAATAAAAATTAATAAAAATTAATAAAAATTAATAAAAATTAATAAAAATTAATAAAAATTAATAAAAATTAATAAAAATTAATAAAAATTAATAAAGATTAATAAAGATTAATAAAAATTAATAAAAATTAATAAAAATTTATAAAAATTTATAAAAATTTATAAAAATTTATAAAAATTAATAAAAATTTATAAAAATTTATAAAAATTAATAAAAATTATTAAATATTAATAATAATTAATAAAAACTATAAAAAATTAATAGAAATTAATAGAAATTAATAAAAATTAATAAAAATTAATAAAAATTAATAAAAATTAATAAAAATTAATAAAAATTAATAAAAATTAATAAAAATTAATAAAAATTAATAAAAATTGATAGAAATTAAATAAAAATCAATAAAAATCAATAAAAATCAATAAAAATCAATAAAAATTAATAAAAATCAATAAAAATCAATAAAAATTAATAAAAAATAATAAAAAATAATAAAAATTATTAAAAATAAAAATTCCAGGTCAGCTAGTTAAAATATAAAATCGTATTATCTAAAAAGTAAACAACAATATTTTTAATTTTTATATAGTTATTTTGACCCAAACATGGAATTTAATTTTCAATAATAATAAAATAAAACTGAATTGAATTAGTTTACCAAACTATAAAAAAATAGCTTTGTTATCCAGTTTAATGGAAAACTAAAATAACAATAGTTTATACAATGTCTACTTATTTCCAATGACCACCGTACTCTTTTTATTTTTGGACATAAAATGATCCTTACTTCCGGTGTGACGTTTTCGACTCTATTTTTAAAAAGACCACACTACATTTCTCCATTTTTAGATTTTGCATAAATAGCTGATTCCAAAAAAGTAACACACTTTAATTTTTCCAATCCCCAATTCTCCTTTGTTGTTTTTTTAACTTAGGTATACCGGCAGAATCAAAGCAAAAACACAACATCAATAAATTCAAGTAAATTGTTTGTGATGAATGCTTCTAACCGTCAGCTTTGTATTGTAATATGTTAAAGAGATAAACCATTGATTTGTTGATACTAATCGATGTTCAATCAGTAGATCAAAAGAGGTACCGAATGATTGACTGCTTATAAAGTTAAAATAAAATGACTAATCAAACTAAATTAGAAGATTTATGATGAATTAAAGATGTTGCAAATAAACTTCTGGTTAACATGTTCCGGTTTGTGTATACTATTAGTAATATGTAGTATTATTTTTGTTAAAAACATTTACCTCGCTCTTTACACAATCCAGAATGACTCAATTTTAATTTATTTGTTATGTACTTAATAATTACAAATCAATATTACCTAATTAACTACCGTAATATTAATAACTACCTCTGAAGTTTTAAAGCTATGTCGTCTACTGGTAGTGTTAAGTTTTTTTTTATATCGAACTACAACCAGATTTTATCACTACATCTATACCAGAATGATAATGTGATAAAAATTCTGCCCTCATTTGAATATTGCAAACGTGAAATATTGACCAAAACAATCTCTTAGTATTTGTCTACGCTAATAATAATATGAAGGCTAGATGGGTAAAAAAATAATGTCACATTTTAAAGATGTGTATGCACATCTCACAGAATCAAGTCAAAGCTTGTCTGGAACTGCGTTGGAATACTAAATGATCTGGCAACCCACAACAAGGTAAAACGAGGGTTGATACCAGGGCACAAAGGTATCCAAGGAAATGAAAAGGCTGATGAACTCTCCAAAGAGAGATCAAAACTACCATTCGCAGGACCCGAACCTGTATTTGGGATAAGCAAAACATCTGCTCAACAGGCGGTGAACACAAAACCACAAATTTACTGCCAACAGAAAAGAGGGCACAGAATCAGTAAGCTCATGCTAAGAGGACCAAACCCACGTATGACTCACTACAACTTGCAAGGCCTCAGATATCCACCATTGTGGGATTGATTACTAACTGGGCACTGATTGCTGAAACACCTTCATATGATGGGACTACACAATGATCCCACTACGTGTAGACTCTGCGTGGAAAAGGAAGAAACCATGTGATCTTCGAATGTGAAGCTCTTACTAGGCGACGTCTCATCGATCCTATTTGGCCGGCCCGTGGTAGATAGGTACTATTTTCAAAAATTGGGTGCCCAAAATCAATACTTGGTATAAGAATTGTCAATTCATAGAATGCAAAACAAATCAAAGCACTCAGCGGATATACTATTTTCAAAAATTAGGTGCTGTGGGAGAAAGGTGTATTCTCATACATTTTTAAAAGTGTCTTGGACTAAATGAAGAGTATGAGACTGCACTGGTTTTCTTTTAGATGTTTACTGTTTACGGAACAAAAAAGCTGGAATCACTAAAAACTCTTTTGATATTGAATCCCGTATCATAACTTTAACACTGTATTTACTACATTTGTATACATACTAAAATAAAATTAACTAAAAAAAAATAATTTTTAGGCATTGAATAGTTTAAATAAAAATAACGCTCTTTAACATGGCGAAAGCACGCTGGTTTATGAAGTCATTATTGATGGTTAGGTGTTGATCGGTGCGGTGAGAATTTGATTCTGCAGATGACGCCAAGCTCTCGCAAGGTGGCTTTTCGCGCTGGTAGGATCAACCAACCATCTGCGAGCTAGTGTTCATGTGATAATCTATTAACAATTTGTGGTTTGTGTTAACGTGACTACGAGTGACGCAACGCTTTCGAATAATTTTTATAAATGCCAGGGGAGGTTCTAAGCCAAATGTTTTATTTTAAAAATGTGGTGCTTAAAAATCAGCTGCGATCGTTTATTCAGTGATTTTGAGTGGAACAGTAGGAGAGACTGGTATCAATTGTTACCAAAATTCAAAAAATATACTTAAAAATAATTTAAACTTTTTTAAGATGTTAAACAAAATCTCTTCTTTTATATCATATTTTTAAAACTATTATTTTTAGGTTCCACTATTTTTTACAGGTCCATATATATCAAAGGAACCCACGTTACAAGTGACACCACATTGGTGTCGATTGTACCAAAGGTGGTGTCATTTGTAACGTAACTAGACAACAAAATACCGATCAAAAATAAATAATTAAAAAAAAACTTTAATAAAAACCGAAAAAAATATATTTAAAGCTAATAAAAATAAAAACTATTTCTCAAAACATAAGATTTATGTTCAAAAACAGGAAAAAGGTAATCATGCATATTTATTCTAGGTCATCGTCGGATTCACAATTGACGCAAATATAAAAGGCATTTTTGTTTGTGCAACTCAAATGAGCCTACTGCACACACGACATTGTAACCAATCTTCCACACTTGAAGAATAGACTTCAGAACAAACTAAGCAAAAGGTTTCCTCGTCTTCCGAGTCCAAATCCATTTCTTTGGTTTTCGTTGCTAAATCGTTTTTTCTTATGGTCATCTTTCCTTTGCTTTTTTTTTTTCGATAGGTTTTTTTTCTGAGAGTCCCTTTAGAGAAACTTTTTTTAGGGCTTCGTTTCTCAATTTCAAGTTTTTCGGGAGTGTCAGTCAATATCGCAGATTTTCCTTTAGCTCTACCTCCCTTTTTCAGTTTCTTGAAGTCACCTTTTGGATAAGGTTTTATGGATTCAGGCAATATGATTGTCGTTGGCGTTTCTGAGCCAAAATGCGATGTTCTAAAACAACTAGGCTCATTAATATACTTTCCGGAACTATTATTTCTATTCATATCGTTGCCAAGTTCAACTTCAACCAAAGATCCGGTCTGTTCATAGTCAGTCTTATCATAGGCGCCGGAACTCAAAAATTGCTTTGGGTGCCCGGCCTCTATACGGCAAATGGGGACAACCCCCATCCCCCCACCCTCCACACCTCACTTAAAGACACCACCGGTTTTTTAAAAGCACTTTAAAAGCTATTTTAAAGCGTTAATTTTATGAATATATTCTTAAAAAAAAGGTATTGTCACATGTCCAATTGCTGGAGTTTTGAGGATTGAAGCGACAGACGAAGTAACAACAATCGGTAGGCTGGAGGCTTGAAGGCTTCCACCTAAATCGGGATATCTGGCATCTGGCAATCCTATATGCCCGGTGCAGCCACCACTGGTATTCAGTGGTGCTGCAGTGCTAAAGTACCAATGAAATGAGTAGAAATAATATAAAACATTTATTAACTAATTTAGGAGATTTTTGATTATTTATTAATACATACATAATGGAGTATTGTATGTATATACAGGGTAGCCATGTGAAATAAAACATAGCCAATTTTGTCACACCCCAGTTCCTTGACGAAAAAACGCTCGGACCTGTCAATTTTGGATTTAGGGGGAAACATTTTTTTGCTAGTTTCATCCCATGAACGACAACCCTCTAGCGGGGGTGAAACTAGCCCCCAAAATCTTAAATAGAAAGAGGGGTCAAATGATAGTTTATTTTGAAGATATTTTTACATAGATTTTAACCCCTGAGTTGAAAATCGCTACTGTCTTTCTAGCCATGATCTTTTAACGATTTTTATTTTCTTTGGAGGCGATCAATAATTACGTGAGGAGTTTAAGGGGGGGAGGGGATCAAGCTAAATCTTCCCAAATCTCACTTGGGGGAGAGGGGGTCTTTGTAAATCTGACGTTATTTTTTTCTAATAGAAAACGATGTAAAATTGCGTGAAAGTAAAGTTAGGTGGATGAGGGGAGTTGAAGATAATCTTACGAAATCTCACTAGAGGGGAGGGGGTCAAAAAAATACTCAAAATTACCTTACCTAATTAATGGACGCCCCATTTGTCACAGATTTTCCAGTGATGTTGGCTGGGTGGCATACATTTTAGTTTTTAAGAGGCCTCATTAAAAATCCAACAAGGTTAGATCCAAAGACCGTGGGGGCCACTCACTCAATACTTTCTCTTCTTCCGATCCATTGACCTGAAAACGTTTGATCCAAATACTGACGAATAGTCAGTGCAAAATGGGGTGGCACATCATCTTGCTGGAATATTAAGTTGTTTGCTATGTACTGTTCGTCATTCTCAATCAACTCTATAGTAATGCTGGATAAATGGCGCTTTCTAATAATTCCAGATACATGTCTGCGGTTAAAGTTCCAGGTAAAAAAAGGGGCCAGTTATATGGTTACCAAAAATGCCAACCAAAACATTCAGTTTTTCCGGATGTTGCGTATGCATTTCATTAAATATTCTGGGATTTGAATCGGACCAATAACAACAGTTGTGACGATTTACCGTACCATTTAGGAAAAAAGTGCATTCGTCTGAAAAATACACATTGAAAAGAAATTGCTGATCATTTATTGCCTGTTCAGTCATAATTTCACAAAATTGTAATCACCTATCAAAATCGTCTTCGTTAAGTTCTCATACCAGATGAATTTTGTAGAGATGTTTTTTCAATATCTTCTGAATGCTACTTTTCTTAATACCAGATGTTATCGCAAACTGCCTTGTACTCAATTTGGGTTCTTGAACAATATGCCCTAAAATCGCCACCTCCATTTACTATATCATTTTCCATTTTACGTCATTTAGTAGCTACTGACCTCGTTTTTCAAAGTTTTTGGACTAACTCCAAAATATAGTTTCGATGGACTTGTCAATTATTATTATAATGAAATTATTTGCACCCTCTCAGCTGACTATACAACGAAATAAACTAAATCTTACTACGTTACATCGACCAAAGAATGTCATCTGATAAAAATAATTGAAAGCAACAGAAATAAAACTAGAATTGTTACAAAGAATTTCTTTTTTTTTTAATAACAATGTAAAAATGATGTTTTGTACTTTTGGTGAGCCACTATATGGGCTACATAGATAGTAGCGATGTAAAACTCGGGTATTATAATCTATGTAAAAATACCTTTAAAATAAGTTATCATTCGACCTCTCTTAAGGATTTTCGATCAGGGGGCGAAACTGGCAAAAAAAAATGTTTCCCCCTAAAATCAATAAGTGACAGGTCCGCGCGTTTTTAGTAAATGACCTGGTTTCTCGCCAGTACTACTAGAAAACTGTTTCTGACTCTAAATTAACGTTCTTTTCTAACAGTGCTTGATCGGAAGCAACTTCCAAATGTTCTCCCTTCTCCCCTCAAACATTTGCTCAATATCATATGTAAGAACTCTTATCTTGATATTTGTAGAAAGTTATTAGTCGTTTTTTTTGATGTCATAGGGTTTTATACACCAAGAATAATAAACTCTTAAGTACAGGTTCAATGCGTTGTCTATGAAAAGTGACGGCGACTTTTTTTATCACAAAAAATACAGCTCAGAACGATATTTTATCGAGGCATCCTGTCGCTATACCAACTTGGGTCACAACAGCTTCTTCATTTCACTTATTGGCATTTTTTGTCCACGTTGTGCTATGGGTGCTCCGCACCCAGTTTCAAACTGCTCTGGGTGCTTGCGCACCCAGAGCCCCGAGGATTCAGCGCCTATGAGTCTTATCATTTATTGAATTTTTTATTTCAGGCTCATGGTCCACAGATCCGTCGGTAACGTTGGATGGAGGAAAAATCCGCTTTATCAAAAATCTCGCCATTATAAGGGTAGATTCCAGTACAAGAAAATCCAGACGTAATATTTTTTGGAGTGGTGGCTAGAGGAAGAGATTCTCTTACTATCGAAGGCAGGTCATATATTGTCATCCGTTTGCCAGGATTGTTTTTCATCAACTGGTCGCCGGCTTTGTTAAAATATTTTTTAAAAGAATTGGAGTGAGGGTAGCCATATGTGAGTAGTAGGGATTAAGTGTAAAGGTTAAAGAAAAGGTCCTTTATTTATTGACTTGTGAGAAATAAAGGACCTTTTCTTTAACCTTTACACTTAATTTTTTAAAAGGACCAAATACGCCCCGATCTAACGACTGAAGCCTGTGAGACGGATAAGGTGGAAATGACAGTAGCGTCACAAAATTGTTCCTACAATAATCTATTAGTGGAATGGATAAATGGGAACCGTGGTTATCGAATAGATCTAAAATCTTATTAGTGGCACTAGGTTTGGTATGTTTTACGAAGTAGGTCATAAATATCAAAAATCCTCTCTTGCATCCAGCCCGACTTATTTGCACTACCTACACAGCCAACCGGTCAATCTCTGACAAAATAATCATGGGAAGACAAACATTGGTGGGACCGTATTACCAACAGCATTTACGGCAAGGCACATAGTGACTAGAGTTCCACGTTCTTGTGACGTAATAGCCCCAACCTGTTTGGTTTCTTTTTTGGCAATAACTTTCGATGGTTTTTGGACTGTCATAACGCCTGAAATTGTATCTTTCAAGAACTTCTGAAAGCTTATTAAAAAATGTGGAAACATTTTCTTTGTTGAAATTCATAGCACGCGAAAGGCTTGTTGCTTGTGGCGTTCGTAAAGAAAGTTGTGGGTTTCTTCTTAAAAATGCTCTTAACCAATCTTCAGAAGCAAGTTCTATTGTGTTCCAATTCGCATGATAACGTAACCGATTTGTTTGGGCATAACTATATGCAAGTTTTCTAAGGTCTTTTGTGGTAAGACCGAAATATAAATCTACTGACTTTTCACAATATTTGACAAGCTACATCTCTTGATCAGTGTTAAAAACTTTGTTGTATGGATTATATCCTAATAAATATGACAGGGTAGTTGTAATATCTGAAAATTATTGTAGGATGTCAATTGTAACATGTTCCAAACGACACCATTTAATATGTTACTATTGACACCTACAGACATTCAAAACATATTTTATATTTTTAGATAAGTTAAAAACATAACCTTACAACTTAATAACTACATTTATATAGCTTACTTAACCCTTTATTTGGACACTTACCTTTAATAGCAGTCTTTTTAACCGTAACAGACTGATAAACAAAATAACAGGAAAATTGATTTTCATTTTTATATTAAATATTATAAAAACAAATGACACACCCAAACTACATGTGCTCTACGCGCCAAATTTACCACATATGAAGATAACAGCGTTGCCAATGTGTTCATTTATCGGTTACTCGAGTTCGCACAAAATATCACTGATCACTGTGATAGGATTTGTTACATTTGACACCTGTTACTTTCGTCACCAGCCTCCCCTACATTTAAGGTGTTTTCAACAATTATTTGGTTTTTCTTTCTTAATTCTCAGCTTTATTCAATTTTTCTTTGGTTTGTTTTCACTTTGGAAATAGAGGGTATAACTTTCATTATTTTGTATCTATTTAATTCTCCTGTCAGCTATGTATCACTGACAGGAATAAGCGAACGTAACTTTACTTGACATAAGCGTGGGCAAATTAGTTAGTTTGCGTACGCTTTCGTCACTTTGCCTCTCACATCTCTCACTTTTTTGTATTATTATGAATTTATGAGAAATTGCTAACGACAATTGATGCGGAAACGAGGTAACGCATGTTTTGAATAGTGGCCGTAGAAAAAAAAATATGAAGATTAGTTTCATCCGATGCAAAAGTGTATAGATTTTAAAGGCGAATATTTTGAGAAATAAGCGATTTACATAACATAATTTGAATTTTGTTTTACATTTTTCGCTAACTTTAGCAGTGCTCCTCGTAAACAAAACATTTTTATTATTCGTTATGATTTAACTTTACTTGGGTGGACATCGTTAAAAGAAACTGGACCGCAAGGCATTCTAAAAACACAAAGGATTTATGTATACCAGGTTATTTAACTTTATACCTGTTCCTCTTATCTAACATAGCATCTTTATTCGTCATGATTCAGCTGGAATCCACCTGCCATACTGCCTTTGATGTTACATTTTTAAACAGATTTCAAACACTATTTCCTTTTTATACAAACATTTCAATGTCATTTTTCTTGTGCTACGTTTTTCGGATGGTTTAATATAGGACATTATTAAACACATCTTTGATTGATTTATAATTAAAAGTGCAAGGTGGTCCAAGATAATAAACCGAACATAGTTCTAAATTTATTAATTTTTTTATTAAAATATTTTTTACTTCGATGAAAGGTATCCCAAAAACTGATGGATTAAAAGTGGCACGTTGCCCTAAAATGTGGGACTGAAGTTTTAGTTTTTAATAAGTGGTATGATTATTTTCGAAAAAAAAAAATGTTAAGAGAATATAATGAGTATGTTGACAACGGTTATAACTGACGGAAAATGGTTTGTATCGAAAGAAGATTGTTTCGAAGTCTTGGTAATTCATATACGCATCTATAATATAACACTGTAATATTGTCACTCATTATGTGATCTTTCAAAGGCCTTCGACTGTATCTCTCACGACATTCCGCTGGAAAAACTAAATTATTATGGAATTTCCGAGGGAACTTCATCTCATCTAAAAAATAGATCGCAGGCTGTATATTTGAATAATATATCATCTAAGTTTACAATAATCACACATGGAGTGCCACAAGGTTCTGTTCTTGGGCCTCTACTGTTCATTATATACGTCAACGATCTAACTAAATATCCTTGTGAAGCTATTCTTTTTGCCGACGATATCAACTGGAAAGGATCAATCTTGTCTCTCAAATTCTACTAAGGGTATTAATATGATTTTCTATTTGTCAATAAAATGACAAAAGTTATGCATATGCAACTATCAATACAAGAAAGCAATATTGATTGCCTAGGTATCAGTAATTTTTTACCAAAACCCAATTTTATAAATAATTACTCAAAATTAGAAAAAATATTGTAACACATTATGCCGTTTTCTGTAACTCGTTCATGTTGCGGGATCTCGCTCTGCTCTTCACGCAAATATTCACTCGTTACATAAATTAAGGCATTTCTTAACTTGTTGCATAATAGCTATTAAGTTATGTCAGTTCCTATATTATTTATTATCTCTGTAATTTGTTTTTATTTTATTTTGTTCTTGGAACATATTTAATTTTTTATGACTTGCTACAACTACACTGTTTTTATTTATTGTATGGGAATGAAATTATATTCTATTAATTGAAGAATAAGCAAGAATTTTTCGTAATCTAATTTGATTAATTCCATAAATTCCCCCAATAATTGATAAAATAATAATAATTAATGTAAAACAAAATTCACTCACAAAATTATGTTCGTAATAGTACATTACATTACGAGTGTGAAAAATCACTTAAGTGATGTACAATATTTATCATACGAACACAAAATTTTTTATCAAAAAAATGTAAAATCAGGACATCTAGGTATAAAGTTTCAATCATAAAGAGGCTGCTTTCAGATTTTTTTTTTATGTAGCTTATTGAATAATTTTTGAAGTATTCTACCTAGTGTTTGTTGTTGAAATTAAAAACGTGACTTCATTTAAAAAACACTTTCATAATATGGTAAAATAACATGTATAAAAAACTATTAGAATACAACAATGTTTTTCATTCGTTGATTTTTTTTAAATTCAACAAATAAGATAAGCAACCGTGAACAAGAACTTTTATATTATTAAAGATGAATACCTAATTAACTACAATTTTTTTTTAAATTAATCAAAATGGTATAAAATTAGCGAAAAGGTGTTATATTAAGACAAATAAAATGTACCTATTTAAAATAAATAAATAACAATAGTCGTAATTTTTCAATTTTCAAATGTTTTAAAACTAAAATAAAAAAAAATAAAAAAATTGTTTCGATCGGTGGGGATTAAACTCGCGTCGCGATGTTGTCGAAACATGCAAAGTTGATAAATTTTAACGCTCTATGAACTGAGCTAACAAGCTTGTCACAGGAATTATCTAAATAAAAATCTGATGTGCCCAACTTTCCTATCTAGTTATTTTCGAGTTATTTTGTACAACCTATTGTAGCACCTCTATAAATGT
Source organism: Psylliodes chrysocephalus (assembly GCA_927349885.1). Classification (NCBI taxonomy): domain Eukaryota; kingdom Metazoa; phylum Arthropoda; class Insecta; order Coleoptera; family Chrysomelidae; genus Psylliodes; species Psylliodes chrysocephalus. The sequence goes on along the minus strand of OV651815.1, from coordinate 58,705,648 downwards.
TTGGAGGATAAACTAAATATATAACTTGAAACATTTTTCTATAGATATTCATTAAAAACGAAAATACTGAAAAATTTAAATTTAACACTTTTCCTCTAATTTTTCCATTACGGTCCATTTTAGAGAAATCATGCAAAAAACAATAATTATAGAGATCGATATCGCAAACAACTTTTAGTTTAACAATTTTCTTAAAAATTAGAATTTTGCACATTTTGTTAAATTTCTCGAATACGTACCATTTCAGGAAAATTTGGCATAAAACAAAAATTATAGATAATAATATTAGAAGTAAATTTTATTTGAACAATTTTCTTCTCCAAACATAAATAACAGATATATTCCATAAAATATAAAATTGGCCTCCTATAAAGTACCGACTTTGTCCAAAATCTAATCATTTCACCTCAGGCCGAAATAAAACTTAAGTTTAAAATTTAAAGTGTTTTGTTAAATTTTCGAATACGGGCCATTTTAGGAAAATTTTGTGTATTATAGACAATAATATTGTAAAGAATTTTCTTCTCCACTCGTAAATAACAGATATATTCCATAAAATATAAAAGTACCCTATAAAGTACTCCCCCTCCCCCAGATGTTCCGACTCTGCCCAAAATCTAATCAGTTCACTGGAGGGCGGAATAAAGCTTAAGTTTAAAATTTGGTGTTTTTCTTTGTATCCGTTCATGAGTTATCGAGGATACAGATACACACACAGAGACATCATCGCGAAAATAGTCAAAACGGATTCAGGGGACCCCAAAATGTAAAAAGCCGTCAAAAACTCCAGGTCGAAAAAAATCATGATTACTACACTTTCCTTATCTGTATACAGTTACTTTTTTTAAAAAATAAATATCTAGAATCTCTCTGTATAAAAAATCACTAATCTCGATTTAATCATCAAATCTATTTAACTATTAATATGGACATTACAAAGTTCAAAATAGAAATTACGCGTTTGACATATTTGACAGCTGATGCGGAAAGTAGATATTCACACACGGGTGGAAAGTAGATTGTTAACAACACGCGTGTGATAAACGGCACTTTCCGTAAGACTAAATAGTGTGATATGTATCAACTTCCTAAGTGGTCGTAGAAAAAAAAATTACTCCTAGTCAGTATAATTACCTAAATTTTTATGGCATATACGGCTAAGTGTGTACTACTTTGATAAATACACTGCTATACATTATTGTATCGATGGTTTTTTTACATTTTACACTATAACTAACTACTTTACTCTACATTTGAGAAAATATTAATGTACAAAAACCGTTAAGGAACTAAAACAAGATTGCTTTTCACCGAGTTTATCAGTTACACACAAAACTCATTAAATGCGATATGGGTGTTTTTTTTACAAGCATGTTTATAAATTGTAAACACGGATGCCCTAATTGATATCTAGTGAGTCTTCTTTAACCATTTGGTATACCATACATTTAAAATCAATGTTTTCGTTCCCGTTTCTTTCATTTTCTATGTTTCTAAAAGAGGAAGTAATAAACATTTTTTCAAAGTAAGTGGAATGATGTGTCGATTGATATGTTACACATCTTATGGTTTTCAAAACTATTAGTACGGGGTTCTACTGCTTTGAACGGCTTCGTACAGTCTGCTTTTAAAATTATTTGATTGTCTGGTAATATTGAAGAGTTTTTAAATATATGTTTTTTGAATTTTTATATTTTTCCATTATGGACAAATTACCCCGTACATAATAATCGTTTATAGCATATCAAATAAATAATTGTACTACAGTCTATATTGGCTTACCTCCAAAACCTAAAAAAAAAACGAAAGAGTTCTTGGAAATTAAAAATATAGCAATAAAATAAAATACCTTAGGTACAGAAGGTATGTTATTGGAATCTTATTGTAAGTTACATTCTATAGTATACTTTTCACAGTTTAACAGGCCCCCTTAATCGACCATTTTTATTCAGATTTCTTTCAGAATCAATGTGCTTCATCCCCTTATAGAGCTTGATTTTTACTAAAAATTACATGTTCATATCGCTTTTCGTTTTTGATTTATGATTTTTTGAATTTTATTCTCCCATGAGTCCCCATTTTTTTGATATGGTTTTTCGTTTTTGATTTATGATTTTTTAAAATTTCAGTACCTTTTAACTCCCCATTTTTAATCAGATTTTTTTTTTTTAATTAATAGGCTTTATCCCTTAATGCGCTTGATTTTTCTTGAAAATTTCAAGTTGACATATTTTTTTCGTTTTTGAATTATGATTTTTTTAATTATTTCAACCTCTCTTAACCCTCCATTTTTAATCAGATTTATTTTTTTAAATCAATAGGCTTTGTTCCCTTAAAGAGCTTGATTTTTCTTGAAAATTTCGACAAAAAACGTGACCTCGCACAGACGGACGGACATTTTTAAAAGTTGTTTAAAATTTGTTAAGGATTTTGGTACAAAAATTTTTAAATTAGGATAAATATTAACAAATTTTAGTTTCTCGGAAGTAAACCTATAATATTCATGTGTGAAGATTAGGATTCAGAGATATAAAATATGTATATTTTTATAAAAGCAATTGTGACATGTCTCCGGGTATAAAGATAGAAGTCATAATGACAATCCTACTAATATATAAAAAATGCGAAAGTTTGGATGGATGGATGTGTTGCATGTTTGTTGCTCAGTCACACAAGAACGTTGTTCACAGAGCAAGGGATCGGACATGATTTTTTGCATACTGATAGTGAAACATGAAAATTTGAAATACTGCTACTGAGCATAAATAAATAATGACGTATATCAGTGTTTTTGGATTTTCACATTTAAGGAGAGGGGGGGGGGTTGAAAGTTTGCATGGAAGCATATTTCTTTATAGGTATGAACTTGAAAATTGGAATTATAGGTACTCATCACAAATAAGTATTGGTGTGTGGTTTTTGGATAATCATATTTCAAGATGGGATAGATGGAAAATGGGGGATAGATGGAAAATGGGGGATAGATGGAAAATGGGGGATAGATGGAAAATGGGGAAAAGAGAGAAAATGTGGGAAAGAGGGGAAATGGGGGAAAGGTGTGGGGCGTGAAAGTGTATGGTAGGAATTGAAATAGAGATGTTTTTAAGGTATTTGGATTTTTACGTATTAAGGGGGGAAACAGGAGGTGGAAGTTTAAATAATATTTTCGGCTTTTTAAAGGTAATGACTTGAAAATTGAAATTGAAATTACTCATAAGTAAATAATGACCTATTTCAAGGTTTTTGGATTTTCACATTTTAAGGAGGGAGGGAATGGGGAGTATCGTCAAAATAAATAAAAATATATAAAAATATATAAAAATATATAAAAATATATAAAAATAAATAAAAGAAATACAATAAATGAAAATAAATTAAAAGTAATAAAAATTAATAAATAATAATAAAAACTAATAAAAATTAGTGACAATTAATAAAAATTAATAAAAATAAATAACAATAAATAAAAATAAAAATGAATGAAAATAAATAAAAATTATTTAAAAGTAATAAAAATTAATGAAAATGAATTTAAAGTAATAAAAATTAATAAAAACTAATAAAAAGTAATGAAAATTAATAAAAATTATTAAAAACTAATAAAAATTAATGAAAACTAATAAAATGTAATAAAATTTAATGAAAATTAATAAAAATTGAAAAAATTAATAAAAATTAGTGAAAATTAATAAAAATTAATAAAAATTAAAAAAAATTAATAAAAATTAATAAAAATTAATAAAAATTAATAAAAATTAATAAAAATTAATAAAAATTAATAAAAATTAATAAAAATTAATAAAAATTAATAAAAATTAATAAAAATTAATAAAAATTAATAAAAATTAATAAAAATTAATAAAAATTAATAAAAATTAATAAAAATTAATAAAAATTAATAAAAATTAATAAAAATTAATAAAAATTAATAAAAATAATAAAAATTAATAAAAATTAATAAAAATTAATAAATATTAATAAAAATCAATAAAAATTAAATTAATAAAAAATTAGTAAAAATTAATAAAAAAATTTGGCATATATCGCATGAAAAAATGTCTCTCGAGTAACGAAAACTGTTTGAGAAATTCCAGCGAAGCGGAATCGGGTCAGCTAGTGAAAATATATAAATACTCGACGCCTGGGTAGTCATGACATGAGGTTAGCTCAATCTTTATCATTTACTAGGACTGTCTCAGTAGTTAAAATGTTAATTAATATATTATGACGAGATGAAAGAGATAGTATGTAGTACGTGCGATGCACTACAATACTTGCCTTTTTAAAATTTGTTAAATATAATATATAATACATAATTTAACGTCATAATATTCAATTTCATATCAAGTTTATTGATAGCAAAATGATATTTACAACGATCAAAAGATGTTCCCCTTGACACCAAACTTACCCTATCAGAGCGGTTCCCTTTTCAATATAATAAAATATTTGTTATGTATTGTTGCGTGTTGTAAGATTTTTTTTTAATGATTGTTTTTTGGAAGAAAAATGTCTGTAAAAGAAGGTTTGTTTGATGAACTAGCTATTTGGGTATTAATAGCGAAAAGTGATACTTTGCCGCTTGAGACAGAAAGCTGGCCCTGCGACGCGTAGCGGAGCGCAGCAATCTGTCGAAAACAGCAACAAACTTTTCGCTCAAAATGCACACAATATTTTTGCCACGATCACAATATTTTAAGAAATAGATATAAAAACTGAGAATTTGTCATAAGTAGTTTATAATGTGTTACATATATCTAAGTTGATCATGAAAACCGGAGTTGATATTCAAATTTAGTGTTAACTTGGATAATAAAACAATAAAACATCAAACTACGTACAGATAACTTGAAAATCATTTATTAAAAAGAAATAATATATCTAATTTAAAGCTGTCAAGTTTTCCGCTCGGCGGGCGACAAAGCAATCACTTAATGTCAGTTCGCTTAAAACGTCAACTTTGCGGTTGTATTTCAAAGCGCCTACTTTGGATAGTGATCGTAGAAAAAATGTTTTAAATTGTATTTAATAATTTGAAAAATTTGGTAGATATGTTTGGTTACAAAAGTATTTTTCGAAAAAAAATGTGAGAGTAGAACAACTCAAAAATAAGAAATAAGTAGGTTTTTGGTCTGATGATCCCGGTTGTCTTGCAACTTTTCCACTTATTTGGGAAAATAATGTCTAAAAACAAAAACCCCTGTACTTTCCGACTAATGACAGGCCTGAATTTTGATTTTTTACTTCCGTCACATTTTTTGCATGACCACCGAGGACATAAATTCTTGTGAATTTTTGTATTTGAAAATGTTGTTTATTTTATTGACTTCTATGCACAGTAAAAAAGAATTTTCAACTTGGGAATCATCCTGTATAATAACAACTGAAGCACGTTATTAATACATAAACGAGGTGAATAGGGTATAATCGATTCGACTGTTGTATTCACCAAAAGTGATCTAACATCATGCAAACCTTTTTTTACCGCTAGTTTAACTCCTAAATTAAATTTTAATGTATGGTCACAGTTTATAGCTAAAGAATCAGTTCGCTCACTCTGCGTCGGCACTTTTGATCTCAATGTTCCAGTTTATACACTGCGCAACTCGGATTTGTATCCCTGGCGCATACAGAATCAAATCAGAACCAATACAATATATGACAACCGCCTACTATATTCAAACAGCAGTCTTCTGCGCATCCTGAATTTGTATCCCTGGAGTGGATTTTATTTTGAAACATTCAACTGGTCCAAGTGAGCTAACTGATTCTTTAGCAATAAACTGTGGTATGGTTAAGATTTTGAGTTATATGTATTTGTTTTTATTGATTTTTATAGTTTAGTATTTCTTTTGTTTCAGAAACTTAGCAATGGTGAAGTGGCGACATCCTGATGTCGCGACGCATGCCTTCACAACGTCGCCATTCACCGTTAGATAACAATCCCTATCAGGTAATTTTTTTTTAAATTCTGATTATTTTATTTTAGAGATATATTAACTATAACATCCACTAATAAGAAGTTGGCAATACAGCTGACAGACAACAACTGGAAAAGCAGTTGAACTGTCTAGACCAGAGGTCCCAACCTATTCTGGACCGCCGCCCCTTTTAGAAGAACAAAATTCCAAGGCCCTCCGAAACAAAACATGTAAAAAAGTTATAACAAAAAATTTATTTTTTATAGAAATCAAAATCAAAAACCAGTGGTAAATTTTTGCATATGAGCTATTCAATTATTGTTCAAAAGGTGTGGCTTGTACGGTGAACTATAAGTTAGACATGAGACACAATAGATCCATCTGGGTCGCAGTTGAAGGCGATGAGAGCATCCCATTCATTTTCATCCTAACCTCACACAAAATCAATAAGAAATAAAAAAATGAGATAAACACAAAATTAATAGTAAATAAATAGTATATTATGCGCCAAGGTAGAGAAGTGAGTTATTTTGTCGAGGTCCATTAAAGACCGAGAAGCGAATCTCTACCGTGGCTCATATACTATTTTTTTCACTACTAGCATTTTAATTAAAAAAAATAAGTTTTTAAAACTAATAAAAACGATTTCAAACTTTTTTTCAAATCAAATCCTCCATGCTTGTGACAATTAAATGTAAAACACAAACGTCAGTTTAGTACCTATAGAATTTACAGTTTATACGTAGAATTAAATGAAATTTTTTTTGCTGGTGGTCGAGTTAGTCACAAAATTAAAAAAAAATGAGTGATTCTAGCGGTTGTACTCCTCCTGAAATTAAAGCACTGGCCGAAGAAGTAGAACTATTACCAAAAAAATCACAAGGAATATACGAAAAGGCCTACATTTCATATAAAAAATAGTGCATTTCAGTTAACCTCAAAAACTGTCAAAATATGAACTGATATCATTTACATAAAATACAGTAGGTATATAGTTATCAGGTAGGCTCTGTAATTCTCTCCCTAGGTTAATAATGAACCACTTTTCTACCTGAAAATCAGTCAATAAAGTTAGCTTGTAAAGCTAGAAGTGAAAAAAAATAATAATGAGATGGTTGAAACTGGTGAAGTTTTATCAAATTGTTAATGTCTGGTTCCAATTTCGTTAACAACAATCGCCGATCGCCACGTTCAGTGACAATTCTTTGACAGTAAATTAGCTACTGCACTGAATCAAAGCTCAGCCAAATAGCGCGAAGATAATGCGATTAAAAACGTTTGTAGAACTGCCCACAATTTAGGGTAGAGAACTAATATTGATTTTTGGAGTTAAAATTCTTCTATTCATGTTTGAATTTTACTTTGTGTTCTTCGTTAGTTGCTAGTTCTACGAGTTCCTTTTCCAAATTTGATGAATCTTCAGTATCTGCATTTAAAATATATCTTTGAAATTCTCCGTAAAAACAACATGAAGAACCTTCAAGTGTTTGAAGCAAGTAAGTAAATCTTCACGTTTCTGAGAAACTGTTGATAGTCTGGGAAAATGTTTGTATTCACCTCTATCTAGATTTCGTTTGAATAAAAGAAGTTTTCCCGCAAAAGCAGCTATGTCGCTTTTTGATTTAAATAAGTTCAACTCATCACCTTGGGTAATGAGGAATACCTTCTAAAATAAGGCTTTATTTAGCGAAAATTGACATACAAAATAATACATTAGCAATATACATTAAATCTTAGAAACAAAATTCATAGTATAAATACTCTTTAGGCAAATTCATTAAATTAGTTCAACTACATTCGCCCTGGCGTAAAAAGTACACACTAGAAACAAAATGAGCTGGCCAATTGCGACTTAGGCAGAGGCCAAAATAAAGAAAAAGAAGACAGTGGTTATGGTTAAATAGTTATTGTTGAACATTGATAATATTTCAAATAATCTGGTGGTCGTCTTGCTCTCACAGGTCTTTCAGTTATTTCACTATTTTTAGTCGAATTACTGGCTTCGCTATTCGTCGATTTTTGAGTATATTCATATTCACTTGGAATATCAACAACGGCCTGAGGATTGTTTGAATTTGCAGTTTCGTTAAGATCTCCACTACCGTTAGAACGAAGGTTCATATTAACATCAATATTCTAAGGATCCATTGGTTGCGAATTTGTAGTTTCGTCGTGATCTTCACTATTATTATGAAGTATCTCCGCGTGGTGCTAAATATTTTATGGATATGGTAGCCTCCCTTCCATCTTTGAACCTTATTGAAGCATAGTCCGGATTTGCTTCTATTAATTCAGCCTCCTCGACTAAGGGATCATATTTTGTATTTCTTACATGTTTCTAGACTAACACCGGCCCAGGAGAGAGTAACCATGATGGTATAGCATTACCAAAAGTTGATTTTCGAGTGTAAAAAAACATTCTTTCATGAGAAGTGCAATTAATAGCTGTACATAGTAGTGAGCGAATAGAATGCAGTGACTGGAACAGAACTGTTTCCTACTGTTGTACATTCATTCTTTTAGATTTTAAAGCCAACAAAATAGTCTTTCAAATAATAACATAACGTTCACATTGACCGTTCCCGCCTGTAAATATTCCTTTAATTCTAAAGACATAAAAGAACTACCTCTGTCAGAATGTATGTACAAGGGCATTCCAAAGATTGTAAACAGTTGTTCGAGACATTTAATAACAGTATTAGAAGTTATATTGGAGAAAGCAAATGCAAAAGAAAAACGAGAATACTCGTCCACTATTGTTAGAAGATACTTATTATGGTTAGAGGATGGTATAGGTCCTTTAAAGTCTATACTTATTCTCTCAAATGGTGAGGTAGCTTTTACTAAATGACTCATTCTGTTTTTAATAAATTGTGGTTTTATTTCAGCACACACTGGGCAAGAACGTATCATTGTTCGAATTTCCTGAAGAGAATACGGCATATTTCGTGATTTCACCCAATGATACATCCTAGTAATTCCAGGATGGCAAAGCGATGTATGCATATCGAATTGAAGTTTCCGCTAGTCGAGTTACATATCCTTGAGAACTTGTCACTGACAGTATTCTTAGCTCCTGACCTATATATAATTTCGTAACTGTAGCAGGATAACTCTAGACACCATCTTAGTATCTTTCCATTTTTAATTTTATTAGTACGCCTGGTGTTGAAGATAAAAGATACTGACTTTTGATCAGTAGTTAATTTGCCCCGCATCCGTTTGTTACTCCAAATGGAACTCTAAAGAAACTCATAAAGCTTGCAATCGGCTTCGAATGCTGTATATTTTCTTCTTCACGTAGGGGTACTTGATGATAAACACTCTGTAAATCTATAGTACTAAACACCCTGTATTGTGAATCGGCGTTAACTATTTCCTCTATATTCGGCAATGGATAAGCATCTAGGTATGTAAATCTATTGTTTGCGAATAATCGATAACCATCCTCTTTTTATGATTTTCGTTTTTAGTTACGAGGACCTGAGCTCTCCATGGTGAGTTGCTTTCTTGTATTTCTTTTTGTATGAATAATTTATCCTCAACATTATGATGTCGAGATTTCGTAGCTATTGGTTGTAACGTGATATCTTCTTATTCTATCCATTTTTCTAATGTGTTTGAGCTCAATTGATAGGGCGTGGGTTAGGTTTTTAAATAACTCGAATAACTTTGAAAAAGAAGTTGGGCACCACTATATTTAAAGCTTATTACACTTGACTCTAGGTTAGTGATAAAAATATAGAAAATCACTAACCATTAACGAATAATACTTAAACTATGCTTTAGATAAGGTAGTAGCAAATTCTAATTCACATAAGGTTACTAAATTCAAATTTAAGATGATTTATTGAATAAGCACTTATCTTTTGGTAAGTTAGGTAATATACGGAATGTAAAACTAGGATATCTCAAGGTATATCATCAGGCAACTTCCACCACGGATTCGGGATCCTTATTCGTAATTCTGCATAATTCTGCAACGTGAATGATCTTCAGATATATGGTATTCAAACTCAACCGACTTGAGATGAAACGTCTAGGGATGAATTAAAAAAAAAAGTTAGAGATAAATCCAAATCACGTCTAGAGATGAATTAAAAACCGTCTAGAAGATTGAACCAAACCCGTCTAGATATACCCATGAGCTTATAAAATCAGACGGTTTTCAAGATAGATAAAAATCATCTAATACTTCGGATGACCAAGATAAATTAAAATAAAATCAAGTTGATTTTGTCGCTGTCAACCAAACCAAAAATAAATCTCACTAGACGACAAATGACATTTGAGTATGAGGTGGTTGTGTCGAAATAACGAAATAACCGTTACATGGTCTACAGTCAGAAGATAAATTTGCAAAAAGAGTTGGGGAACAAACTTTAGCACAGCTAATGAACATGAAGATAAGAGGAGATCTGGAATTACCAAAATTGACTTCAATTTTCGAATGTTGCGACAGTATATCATGACCAGTGATTATATCTGCACACAGATCTGGTAATACGGATATTCTAAATTGATCATACGTATTGCCCAAGAATTCCAAACTAATAAAACAATGTCCACAAATTTTTGAGAGTAAAGCTGTTGAAGCCATACTAATTTGCCATTTACTTGGTAAACTCAATATTTGCTGATTCGATGAAGTTTTTACTGATAAAATTTTCGGAGCTTCCTGTATCCACAAGTGCATCGCAGATAATTTTATTATTATTATTCTTAATTTTAATCAAGGATTTATGTAAGTAGTTTGGAGTAACTGCTAAAACGTGGGAAAGGGGAGATATAAGAGAAGCTGATGTTGATACAGACTGAGACTTATTGTGTTGTTTCTTTGACATGCAAACTTTGCTAAAATGGCCTTTTATCCTACACGTTTTGCAGAATGAATCACAAGCTGGACAGATACTGCGAGATTGTCTTCTATTTCCACAAAAGAAGCATTTATTGGAAGAAGTTATAGCAACTATGTTATTTTTAGACTCAATTTGGTTGTTATTGTCTTCATTCTCTTGAACAGAGCATACCATACTAGTAATGCTTTTGGGCAGACTCCAAAGATTTAGCTTGATTCACAGCATCTTCAAATTTAAGTGTATGGTTTTCGAGCAAGCGCTGCCTAATATTATTCGAATGCAACCCAGTAATAAAAGCATCCCTCATATAGTCCTTTTTTATTTTCTTCTGCCGAAACGGCAATAAATTTGCATTCTTTTGCCATTTGAATATAGCTATCTACAGATTCATTAGGCTGTTTCTTCCTTGTAAAAAATTGATATCGTGCAAATATTTGATTCTTTTCTTTGATGTAAACACTATACAAAACTTCGATTGCACATTGTAACTCGCACATTCAGAAATGTAATCATGACTAGAAAAACTCACATAATTAATTAAAATATCTAGCTTCATTCTTTCTGAAACTTTTTTCAACAGTTGCAATAAAATGTTCAAATGTCTTTAGCCACTGCATCCATTCCTTAGCTGCGTTTTCTGAATTTGGATCAGTATTAAACTGTTCAGGTTTCAGAAATTTATCCGTTCGACTATGATGGTTTCTAAAATGTTCGCTAAATAAATTGTAATGAGGAATACTTAGTGAAAATTTACATACAAAATAACACCTTGGCAATATACAGTAACCTTAGAAACAAAGTTCATAGTATAAATACTCTTTAGGCAAATTCATTACATTAGTTCACTACATCTTGTAGTTGTAAATTAATTCAATAATAATTTTAAACAGTTCTGACAAATATGCGATGTCAATTTTTGATAAAATCAATTGTTCTCGCAAAGTCAAGAACTGAGTCAAACAGATTGAAAAAACGATTTAGACAAACACTAGAGAGCCAACGTACTTCTATGTGCAGCAGTAAGCGATTGCAATCTTCATCATTTACACTACAAAGCTTATTGATTGCTCTAATAACGTTCATTCAAATTTTTTGCAACTAAATGCTGACGATGAATAATACAATGTTTATCGAGTACATTTGGCACTGTGATTCAAATACTCTATGAAACCCTTATGACAACCTGTCATTGTTTGAGCACCATAAGTAGCTGCTGACAAAACATTGCAAATAGGGATTTCTTCCTACTGAAATAGCTATTTGTATTACTAGGGAGGAAAGTGCCACTTTTCCTCCCGCAGGATTTAGTTTACTGCCTGACGCGAAGCGTATTTGCGTGAATGTTATAGCAATAAGATAATTTACTTAGATAAAATATTTATTCATGAAAACAGGTATTGGTCTTTTATTATATTAATTTCCTAAATAGATACTCTATAGGTGCACAATATTTTAAAAACATTTGTTTTGTAAATATTTGTAAAAGATTTATTTGAAATATTTATTAACTATATTTTATAAACATTTTTTTTACTTGAAACATAAATATTTTTATATTTTGGTGTTGATTGCCTTTGTATCCGCTACCGCTCCATAAAAAGTTGCAGCGCCCACTGGGGGGGCGGTATCGCCCCTGTTGGGAACCTATGCTTGTACAAAATGCTCTCAAAATAAAAAATTCTCACTTCAACAAAACTTTTAAGTACAATTTAACCCTAATTTTATTTGTTTACAAAATTAATATTAAATTTATATTTGAACAACCAAAATGATTTTTGACCATTTTTAATGAAATCTATAATTATAGGCATTATTAAGAGTTAATAATAATAAATGAATTTTCTAAGAAAGGGCGGTCTACTCCTTTTAGTTCTCCCGCCTTTAGTAAAAATGTCAACTTCCCCTCAGTGCTCCTTTATATCCCTCCTGATTTTTACTTACTGGAATATCTCTTAATTGTTGTATGATTTTAATTACATTACCCATTTCATCTTTTCTTTGCTTTTATTTATACCTAAATATTTATACCAAACTAGGACGAATAAATGATTAAAAACTATACGGCTTAAAAATACCTTTCGTATGTGGCCAAAATAAGAGGCTTACTGAGGAAGACTTTAATTTTAAATTCGCTTAAAAAGAATAAAAATAAAAAAAAGCTCAGTTTTCAGGTAGCGAAATTCAATTGACGTAGGGTAACGTGGCGTTCAGTCGTTCAAAGAAATTTTACACCTGACCACATAAATACTGGGTTACGGACTCTGTATGGCATTAAATTGGATTTCATGCATTACAAAAATCATTTTGATCGAGTCGGTAAACTTTGAGGGATATCATATTTCGTATTACACACAAGATGCTGTTTCTGGTCTTGGACTACCACTACTACCACGGCGGACGTTCAATATTGAATTTCTGTTTCACGCTAATGTTATACAAGGTTACAGTGGGATCTCTGAAAGATATTGAAGAGATCCTTCTTTACACGGAGGTTCTAGCTTTTAACCATTTTTGAAGTTTTAAAACAAAGTAGTTTAAGAAAAATAGGATCTGTATTACCTATTTACTGATATAATAGATTAACAAATATACATTGTTATTAAAAAATGAACTTGCAACGCTCTACTGTAGATTGTACATACAGGTGTCCAGGAAAATGTGGGAGGTCTTTCGGATTCAGATAGAACATGAAAAAATAGGATGACAAGTTCCCATAATTGTTTTCATAGTGGCCCTCCCTACGGAGATACGGCCTCCAAAAGGACGTCACTGGAAATCATTTTTTTTAATAACTCAAACTACGTAATATAATTTAATGAAAATTGAATATAATAAACAGTAGTAAGAGCCTCTTAAAATACTGCCCTTAAATCATAATTAGCTTGTTTAGTTAACTAGGGGCGGACTAGGTTGTACATTTTAATGCTTAGGTACATTTTTAACACCCTTTATGATAAGGAGTTAAAAAAAATAAATTTCGATACCTTGAACATTAAGCTAAAGAAAAGGTACTCTTCTTCATTGTCGATAAAATGAACCGTTTTCGAGAAAAAAAAAAGAATTGTTTTATTTTTATTAAAATAATTAATTAGCTAATTTCAAATTGGTAAATTCTAAAATACAACTTGGAGTATTATGTTTTCATCCTGAACTCACTAAAGCTTGTAACGATTGAACCATAAACCATAAAAGAAGTTTTTTATAAAGAAAATTTCCAATAACCCGATACGCGAAAATTTGTATAACGACGTTTCGTATTTTTCAGGACCAACTTCAATTCTGTTTTTTCTAAATAAGGACCTGCATTTTTAATCAAGTTTTTAAGCTATTGCATAGCTCTTATCGCGGGCTTTGAGCGCGGCGACCGAATCAGGAAATTCCGTAACGAAAATAAACCTAACACTCCCCACTCCGACCGGCACAGCGGTGCGGCGTTGAAAGCCGTGCATCATCTAACGTCGTTTCAGTTCGGCAGATTTCGGCATGGTGTTTGTGTGCGTACGACTAGACGTATGCGTGTAAACTAGCTGCTAACTGCTCATAACTGATTCTATCTCTTTTAGACACAATTTCGGAAAAATTGAATTTGAAAATGAATAATTATCAACAAGAATCCACAACAAAATATGGGACCACCATTGACGCGGTATCTTCCAGATATTTAGAGGATATCAAGTCTCAAACTTATGTTTCTTATTTCAGTTACCATAAACCTATAGTTTCAATGATAAAAATTCCTGATTAACCTACATGTATTGTAAGATAATAAAAATATTTTAAATATTAACTTCTCATTTATTCAATAAAAGAAAATCGAAAAATCGAAAAATCGAAAAATCGAAAAATCAAATAATCAAATATAATTTTAAAATATGTAGTTTAACGCTGTCTACCGTTCTGTGAAAATATTTTGTTTATATCTCTAATAATGGCGGAGATATTGGACTTTTTCACACTAATGGATCACCCTGTATATTATCTTGCTATAATTTTTGTTCTATACATGATTTTTTTGGAAACATTTGAGGAAAAGTGTAAAATTTCAATTTTTTTAGTATTTTCGTTGGCAAGGAATATTTAAAAAAAAACATGTTTCGAATAAGATGTGTGTGAAAAATGTATGTAATTAGTTCATCCTCTAAACATGTACAGGGGTGAATAGGTTGTATGAAATAACCGTAACATGACAGAAAAGTCATGTTGGACACATCAGATTTTCTTTAAAGCTAAACCTACACAATGTGAGCCAACAATTATCTAGAAATGAAAATAATTATAATCAATAATCGTTACTATCAATCGTTCCATTTTCGACAAACTTCTGTTTTATTTTGAATTAAATAAAATTAAATAAAACAATATTACTATTATAAAAAATTTGAAGAAGGTTCCAGTACGTCTGTTTGCATATATTTTATTAAACGCGTGAACCATTTCTTTTGTTGTTCATTTACTGGAGGTGTCCACCCTTGTCAGTTGGATAAAAGGATTAGGTCATTTGTTAGAAGAAATCTAATAAAAGAGTCTCACTTAAGTGCCAGAAGGTACTACCTCCACTTTTGTATATACATAGGTACACAGAAATCAGTTTAGGAGTTTAGTGAGTGACAAACGTTTTAGTGTTTATGGAGGTGTACGAGAAATATAATTTGTAAAAGTGAGAAAATAGTGTTGTTAAAATGGCTATAGATTTTGATTGGAAGAGAAGTTTGAATAAGGTAAAAATATAATAAATAATAGAAACATTAAAAGTCACGTGTCTACAAGAGCTATGCTATGTTCTCATCAACTTCGTTATAGCTTGATTCTTTACTATAATACCATATATTTCATTTAATGATATAAAGATCTAGTTGGCAAGTCTTATGTCATTGGTTTTGAAGTGTAACTGTAAATTATGGAGCTGTTAAATTTTAAAAATGTCACATTTCAGTGAATTAATTCGTGATATAATCTATCGTTTACAACTCTTTCTAACGTGACTAACAATGGACAAGTAATTTTATTTTTTAACAGTCACGATATTAGTGAACAAGTAGTTATTTCTGTTTTTATAAATAAACTCCCTGCTAAAAATTACACAGATTGTCAATCTCGTTGTATATTTGATAGTATGGGAAATTTAGTATTTGCTAACTGTTGCCCTCCACTTTGCACGCTTGTTTTTAAATAAAAAAATACATTAGTGCCCAAAAAAGGAGCTCTAATATGCTTTTCAAGGCTCATAATTTAGATTTATAGATTAAAGTTAAGTAATATAATATTTAAGTATAGTAATTTAATTATGAAACTTTTGTATACAGAATTTCTGGTACGGCTCTCATCTACTAAAATCACACGATTACTTGCGGAATATGCCACATAAAATTGTCTGCGAGAAAAGCTAGCAGCGTGAGGACTGTTGTCGAGGTGTCGGGACATTAAGATATGTCGTTTTTATCACTTCTCTCCTCATATTTTGCATGCCAGGGCGTAAGAAGTTTTACTTATTTGTTTTTAATTATTTTTATTTATTTTTGATTTAGTTTTATTTATTTTCATCTGTTTTCGTTTATTGTTATTTATTTTTATTTATTTATTTATTTTTATCCATTTTTACGATACTGCCATACAAATTTTTCACTCCCAATTTCGCCCCTATTTGATATTCCAAAAACGCTGAAATACGTCATTATTTATTTATGATGATTTTTCAAGTGCCTACCTTTAAAAAAATCGATACACCCATACAAAATTTTCAATGTTATTTTAATTGTGTGAGATACAGTATAAAATAGTATTCGATTGATTTAAATTCCATTATCGTCGCACGCAATATTCCTAAGAAAGGGAAATTTCGTGAAGTGAGAGTACAGTAAAGCAGACGATATCGATATTAGATCTAAAAATTTCATTTTCCGATATTATTTTGTAGTATCTACTAGTGTCTGGCTGTACAAGTGGTGAGTAAAAAAAAAGGATAATGTCGTTATAAAAGATATATCTGTGTAAATTATATTTCAACCTGTTGTTAGTTATAAGTTTATTTTTTTGAAAGTAAAGTTAAATTTTTTAAATATGCTTTTATAATTCTTTTTGGTTGCTGGAATTGCACATTATTTATAGTAATTAGTTTTTATTGTATCTTGATTTAATTTTAAAAAGTAGATGTTTAAAATTTAATTTATATCTCGTACAAGAGCTCTACCAATTGGCACAGACCAAAACCTAAGCCAGCTCAAGTTTAAGAAATTTTCCTAAGACTAAGGGACTGCTGTCCCTCGCGCCTTTTGGCCACAATGTTCACTGACTGACGACGCGTCATGACAGTTGGCAACCATGAAGATAGATGGCGCGGCCATTTGACAGATTTGGCCTTCACTTGAACGATGGTCGCCATCTTGTAGTTGGCAACATCACAAGGTTAGGTTAATAACACTGTTGCGTTGTTTCAATTTAATGTCGAGTTTCTGGGGAATTATCGGGCGTACTAACTATTGATTCATTCGGTGCGATGTTGCCAGATCTACTCTACAAATTTCCCCAGATCCGGAGAAAAACCAATGAAAGTGCCACAGAATGTCACATATTCTACCAAAGTCGACCTGCTTCTCCAGTTTAATACATTTTTGAACAAAAAAGTGCAGTATTTTCAGTTTACTAAACACATTTCTGTATTGCAAAACTTTTGTCGCCCCTTATTTTTTTAAGTCTCTAACCTTCCACATTTTGAAATGTCAAGTATATACTTTTAATATTGTGGAATGTTAACACACTAGTAGGTAATAACTAGTAATTATTGTTTTTTAATTTCAGTGTACCACATCAGCTGTTTTACCCACTACTGCGCAAATCCAAAAACCATCGCATCATCAGTACCACCCTCATTCCAATACCGGTGCACATCAGAAGCAGTGGCGTAACAGTTTGCGCAACAATGGGTATCGTAAATCGCCAGCTACTACTACTATAGATATTAGCTATAGCGATGATACTACTACAGACACACAGACTTACGATTGTTATCACCAGAATGGATTCCAACATAGTCCCCTCAGAGAATCCAGAAACACTGATGTTACATTTTCAGACGACAGTGGGTCTACTCGTCTACCATATTTTGAGTTTGACGACGAGTCTAATAAAAGGTAAATTCATTTAATAAGTTCAAAAGTAGGCATTTATAACAACTTACTCTGTTGCAGGTATTCTAGACATTCGTATTCTGACAGAAGTTTTAAAAGGCCAAAAACCTCACCTAACAGAGGACAAAACGCAAGTGTAAATAAAAGTTTAAGGAAAGTTTATCCCAACCAAGATATTCATTGGGATCAACTTTACCAAGAAATACCATCACCGTAAGTATAGGATTACGGCATGTTTATAAGTATAATAATTGAAAAAATATAGAATTTTGGATTCACGGCTTTAGATTAAAAAAAGGACTCCTAATACTTCATACACATTTTAAGTTATTGACATTTACTGTAATACAAAATAATAACAAGGATATTCTTTCATGTTACCATTGGCCTTCATTTTGAGGGTTGTATAAAATTTGAAAATGAAAATGTGATTAAGATATGGTAGATTTGTTTTTCTGTCTTTAGATTATATACGCTAGACTGACATTTGCCACTAGATTTTTGAAAAAATAATTTAAAACCGCATTACATGAATAATGATAAAATTTATACAATAAACTATCCTAATTTCACATATTTTTACAAATCAAGTTCATATGTTTTCAAATTACAATTTGAGAGTTCATGTTTTGTTCAAAACAGTTCTTGTTAAGTTTAAATAGTTATTATTTAGGATATATTGTTATTGTTCACCACAGGAACCCACTTTTCACCTATTCTTGTGGATGGTTTAAAAACTCTTCAAATTGTGAAAAAAATTAATACTAAAATGCCGTCTTCAACATTCAACACCCTGTATTTCTGTTACTAAAACACAAATAAAGATAAAGTATAAATTAGGCAATGCCTTTTCAAAACTCTTAACACAATTTCTTTTTAAATACTTGCCCACATTGTGTAAGCGATAACATTCTATTTGAACGCATCATAAACCAATGCCGATTTTGTTACAGATGTGATGGTGTACCTGTAAATAATGTACCTAGAAGAATACCTACCAGAGCGTCTGACAGGCCTCAGAGTTCTATGAGCTCAGGGGTGACCAGTGCAATTGTACACGGCTGTGGAGGTAGATGTCAAACATTCGAGAACGTTTGTTATTTTTTTCTTCAGGTGAGTAAGGTTTTGTGAAAAATGGCCCTAATTTTACAAAATTATATTTTACGCACTCAAAAAAAATGATTATAATAGTAATTAAAGTAATAACTGAAATGCCTCGGATCAACCCATAAATAGATATAAATAAAAAAAATAGTTTCTGAATTTACCTTCATGATTCATCTAAAACTCCAATCGTGAGCCCAATTTCTCGTATACGAGGTATTATAGAAACAAATGTGTACAAGAAATACCTTTATTTTTAAAGTTTAACCCCAATTATCATAGATTCCGATTTTTTACTTTTCGTAAATTTGGTCCTTTTTTATATATCAATAACTTAAATAAACAATGTAAAACATTTTATTTCCAGTTGATTTTTACCATGGGAATCCTAATAGGAATATCACTGTACATAGCTGGGATAGTTTTGCGAAAATCTGCAGCGCGAAATCTGCAAGTTCTAATGTACATAGGAATTTTACTAAGTCTTGTCAGTGGTTTACTATTGGGTATTCAATACGATGCGAGGAAAACGGCCAGAAGACGAAAAAAGGCCATCCAAATGGCCAAAAGAGCACCTATACCTATGGAAACTTTGCATTTGAGATCTAACCCGTTACATAATCAGCAGTTGGTCCTTGGGTGGAATGTTTCAAATCAAAGGTAACAATTATTTAGCTTTAGTCAAATTTCATAATTATTAAAAAAAAAAAAAACTAGGGCGAATTGCTTTTACTTCAGAGTTACACTCAATTAACAAGTTGCCATTGCTAACAGTTTTTAGAGTTTATAGATACCTTTATTGATTTAGGATTAACACTTTTCTGTATTTCTTGCTTCGTACCACTTCTGATTGTTGTGGAATATTGGGTTTAATAATAATTATAGTTGGGATATTTATTTACTAAATGCAGTGCAGGGGAAGGTTCCTGCCTGGGCATTAGAATATTGTAATCTGTTTTTGTTAAATCACAGTTTTCCAATATTCATATTTTTTTAGTTTTTCCTCAAGCATTTTTAAAATATGGTTTTTGTCATTTATTATTGTTTCTTTGTCTTTAGTTATTGTTTTTTTATCCTTGAGTATTGTTTTTTTTATCCTTTATTATTTGTTTTTTGGTTTTAAAGATAGATTTTAAACTTTCAACATATACATTATTTTTACATTTCTTGAACTCAAATTTCATTGTTCTTTTTTGTAAAGGTAAACATTTTAATTCTGATGCTTTTGGGTCTGCACAATCTAAGCATATTAAATTTCGACATGTGTCACAAAGATAAGGAGTTTTTATCTGTGCTGCTGGTTGTTTTATTTCCTTACACATAAAACACTCCATAATTAAATTTCATTATCTTCATATATCCCATAGATAAAATAAATACACTATTTTACTGTTAGCATGTATAATATATAATTGATAATTACTTACATTTTTACTTCAAAGCATCTTATGTTTATTGTGAAAAACATATGGATGATCAATCTATATAACTATCTATATCATTGTCAAATCCACCGGGAGCACAGGGTTGTCCATTGAGATAGAGTATAGAGGAAATGCTGTAACGATACTAAAAGTTTCCGCACTATTGCATTACACTTTTACGTGATGTGTCAAAGTCAAGCTAGTGGAAGCTAGTCAGTTTTGATTTTTTTAAAATAGCTTTATTTAAATGATAGAAAAACATTTTCATTCCGTTAATCTTCAAATATAAAATCATTGAATTCAAATAAATCAAAGAACTACTCTAAGTCACCATTTTGATTAAACTTTTCCGTCAGACAGGCACATCGAGATGTAATGAAGCAAAGACGACATAAACACTATTTTGCGAAATGACAAGTAGACACACAGCTAGTGATGAAAAAGTACAATCAAAATGGCAAATTTTGTCGCTTTTTGAGTAATTAATAATTTTTTATTTAAAGATTGATTGAATGAAAAGGTTTTTATGTCACTTATATCAAGCTATTTTCCATTAGCTCTAGTTTGACATATAACGTAAAAGTCTATCTTCATATCATATCCTCTTTATTCTATATCTCAATGGGCAGGCATCGCTAAGATCTGTCAAATCGCAAAATAGTGTTTATGCTGGCTCTACTTCACTCTATCTCGATGGGGTTGCCATATCAATGCCCACAGGTAACCATTTTGTTTGGAATGCCTAATAAGACAGAGATCCGTTTTTTAAAAATCACATATTATACAGAACTATAATAGAATTAAGCATTCTAACGACCTGTTAAAATTAGGCACTCCAAACAAAAGGAACTGATAAAAACATGCTTCCTAATATTTTTTGACACTCACGCGCCCATTCCATCTAGACTAACAATAAAATTGTTTAAAGGACGATGGGCAGAAATGTATAGGAAATCGACCCACCCCCAATACGGATAAGTTATATACCAATTGAAAGATATTTTTAGTAGTCTAAGATCCGAAGTAAGGTCGACCTTTACCCATCTGTTTAATGGATGAAAGTTTCTTTTTAATAAATATAATATGTTTAAAAATATACTGCAAAAGGGTTGCCTAAGAAAATACGGTCCAGACTATTTATTTTCTTAAAATAAAAAAAAACAACACCCTGTAAAGTCTTCTCCAGATGCTTCGATTATGCCCAAACTTTAATCAGCTCACCGCAGGATAGATTAAAGCTTAAGTTTAAAATTTGGTGCTTTTCTCCTTATCCGTTTTTGAGTTGTCTTTAAAATTCGAAATTTGCATTTTTCCTCAAATATCTCGAATTAGGTCCATTTCAGGGAAATCATGTATAGGGACAAAATAATAGAGAATGACATCATAAGTAACTTATCATGATATCTATACTTTCTTATCAGTATACAGAGAGAAAAGCAAAAAATGGCCGTGACCGTATTTTCTTAGGCAACCCATTTGCGGTATATTTAAAAACATTTTATCTAATAAAAAAAAACTTTTATCCATTAAACAGATGGGTGAAGGTCGACCCTATTTACGGATCCTGGACTATAAGGAGAACATTTCTCTTCATTACGACTCATCTCAATTACTTGTCCGTTCCGAGTTATATCATCCTAAATATAACTAATTTCACGATAGGCCAATTCTTATATTCTGTTTTTGTGGTACTTATTTCAGGCAAATAATAGTAATTATTACTGCTTAGTAATATAAAAACAATTATAATATCCAGGTATAACATTTGATGCTGTCGAGTATTTTATCCGCCACGTGTATCCCTTACCAAAAGGCTTCTACGTGTTGGTTACTCGGCCTTACGTATTATCTCCAAAGGACCGGATCCAATAGTTCGAGACCAAGGTAGTGGACAAACAATAATACATTCATAAATAAATTTATATTAGAATAAATATAAAGCCATTTATAACACATACAGGGTAGGGTATCATATACATGTCGGTCCAGACTATGACATATTATATTTTTTTAAATTACTTTTATGCAGAAAGATAAATATCTATTCAAGCTATAATTAAAAAATATATTGGACTTTACAGTGTGCTTACAAGTTTCTATCTAAAAAGTATTATTATTGAAAAATTTTAAACATTACAACCATTTTAATTACTTAGTACAGTATAGTATCAATATAAAATGAAAGTATTAGGTAGAAGGCAATTCTCTTGCAAGGTAGTATGTGGCTTGCATGAAAAATGCATTTCAGCTAAACGAAAGTTAGATTATACCATCTATAATTTAGCAACTATGCATTTTTTCAATTCGAGATTTGAGTTTTTGTTTAGTTGTTACAATGACAAGGGTCCCTATGGCAACAGTTGTTCAGTAACTAATTTCAGTTAAAGTTTAAATTATCTAGAAGTTGGCAACTATGCATTTCCTTACCACTGAATTTAGGTTTTTTGTTTAGTCGTTACCATGACCACTGTCTCTATGGCAACAGTTTGTCTATAACTGATTTCAGCTATATTAAATCATATTTGACAACTACGCGTGGAAAACTTTTTTATTATTGGTTTTGTGAAAAAAATATATTTTTGATAAAAAGTTCTGCATGGTTCAAAACTTAATATTCAACCATCAAATATTAATTTTTTTAATCCGTATACGAGGTTTGTCAAAAAATATGAATTTTACTCAAAAGTAAAGTAAATTTATTTTGAATTTAAAGTTATATTCAAATATGCAATTAGCCATTTAGCATTAAAATTCAGGTTTGGTGATTATTTAATTTATAACAACAAATAATTTATAATGTAAAACATAAATAATCACCTAACTTTACTTTCTAGCATTCTTCTGTATTGTAAAAAATAAGGTACTTAATTTACTCTTGAGTAAAATTCATATTTTTTGACAAACCTCATATACGGCTTAAAAAAATAATATCATATGGTTGCATTTTAAGTTTTGAACAATGCAGAACTTTTTATCAAGAATAGTGTAGCGTTTATTTTAAACAACAGTTTATTTGTTAATAATTTATTTGAACACCTATTTATTTTAAAACAATACTATTCTAATTTATATATTTCGTATGTCTTTAAATTGTTCACTATTTATCTTTACAACTCTGTATACACGACTAACTGGTCCGTGTTCTTCCACCAATATTTATAAACACATTAAAAATACTGGTGAAGATCTAGAATGCTCCCGCTAAAACTAGAAACATTATAACGTTCGTTTTGGAAGGTAATCGAAAGCGCCTTCGCCATAGTCGTCACATATGTTTGATCTTAAAGTGGTTTAATTATGTATGAAAATCGGACAAGTTGAGCCTCAAAGGACAAAAAAGACAGAGAGGCACTTGGAGGATTAGAGCATGACTGAATAATGAAATAACTCTCATTACAATTCATTTTTTCACAAAACCAATAAAAAAAGTTTTCCATATGGTTTCAACTTAAGTATAACTCGGAACGGGCAGACAAAAAATGTTCTCCTTGTCGATATCTTTCATTTGGCATATATCTTACTCCTATTGGGAAGTGGGGCAAAACTGCTCATTCTCCTTTGTAGTATATGTTTCTAAAAGCAGGTTTACCACCATATCCATTAATTTATATTATTTTTTTTTTAGAAACTCACAATTACCGCAAGTCCATACCAACCTGAATCGTCCGTTACCTCTTCGACCAACTGAAAGGCATTCCCCTTCGATAATAGAAGAACCGGGAATACCTTGGTGGAGACGAAAAGATCTCGATGTTATCTAGTTTGTTTGAAATGTAAAGATTGTATATGTGTATAGAATAAGACTGATAGGAACTATTTTTTAATGTTTAATTCGTTTAAAATATATTTACCAAACTTTTTTTACTGTATTTTGTTTCCAAATTTAGCCAAATTTATTACCTTTACTACCTTTGGTAGGTAGTTTTAATTTCAAATATCTTGAATGAATTAAATATTAAAAATATAAAACCAAATTGTACATAAGTGACCTTATTTGATTAACCCTACCTCAGTGACATTAATATTACCTAAATGAATTTTTTCTAGTCTAGATTCTATAGTGCCACAAATATTGCATTTTTTCGCCATATATTGGATTTAATAACTAAATTACAAATTGTTCAGAAACTAAAAATTCTAAACAGAAATAAACTGATACTGCACACATAGTTAAAACTTTATAAAAAGAAAAAGTATTTACTCCCAAGAAGCATCGCTCTTATTAGAGATAGAATTAAATAAAATGTCCAACAAAATTTATTAAATGCCTACAAATGTAGTTATGGCATTTTACGACAGCATATTTCTAGTATATTTTGTTTTGAATTATTCGTTTTACATTATGGCGATGTTTCTGGGAATTGTATACAAATTTTCTTTTCACCTAAGCAATTTTTGAATATTTCTTATTAAAAAACACTGACAACTTGTTAAGAAAAGTTAAATATAATTTGTTTTATGAATCTTTTCCTTTCTACAAGGTCGAATATAAAGTTAATTTGTTACGATAACGATATTGAGTTAGGTCATGTTAGTTAAAAATTAGGGCTGATCATTATCCTGTAAACTATAGGCCACACAAAGTATAATTTTTAGTTAAATTTACTAAAACAATCCGATTTTGGAGATTTACTAAATTCGAATATCGGGGGCATACAAGGGCATCCACTAAGTCAAAATATGTAGTTTAGAGAAAAATAGATTTTAATATTTTTTTCAATATTAGGAACTGGAAAATAAAATGAAAATTAACACGTTTATTAATATTGAATTGACCGTAGTTATGGACTTTTATTTTAATAAAAGATAAACAATTGACTTGTTCGCTTGAGTTATCACAAATTTGACAAAAATTGACTTAGTGGATTTTGCTTGTACGCCCATGATATGTATTAATAAAATTATAAAATTATTTTTTTATCTTTTCTTAACAATTCGTCAGGATTTATATTTCCTTCAATTTACGATACTTTTACTAAAACCCTCAGTACATCAGTAAATGTAAGACATGTCAATTGAACTATCTTGGGATTTTTATAAACAATTATGGCTTTTTGTACCGTGCATTTTAAGAGAATAAATTTGTTATTGAAGTTTTTAAAAATATTTTTACCATTAAGTATAAATTTGTTCGATGTTTTTTCGTTTTGAATGTTCCTTAAAATAAATGTAAAAATCATTACAAATATATATTTTTGGATACGAAATATATAAATATTTTTACATGAATTATATTTTTTAAGTACTTTAAAAATTGATAATAATGTCACTAGTTTTAATAGTATTTGTTGTACAGAATCTAAATAAATGATTTTCAGCTATTTATTTTTCTATGTAAGTAGAACCTTTTTTGGTGGCGAGCCTTTATAGACACCATGCAGTAAGCGCCGTTTAGAAAGCAAATTTACACTAACTAGCATTGGTTGTTTTTTTATTTATTGGGCAAATAAATGGAAATCACTTAAAAACGAGTACAATAAAATTCGAGAAAAGCTAAATTGGTTCCCACCTCATCGAGACTGAAACCCCCACGGGCAACATAAAAGAAACGATTTTATTTGTGAAGCATTGGCATTACTTATCAAGCATGTAGATAATCACATCGTTAGCCCTAATTTTTATGAACCATACTATTTCACCTTTTAATTAGGGTTTGCAAAGAACAAAATACATATAATGCAATATTTGCCAAAAGGCAGAGTTAAGCCTAATCCTTGCAAGCAAGGGTAAGTTATCTCTTCGACTCAACCTAAACTAAACAAATTAAAAATAATAATAATAATGATAATAAGCTAGATACAAAAATCCAAGCTTAAGTAATTCCATGGTAATGACGCAGAAATAATAAGACAAAGAAAATATAAAGCACAAGTCTAGAATGTTAGTTCATTAGTAAATAGCATGTTTATTATTTTATTTCTTATAGTTAGTTCTCAATGAGCAAGTAAGAAGATGTTTTATAGCCTGGTTATATTATATAAAAAGGATGATCGAAGAGAGAAGTAGAGTGAATAGGCGGCGTCAAGTAAGAGCGAGAACGTACGTTGATATGGTGTACGTCTGTTCTAAATTGTATTTTGTTGAAAAGATACGATGGTTCTTTATAGTTAACTAATGTATGATAAAATATAAAACAATGTATAACAAGATTCGTTTTTCAATATTTAGCCATCCTAACTCAGTTAAAGCTTCAGAGATATGGTCTCGTCTTTTTAAACCAAAAATCATATGCACACAAGAGTTCTGTACTAATTAGAGTCTACGCAAATCACATTTTAGCAGTGCTGGACCATATACTAGATCGGCAATATTTAAATGGGACAATACCAAAGCCTCGCGAAGTAATTTTTTTTCCGATCTAAAAGACCCCTATTTGCATAAATTAACTTTAAGTTGCAGTAGGCTCTCTTAAAAATTAAGTTAACATGTTGCGTATAATGCAGAGGTGTCCGGAATCAAACCAAATTTTTTTGAACTTTCAACTAATGGTATGGGTGTATCATTTATGTTTGAGATAACAGAGCCCAGAGTTCGATTTCGCGTATTTTTTCTTCCAAATAAGCGAACTTGGGATTTCGATGGGTTGAGACTGAAGCAAAAATGGCTGGCAGTATCCGCTAATAATGGAGATCTCTATTTAACTTTTTTATTGCTAATTGAATATTATTTTCAGGGAAAGAAATATAAAGTTGAGTATGGCTAGTGGAGTACCTCAGTGATTTCTAAAATTCAAAATTGTAGATATTGAAAAAGGTGGGTCCCAAGACAGAGCCCTGTGGAACACCATTCTCAACTATCAAATATTGCGATACTATTTTGTCCACAACAACAGCTTGCTCTCTTCCCTGAAGATAGCTGCTCAACAGCCCAACTGCATTATCAGAGAAACCAATGTAATGAAATATGGCCAGCAACAGTTCATGTTTTATTCTATCAAAAGCTTTGGTAAAATCTAATAGTACAAGTACTGTTAATTTATTACGATCAATTGCCCTAAGAATGTTATCAGTAATGTTTAATAAAGCGGTAGTGCAACTATGTTTTAGGTCTTAAACCTGATTGCTGTTGAGATATGATATTATAATTATTAATGTGTGAACTTATTTGTACATGAACAATTTTTTCGAAGCACTTCCCAAGGGCACATAATGTACTAATAGGGCGAAGTGATTTATAATCTAACGGTTTACCAACTTTGGGCAGTGGATGAATTAGAGATTTTTTTCATGTAGACGGAAAAACATAGGTAATGCAGGTATTAAAAATGTGACAAATATATTTTAAAATGAATGGACAAGCGTACAGTAACACTTAAAAGATCTGGCCCAACAGCTTTGGACTTTAATGATAATATAGTTCTATAGATTTCTAGTTCGTTCCTTAATGAAAAATTAAAAGAAATAATATTAGGCAGCATATATTATTTTTGTACCTAATAGTCGACTGTTAAATTATCCACAGGAAAATCAGATTTCGATGCATTTACAAAATACTCGTTAATTTCTTTTGGACTTATTAGTTTTATTTGCAAGGAATTTTTCTTAGATTTAGAGTAAATAATCTAGATTACGTAATTCCTTCCAGAATGTTTTTTGATTTCTGCAGTTTCTTAACTTAAATTCTAAATAATCCTATTTTTCTCTTTGTATTGCACTCTTTGTTTCATTTCTTAACTGTTTGTAACATTGAGATAGAATAAAGGGGAGAAGCTATGACGTTTCTAAAAGTGTCCGCACTTTTCAATAAGCATTACATTTTTACGTCATGTGTCAAACTAACGTGACCAAGTCAGTTTGATTACTGTTTTGGTGAGAATAAACGCCATTTTATTTAAAAAGCTGCATTTAAATATTATAAAAAGTTGTTTATTTTAATTTTAAATAATGGTATAATGTGCTATAAGAAGCTGTTGCAGCAGTGACAGCGTTAATAAGCAAAAAACTTCAGGAATTACATTTCATAAGTAAGTCTACAGCATATTCTAAACAATTATAAGGACCGTATTCTTAATTTTTGTTTCAATGTTTGTGTGTTAATTAATCATAATTTGCTTTTCTAATAATATAAGTATATCAGTCTTGCTAATTTAGATTCTGATAAAAATTTAATGATAATTTTACATCAGTAGTGATGCCCATATAAATCATTGGGGCTATAAAGATCATATTTTATGCTATTCCTGTAGGTACAGTTAAGGAATAAGTTTTAAATTTTCACAACGCTAAATATACAAATACTTGAATTATAGATTTCCAAAGAACTTTATACTTGAATTGTAGATTTTCAAAGAACTGTAACGCGGGATTCATGGATTGGATTTGTAAATAGAGGTGACTGGAAACCTTCAAAATATAGTGTACTATGCTCTAGACATTTTGAAGAAAACTGTTTCGATAGAAATTCTGTACATTTTGTTCGTCTAAAAGATTATGCGATTCCGTCTTTGCTGAATCCAAGTTTGAATCAGGTAAAAGTTTAGTTCTCTTATCAGATGTGGTCGGTCATATGAAACGATTAAAAGGATCCAAAAGAGGTTAACTCATATGTGCACGCAGTTTAGATCAGCAAAGAAAACTTATATTTCGTGCAATTTTTTTATTGAAATAGCAAAGCGCTTTCGGCATTCAGCCATCTTAAGTGCTTATCGTCAAGCAAAACACGTCCTTCAATATCGGCTTTCATCGTTATTTCAATAATAAACTATTGAAGAATCACATCTTGCTAAATCACCATTTTTAATAAGTTGTTAAAAAGTTTAATGTTAATTTGTTTAAATTTTAAAGTTTAAGACCTAATTAACGATTTTCGTTAAGGCAAAGTAAACAATAACCACTGAAGATGGTGTAATACTTTGCTGGACATCAAAAAGAATTTTCCAGAAAGATTATATATATTTCTGGTCTCATATTTTTAAGAATTTATTCTATAATTTAGATACAGTCTAGAAAGAAAGTCAGAAAATTGGGCAAAACTAAAACTTACTGATGGTTTTAGGAAGAATCTTCAATCCCGGCGAAGATTCGAATTTTATCTAATCTGTTATTACGACCACCTAATGACATCAAACTTTTTCTGGGCACCTCATCATCCATTGCTAGTACTTCTAAATAGTGATAGAACGATATCACTTTTTTTGCCGATACGATATATCGGCCGATATCGATATTTACATGCCGATGTACCGATATATCGTATCGACAAACATAACGCTATTTATACACGATCGAAGCAACTTAATATAACATCAACTGAATATTCATTTTCCAACCAAGTACAAGATTATGAAAATGATCCCTTGGAAATTATTAAAGCCATCGAATTAGATCACGGTTATGTACCAGATCCCTGTATTACTCCATTTTCGAAATATGTAATTACTTACATCGCGGGTTACGTTGTTCATTCTATAAATAAAAAAATACATTGTGGACAATGTTCTCAAGCACTAGATACAAAAAATATTAATATATATTCATTCATAGATATGAAAAATAAAAACAAATTGCATTACCCATCAGAAGATGTTATCGCTATCTGTATTACATGTGAAAAGCTTTTAAAAATCAGATTAGTTTCTGAAAAACAGATTTCACTTGACATCTTGATTCAGTTAGTATTAAGAGAATATATTTCTTCAAACACATTTTTAAGTCTTGTACAACATGGATTCGATCAGTCAGTTTTTGATAATCATAGAACATTATTAATGAAATGTGTTGCGAGCAGGTACCTAAATGTAAGAATGTGCTATTTATCAAAAAATAAAGCAAATAAGAAAATTAGCATAAGACACTATAGTAATAAGATTTATTTAAAGGACAATAAAACACTTTAAAAAAAATGACTTAATTTACCCAGATAAAATCAGTTATTCTAATTAAAAAGTATTTGTTGGAGTTAAAAGCAATTTTTTTGAACAATACATTTAATATATTTTCTTAACATTAGTTAAACATTTTCATTCCGACAATCTTCAAATATAAAATTACTGACTTCAAATCAAAGTACTACTCTGTCTACATCGCCATTTTAATTACATTTTTCTGTCAGTCTTAGCATCGCTAAGTGCGTCCATATGTCTTATCGCAAAATAGTGTTTATGTCGTCTCTACTTTATTCTATCTCGATGGTTTGTAATGACCCTGAACACCGGTTTTCTTAAACCCTACTCTTACTAATGAACTGTCTCTAAGGGACATCATTTTCTTAATTGAATATGTGATCCAAGGAGCAGGACGTGTAATTTTTACAGTCTTTTGTGGTGCATAGTGGTTAAAAAGGGCGAGAAGGATATTATTAAAATAATCGATTTTATCATCAATATTGCCTAGATGAAAAATTTTATCAAAATTACCTGCTTCTAATTCAGCAGTAAAATGAGCAACGTTATGTTAAAGACTTGAAATTTCTAAACGTGATAAAGGGGGATTTTTTTTTTGGAACTTTATAGGAAAATGTTAGAGATGACAATAGATGCATAAGTTACAGATACTTTACCCTTAATAGTTTCAGAGCATATGACCAAGTACAAAGCAGTAGCACTTGTCGAGCCATACCGTGTATGTTCATGAATTAACTGAAATAAATCGTAGGATTGTAAAATAGTATCAATCAAACCTCTTATAGCAACAACTATCAGGCACCACTGCATCGACATTAAAGTCTCCTAATAAGATTATTTGATTAAATTTAGGTGCAACAATACTAAGAGACATTTCAAAGTTTTCCAGGAAGTTAGAAACTGTGTGGGAATGTAGTCTATAAAAAATTCCGAATGCATATTTCTTATCTGATATAAAGGAAACCCACAGTTCCTCAGTGCTACTTAAATTAAGCGCCTGAATAATGTTGGCTTTAATGTTAAGTATTTTTAATATAGATTAGTAATCCACCTCCTCTACTTCCCCGATCTCTTCTAAATAGTCGATAACCATTAAGTTGAATAATATTGTCGGGGATATTATTTGAAAGCCAGGTTTCCGTTACTCCAATAATACAAGAGTCTTAACATTAATATTAACTACAACTTATTCTCATTACTCTTCACTTCATACACGTATTATACTATGCCTTCTGCGGAATTAGCTAAGGAGTTGTTTTTAAAATTATTGAAGGCAAAACGGAAGGGGTTGGGGAACGACGGGGAAAAACGGTGGATCCTAGCTGGGAGCGAAACGTATTATAACCGTCGGCCCACATAGGCACAGAGGAAAAGGTAGGGAGCCTCTGTAATGATTTAATAATATTTTTTAATTCATTGTGCTGGTATTTGGTACCGGTAGTTTACTTAATAAAGACACCGACTCTTGTTATTCTTCCTCAAAATCAAAAAAAGGATCGTCTGAATGGATATTTTCATTAGTTATTTTATATTCCTGGCTGATAAAGTATTCGACAGCCAAGACTACCCAGTTTTGTATTTCTTTGTATGTGGTAACATTTAAGTCTTTAATGGCGTTATACCAGCGCATTTCGAATCGTGGGCACACTACGGCGCCAATTACGACAGTTTTGGATTCTGGACTTAAGAGTTAAAAATTCTTTAAATCTTTGCCCAACAGACAATTATGACCTCTAAAAGGACTGTTACCTGTTTTATATCGCCTCATATTTTCAGCTTTTGAAGTTTAGTTTTCATCGAAACTAAGCTGGGAAGCAGATGCCCATAATAGGTGTTATGCTCACCCTGTAAAAAATCTAATATTTCAGCCAGAGGCTGCATTAATTTGATATATTCCTTCAAAAAGGATATTTCATGTTCCTTAAATACCAGAATCATAAGTTTATCACATAGAACTCCTAACTTATCTTTGACAGAAACAATTTGGACATCAGCGTCATAAGTGGAGTTCCATCTGATAACTCCTGGAACTTTTAACTTATGTCCAAGTTCTTGTATTATTTCAGCCGATTTTGGCCGTCCGCATTTATTCCACAACTTCGAACATTTGGAAAATATTTGTTTTTTGTCGCAAAGGCAGTAAACCATTTACCGAATTTTAGTAATCGGTAGTTTCAATGAGATTTATGGTATGTGAGGCACATGTGTTGCGGCAAATATCTGTGTCAAATCCCACATGGGGTATATTTTAAAAACAAAAAAATACATGGAAGTGTTCCGCCACTCTTTACTTATATCAACAATTTTTAAGCAAAAAAATATATTATTTAAGGGGTAGTTTTATCCCCTTAAAATTCGAGTTCTGAAAAATGCCCTGTCATAAAACTTCTACATCCTATCAATCAACCTGCATGCTGAAATTCAGCTTTTTACGTCAAACGATTTGCCCATGATCGAGATTAATTAGTCAGTTCACTGAGCATTTTACGTTACATATTAGTATAGATTATTAAATTATTTTCCACTCTATCTTATTTTTAAAGAATATTTAATTGCTATTCTCGAGCATTTTCAAAATACTTACATTTTAATGATTAAATAGTTTTTATACCACAGAATAAAAATACTTACCGTAGTCAAATACATACACATAAACACGACCTAAAAAATAAGCACGAGTTTCTTTACGCACAAAATACTAACCCACAAGCTTTTACGGCTGCTAAATGTAAAATGCACCACGAGTCCCGACTTCCGTACGCGCTCGTTCGGCAATAAGAGAAGAAAAATCCTGTTGAGACTAGAAAAAAGCGTTCAAATTTTCGAAGAACTGAAGTAGTTTCTGGGTATTTAAGTACATTGACATATACTATAAGTACTTAAGTACTTTTAAATTACTTAGTTGCCTTCTGTCTTCACTATTTTAAGTAAAAAAGTACTTAACTCCAAATTTTACTGTTTAAGTACAAGTACAACGACAAGAACTTAAAAATGTAAGTACAAGTACAGGCATTTTTGCAGGTACTTAAAATACATTACTTAAGTACTTTTTGTACTTAA
Organism: Psylliodes chrysocephalus; assembly: GCA_927349885.1. NCBI lineage: Eukaryota > Metazoa > Arthropoda > Insecta > Coleoptera > Chrysomelidae > Psylliodes > Psylliodes chrysocephalus. The sequence goes on along the minus strand of OV651815.1, from coordinate 58,672,315 downwards.
GTAATTTTTTTAAGTACATAAAGTATGCAGTACTGTAGCTCTGCCCAGAAGAATGTCCTATGTTATCAAACTCACCCAGTAGGTACTAAGATATGAGGTATGTTCCAACAACGATCAGAAACAAATCACTGTGCATTGCGCAGTACACAATATTTCGGTGTCAATAATCTACTGTGCAGAACCCTGTGGGTTGACAATCATGATAAAAAAACAACAATTTTTAAATAAGTAGGTAATTTTATTTTTATCAGAAATATTAATAGCCCAATCGGATTAGGTGAAGAACAGGCTTGAGATTCTGAAAAATTCGAAGCAGCAATTTTCCTTCGGAATTCGTTGGAGGGGGTCTCTGGTAGTCTAAATTCAAAAAGTTGGGATTCCAAAGTTGTCGTTACCTCCGCCATCTTGATTTAAAGGGTTATTTTTGTATCTTGAATAACTTATTTATTTTCAATTTTAAACGGAAAATAGTTTTTACAAAAGTTATTTAAAATTAAATTTCCTACAATTCTGCTTTTTTTTTTGTACGATCGATTTTTTTCGATTTATACCCGAAAAGAGGGGGTGAATTTTTGGTTATAGAATAACTCGTTTATTTTCAATTTTACGAGAAAAATTGTTATAAACAAAGTTGTTTAAAATTAAATTTCCTACAATTCTGTTTTTTTTTTGTACGCTCGATTTTTTTGTATTTATCCCTGAGAAGAGTGGGGGTAAACTCTTAGAAAAAATTGGAATCATAATTGTACCAAATAACATTTTTGAAAATCAGCAAAAAAAAACAAACAGAAAAAATAATGGTACAACATCAATAATAAACGTGACAATACAATACTTAGGTTCACCCCCACTCTTCTCAGGGATAAATACAAAAAAATCGATCGTACAAAAAAAAACAGAATTGTAGGAAATTTAATTTTAAACAACTTTGTTTATAACAATTTTTCTCGTAAAATTGAAAATAAACGAGTTATTCTATAACCAAAAATTCACCCCCTCTTTTCGGGTATAAATCGAAAAAAATCGATCGTACAAAAAAAAGCAGAATTGTAGGAAATTTAATTTTAAACAACTTTGTTTATAACAATTTTTCTCGTAAAATTGAAAATAAACGAGTTATTTTATAACCAAAAATTCACCCCCTCTTTTCGGGTATAAATCGAAAAAAATCGATCGTACAAAAAAAAAGCAGAATTGCAGTAAATTTAATTTTAAATAACTTTTGTAAAAACAATTTTCCGTGTAAAATTGAAAATAAATGAGTTATTCAAGATACAAAAAATAACCCTTTAAATCAAGATGGCGGAGGTAACGACAACTTTGGAATCCCAACTTTTTGAATTTAGACTACCAGAGACCCCCTCCAACGAATTCCGAAGGAAAATTGCTGCTTCGAATTTTTCAGAATCTAAAATACTAATCCGATTGGGCTATAAATCAAAATACAAAAGTTAATACATTTAAAAATATGAAAATATTTAATTAATAAATATAATGGATTAATCTTTCTATAAAAGTTTTACAATGAAAAAATACAAATAAATTGTAAATCAGATTACTTTATTTATACAGTATTGGCTATCAAACGTTTTCCAATGCGCACAAATGCATGTGAAAAATACATATAGTTAGCATAATGAGCAGGAAACGAATATCAGCGTTGCCAGTTTATACGACCCGGCCAACACTATAAAGAGGTCGGTCCTTATAAACTGGCAACGCTGATATTATTCATTTCCTGTTCTCTCTAATGCTTTCTGTAATGTTTACATGCACTTGTGTAAAACTTTCAGTGGCCAACACTGTATATTTGTATATATATTTTCAATTCGAAAAGCTGTTGCAGATCTAAAAATTATCACAACCTGTCACACATAAATTCAAAATTAATTGAGTTTAGGTCAATGTACTGACCTTCTAAGCATAAAAGTCATATCTGACAATACAATTAATAATGCTAAACATTTAAAATATGGCAATCCTGTTTAAAAATACAGCCGAGTTTGTAAAAATAATTTTTGAATGTAAAACATGTATTTCTGCTGTAGGTGATACTATTCATTAAAAATATGATGCACTAGAGTCAAATTTAGCCAAAAATGCAGATACGACTTTTATGCTAGCAAAATAATAATTATTATTAAATTAATGAGCAAAAGGGTTAAAGTCTGTGCGTTTGACCTAAAGCTAATAAAATTATTTCACAATTTTTGCTTCAATTACTAGAAAGCAAATTAATAAAGATAAATATTTTAACATAATTATTATCAAAAATTTAAACAGATAATCATAAAGAATATGCAGGGTTTAACGTAATGGCAGTGCAAATATACGGATATTGCACATTATGTGTGAAGGAAATTCAAATTAATAGTGGTTTTTGAAACTTAAAAATTTGATATTTTCATGTGATATCAGAATCTGGACAATTTTCTGAGCGTTTTTGTGTTTTTCTGTATTATGGAAGCATTCACAAATTGCGAATCCTATGAAAATGTATGAGGATGTAAGCTGTTCTGCTAACACATACCTACTATGAACAAATGTTGATGGTAAGATATCCTAGAATAAAAATTCCAAATATTGTTTCACAAAGGGCTCTAAATACTGAAGGCGCCAGTCACCTCAAACATATCGATGGTATTAATCAACAAATTTTGATATTGTGGTTAATAAGTAATTTTATAATTTTGTCAATTGTGTGTTAGTAGCATCGTATGGAATTACTGCAAGGTTGCTAAATTTATGAATAATGACTCTGTCATTAATTTGAAACACAACTTTGTTAAGACTTTTTAGTCTGATTCGGTCCATTGTATATCCAATTCAAATATATATACACTGTATTATGTTACACCCTGTAATTAATTTAAACGTATTTGATACTAAATATTTGTTGTTAACGAAATATATATCAACGTGTGCAGTAAAAAATTCAATAAGTACTAGAAATAAGTCATAAATATAATAATTGTAAAAATATTCTTATCTAAAATGAAAAAAATAATGAAAAAAATAATAAAAAAATTAAAGCCTCATTTCTTGCACATTTTATAAATTTGTGATGTTCATACCACGTCAAAACAAAAATTTTAAATATATATTAATTTAAGAAAAGTGATTGAAATAAATATGCATTATCGTTTTTAATAGCTTTGGAGCTAAATTATAAACTAAACATTTTAAAGCTACAGTGGACAGACGGAATGATCAAAATGCTCAAGTTAAGAATGCTTAATTACTGTTACGGTCCTGCGTAACTGCTTAAACAAACTTAATATAATTATAAAAAATTGCATTTTTTAAATAAATCGATTATTCTCATAAATTAGTCTGTGCCATATAACTGCTTGACTAGAATGTCCCAAAAATAAGCGACGAAACTGCAGGAAATGCAACAACTATTGTCAAATAAATACTTTCAAAAAAATCTATTGGTTCTCAAGATAAGTACCCAACACTGCAACAAATGCGTCTGTTTTTCAGTGATTTCAATATCGGTGTTAAATATCTCTAATAGTATTGCAAACATTGAAAATGCAGTGTTTTAAATGAATCTGGACACTAACACGATAGACTAGGTTTACAGACATCCGATTTATCCTTCAGTGTCAGATACATTGAGAACGGAGAGGTTTTAAAAATAAATATATTTTTTGAAAAAAATGGCTTCCTTTGACGTGTTACCTCTGCGTGTTACATATGTAAAATTTCGGGTACTCATTTCTGGGAAACTCAATAATTGGTATAAACCAGTTAACAGTCGTTTCACAGGTTCTCTGGCATATTACAAGTAACAACTGATCCTCAAAAAAATGTTTATAAAGTAGGTTATGAATGCCAAAGACAGATACACGGGTCATTTCCGTGATAACTATGAACACCTCTGAATTAAATCCAAGCCCTAGAATAAGTAATAATACAGTAGGGAAAGTTAATTTATTATGAAAAGTCCATATTTTTCTGCGCATGTCCGTAACTAAACGGCAACTAATAGTGGTTGAATGTTTTTATTGTAGTGTATATTTTAAGAGTTTTATTTATATTCAGACTTTTTTTAATTTTGTGTGATATTTTTGTTAGTTTGCAGCTACTTTTCTTAGTGTAGACATTTGCCATCAGAGGAGCCGATCCAAACGTCGTTACTGTATTATTATTTATTAAACTAGGTACAAAGTGTCATTTAAAAAAGAAGAATTATTGCATGCTTTTTTCCACGACGTATGTTAGAAACATTTTTTTGTGGATCACTCTTTTTCTATCTTCGTTGAAAACAGAAGAGTAATGCTACGTTTGAAATGTACCTCCTCGAGCAGAGCGAGTAGATTTTTTGATCACGTGACATCGAGCAAACCATATCAATGGAGCAAACGGAGAAAAAAGAACCATATAGAGCAAAACAAGCAGAACGAGGTACTTTTCAAACGCAGTATAGGAATTGCTACATAATAATAGAATGTTTAAAAGTAAATTCTGATATGCGGTTGGATTTTTACTTAGTTTTGTATTTTATAATAAATATAATATTAATATTTACTAAGGATAACTAGCCTGATTTTTAATATCCACATCATATATCAGTTCATTCGTTTGTAAAACTAAATTAATCACAACCTTGGAAAAAGACAATTTGGTTAATTCATATTTTTGAATTGTCTAAGACATACCTAAATATGCTACACGAAGAGAAAACAATATTGATAAATAGATAATATTAACTTCATTTATTTCAGTCATTAAGTTTTGTTGAGCTTATAGAATACATAAATACAACGTGATACAATACGGGATTCTCCTATGAACAGGAAATATATACCATGAAAAATATCAACATTATGTCGCTTCTCTGGTAGAAAATTGATGTTTTGAGAAAATTATGTGTTAATATTTTGTATGCTACAATAATAAATACATCGTCATAAAATACCTTTTTTTTAATTAAACTAAATATTGAAAAACTTTCTTACAATTAATACTGTAGTGTCAAAGCTGTCATGTTTATTCTTTTTTTTAGCCTCTTTCCATTTGCACTTTTTCCTAAAATTCTCACTTTATAAATTAGGAATATCTACCTGAACTAGAACGTGTGGATGACAACAGGCTTTTACGACGTTGTTTCATTAGTTTTTGCAAAAAGTACACTAAATTCCTCTTCAAATACATCTTATCCACGACACCAATTAGAAAAACTCGCAGTTGGGACGTCACAAACGTCTCTCGTAGCAAACTATTTGTACGATATTTATATTGTTTCACCGGAAAGTTTGTTACTTTTTATCAATTCTGGCACACGTTACTAAAAAATGTAAAATTTGCATTTAGGTGATGGTTCGACCAGAGAAGCGATATGACAAAAGAAATACCATAGCAAATTTTTGCAACTAAAAATAACTGCAGGGTAATTAAAATTGAGAAAGAAAGTTAGTTATTTAACTTTAAAATGTTTTGTTCCTAATCAGATATGTGGCAAAGGTGTAAGTTTGTTTCTTAGAGATTTATCTTTTCTGTTCAAGTATTGTACTTAAAAAATCGATTTCATCCTATTCTATTAGTTAAGAGAAAAGGAGAGAGATTTCACTGTTACTAACGTTGTACTCAGCTACCAGTTGTGCTGTGTGTATTCTGTTGTTGTGATCTGCACAACAGTATTTTTTTATGTTTTTACAACACCCTTTAAAGCACGATTTGCCCACATTCAAGTTTGAGCACAAATATAAAAGTTTTTCAGATAAGTATCCATTGATTTTAAACAATTTGGTACAAAATATTTTTCGGCATTCTCATAAGGCCACAGCACAGTTAAAAAGTTAAATATACTGAATCCGTATTAATAAAAAAAAATTGTTTATATGTTCATGTATAATTCATAAATAGATTAGGTCACTTCTAAATATTTTTTTAAAACACTTATAGCATTATTATTAAAACAAATCACGAATTAAAACAAGTACCTAAATTTAAAAACGTTTTTAAATCAGACCCTTCTCAAATTATTACTATATAATGTTTATAATCGTACAATCACTACAAGTCAAGTAAGCACTCAGGTTCCTCTACAAATGACGCCGTTTTAGTTACTGGTGTTAGAGCCTTCAAGATTATTGTCAATTTCTAGACAACGTTGCCACATATCAAACTAAGAACGTAATGTTTTAACGTATAAAAATCGCGACTAAAATGATGTTTTTCTCAAAACTGGATATGAATTAGAAAAATATAAATGAAGACTATATTAATTTCTGAAATTAAAAAACAAATGAGAATCCCGCTGCTAGCTGTTCTTTACTGTGCTTCATTATTAATATCTTATAATATAAACCATGCTTTTTATTTGTGACTTATATGCATATTAGTTATGTAGTACAGGTAAAAAAAAACAGCTTGAACAAGGGTGTAATCCTTTTTATACTCGTTTTACTTTAAATACGAGACTCAAAAAAATATATTCTTAATCATGTACATACAATTTGTTTCCGTTTCTTAATCTCACTCTTTAGGAATGTTTTTTGCATTTTTCTTAATAATGTAAAATAAAAATCAGGCTAATCATTAATCTCGTCAAAGTACTTGTTTCCATTTTTCTTCCATGTCTATCTATTTATTAGATATCTATTTGGAAAATAAAATCTCTATTCTAAGTTAAAAATAGTGAAAGTTTTCAAAATATATAAGTACTGAAGTCTTAAAGCTAGAAGAGCTGTGTACATGTAAATGTGTTTAAATCTTAAGTTTCTTCATGTGCTGGAGTATTAAGAGGACGAAGTACGATCCTTGGGTCTCGTTCAACCATGCGGTCTGTATCTTCATTTCTATATAATAATTTTATTGTTAAGATTTTAATGTCGCTATAGAAGTTCGAGGAAAGAGTTATGTACTGATTAATTGCTAATTAGGTTTGTTCCAACAAACGCGAAAACGATATTTCGGTACAAATCATGCGATGTATACAATTTTTGTGTACTGCTCATGATTTGTACTGGAACATTATCGTTTTCGCGCTTGTTGGAACAAACCTATTATTTATCATGCGTATAGGCCAATTAAATTAAACTTGTGATAAAAAAAATTGTTAACTGGACTTTGATAAGTGTAGAACAGAAGTAAAAGTTGGAAATGCTTTTGCCAGTTCTCCCACTTTATACACATAAATTGACAGGTTGGCAGCGGATCTCACCGAAGTGGATGCGATACATTGGCGTACAAAATTAATATGTTAATAACAATTTCGAGTAAATAGTTTAATAAATTGTGAATAGCTGTTGAAATTTTCTAAAATTATAATTTGAATATTATAATACATGTTTAATAATTATTTATAATCCATAAATATATGCGATTGTCCGGTTCCACCGATAACAATTTAAAATTACTTATTCTATGAAACGACACTGGCAGGCAAACATTACTGTGAAATTCTCGGAGCCGCCCGACGTGGTTTGACGTTTACCCCCTCTCTACCTACCAAAAGACTTTTCAACTTTTACTTTCTCTATAAATGGTGGAGGGACTTAAAAAAAAATTAAAAATGCAACCTGGGGGATTGAAATAAAGATTTAGAGGGTTGAGAAGGGGTGAAAAATTGTATTATCGGGATTTCCGGCGAAAACAAAAATGTATAATGCAAAAATTCTAGATCAAGCAAAAATATACAGCTTTTGTAGAGGTCACTTTTTAACATGACCCCAAAATTTTCGATAAAAATGCAAAAGTTCGTTTGAATTTTTTTTGTTTTATTTTTAATTTACGCAAAAATAATTTAATTTTGATGAAATTTGGTGACATTATACCTTTGTATATGTCTTAAATAAGCGCATTTTTTTTAATACAAAAATCCAATAGATTTCAAGATATTAATTTTTTTGGTCCAAAACTTTTTTAAAAAAAGAAATTGGTGTAAAAATATCGTACAAAGTTTTTCAGGTAGTCATTTTTTTTGACATTTACTGTTTGATAAAAAAAATAGTCACGATTAAAAAACTATGGAGCTTTTCATTAAAAGGGAGTGCTCGTTCTGCAAACGGGAATATTACAAAAATAATGATTCTACGACTTTAGCGCGACGAAATTTGTAGCCATTTAGTGGCACGAAAACTGCCAACCTCGAAGATAGCATCAAACTTCTGAAGTTAACACACTTCCCTGACTCGGTCATCACAGACATGGCCGACTGGGCAGAGGAAGAATACAATCCATCTGTCTATGATTGGCAAACTGCCAAACACACTGTAGACGATGAAAAAATAGATGGGCAATAACCAGCTTCTCTCCATTTAAATCGCCAGGACCTGACGGTATCTATGGTATTTATACCCAAACCTGGAAGGATGGATTACACTGTCCCAAAAACATACCGATCAATTAGTCTGACATCATTTTCCAAGAAGACATTGGAAAGGCTATGTGAAAGGTACATAAGGGATGCGGTGATTACAACAACACCACTACACCCAAACCAACATGCATACACCCCAGGCAAATCTACTGATTCAGCCCTTTATCTAGGTGCTGGCCGGATAGAAAGATCCCTGGACAATAATGAGTCCGCTTTGGGTGTTTTCATAAACATAGAAGGTGCTTTTGATAAAACATGCTCTCAAAGCGAGCAGTAAACATAAGTGTAGAAGATGTGAATATAAGAAGCTTGGAGATGCCAGGGGATGTCCGCAGGGAGGGGTGCTATCACCTCTGCTGTGGAATATGGTCCGCGACACCCTCATCAGCCGCCTCAATAATGACAGTCACTACACAATAGCATATGTAGATGACCTGGTCATTCTGCAAACAAGGAATTTTGAGAACATAACTCTGCGAAAAAATGCAAGTAGCTCTAACAATTATAGAACAGTGGTGCAAGGGCCATTCACTGTCTATCAATCCTAAGAAGACAGAAATGGTTCTTTTCACAAGGAAAAGGATGAAAATGAAATTAAAACCTCCAGAACTCCTAAACACAAAATTAATCTTTGCAACAGTACCTAGGTCTCACCGTTGACAGCAACTTAATATGGAAGTCGCATTTAGAAAACAGCGTTAAAAGAGCATACATTGCTTATGAACAATGTCGCCGAACCGTGGGTCGCACCTGGGGGTCGTCACATGGACTTACACATCATAAGAGCTATGCTAACATACGGTGCAGTTGTCTGGGTACCTAAAACCCAAAAATTAACAGCTACCCGTAAACTAGAACAAATTCAAAGAACAGCATGTCTCAACATAACAGGAGCCATGAAAACAACACCAACCAGAGCCATGGAAGTCATTCTTAGTTTCACTCCCCTTGATATTTACATCAAGGAGGTTGCTCTGACGCCAATGACACGCCTCCGCACGGTTGGACCAGAACCTGATGTAGGATCTGATGAGGCGAGACGTCGCTTTTGGCAGGAGGCGCTCGATACGCTCCCATTGCTTCAAGCGAATATGAACTCCATCTCAACGAGATATATCTTCCATAAGCCATATAGTTATAATAGAACAAATAGAAGAGCCAGAAGTGGCAGGTACGATTCATATCTACACCGACGGTTCTAAAACAAAACAAGGCTCAGGATGTAAAATGTACTCCAGATCCTTAAACCTAAACATAAAATGGGCTGTGAGCAATAGTGCCAGTGTAGTTCAAACAGAGTTAACGGGGATTCTCATAGCAGCAAAAGAAATAACCAGAAACAATAGCTCTGGAAGGAACATGCTCATTTATACTGATAGCAGACAAGCACTACTAGTATCCATCAACAATGTGGTCTCCTTGATGGATCAAAGGTCACGCAACATCGAAAGGTAACCGTCTTGCTGATTCACTAGCCAAGAAATCAGCCAACCTAATACTTTTTGGACCTGGCCCTTCTATTGGCCTGACCAAATCGGTAGTGATAGACCTAATTAAAGAACATTCCCTCGCGAAATTCAAGGAAAGATGGGATGAAACAAGCAACTGCAGTTGCCAGGGAGCTCTTAAGTTATCCTGACAACACACAGCAAACAAATACTTGACTATGACTAGACAGAATCTGCGCATAGTCACAGGCATTCTGACTAGTCATTGCCAAATACGGAAGCATCTTCATAACATGGAGCTGTCAGAATCCGCACTCTGCAGAGAGTGCGAAGAAGAAGATGAGACCATCGAGCACATCCTTTACGATTGCTCAACGCTCTCATTTATTAGAAGATTTGTGTTCGGCGAGTATCGGCTATCGATATAAGAGAAGCACCTCTTACCGACGTTGTCAACTACATTAAATCTGTAGGTTGGCTCACGAGCTAGGACGTGCCTATCATCTTAGGAGGATGCACAATGGGCATAATAAGGCCTAAGTGCAGTGGGGGTAACCTACACTCCACACGTTACAGATAAATGTATCTTCCAAAGGCAGGTGCAGAAATATTAATAGACTGGTTCCTACACTGGACCCAATTCTTAATTCATTAAGCCCTCGAATGTAACTGAATTGTTAAATGGAAGGACATTATTTAAATCATTAAAATTTACTGTAGCTGTCATAAGCGAAACTGAAACTTTCCAATTTTTTTGGGAGAGTGCTATAATCTGCCTTCCAGAAGTAGGTCAGTCAGTCAGTTTGACTTTGCACGTCAATAGCATGATCAACTTCGTATGTACAGCTTCAAAAAACTTAAAATTGCTGCACCAGAAATGTGTTTTTATTTAGAATAGTGCGTAAAACCAGGGAACTCCAATATTGGTCTGTTGTTTAATTAATAATTGAATTCAGCCATAACTATAATATCAAACTTTAAATTTATAGGGCCCATACATTAGCTTTGTTCGCGCTAAGAATCCTGAACCGAATTATTACTAATAGTAACGATTATGTAGGCGCAGTAGTTAAAAAGCGTTTGCGGAACAAAAAGAACTGAACTATTGGTTCTATTCTGTGTTCGCGGTAAAATTATTATTGATTTTGAACCGCTTGTCTATACCTGAAACACCGAGATATAATAGGGATTGCGCGCGCGGTAAAAATTTAGAATTGATACTGATTCGGGCATGCGCTCAAAGTATGAATTACTAATCAGTTCAGGATTGTTACCGCGAACGAAGCTATTGAATGTTCTTGCACCCGGCTGTAAGGGTTTGAAATAAAAAACCTGCCTTGCATTATTAAAACTTACATGAGATCCTTGTTCTCCTGAGGCATCAACTTGCTTTGCTCGCTATCCTCTTGCTGTGCAGGTTGATAAGCCACTTCTGAAACGGGAGCGTATTGTGCTGTCACAAGAAGGTCGGTAGAAGGATTAACTGTTAGAGCTTGACCTCCAGAAGTATCCAAATGATCTTTAGTGTTCCTCCAACACATTCGTCTGGTTAGGCGAATGAAGAAGACTGCAATTGAAGATATGAGTGGATGATAAAAAGCCCGAGTACTCAACAGTTGTTTCTAGATAATTTTAGTTTAAAATGTTAAAGTTTGAGCAATTTCGTAAGAACGTGAGTTCTTTTTCTCTTGTGGAAACTTGTTAAACTTAATAGTTTGTAATAAATTTGAGCTCAAGACGGATTTTATTAAAAATGTGACATAGATCCTTCTCCTATCAAGAGACGTAAAAAAATCCACAAAATAAAATTACCAACTCTAATATCTCACATAAGTTAGTTAAAACCGCGATTCGACCTTTCATAATCAAGATTCAGAGCCTTCGTTCGGAGTTTCTACAAACTGGAGTCGCTACTGAGAATATCCTACCGGGAGAGTCATACACAGGGAATTGGTGGAAAAAGTCCCGTATGTCTCCCTAGATTACCCTTTACAACTTTTCTATGGTTTATTGTTACTAGATTAATGTTTAATAATTATTAAATAATTAACCTTGTACATGATCGCGACTTAAAACAAATCTATGAATAAATGAAACAATATTTATGCACAGGATGTTATTTTAGTAACTAATTAATTTGGAAAATGTCAATTTATAATTTATATAAAGTGTGACAATATGATGAATATGTTTTGTATCGGATACATCTATTTTTACTATTGCTTATTTCAAAAATAATTATCCTAAGTCATAGACCTACTATAATAAACTTTATATCAGTACGTTTCAAATGTGTGTGCAGATAATACAATATTCATTAATTGCTCACATTGTACATATTTTACTTAGCAGTGATTCATACATTTAATATCTAAATGGTGTGAATTAAATTTTACATCCTGTAATAAATATCAAAACAAGATAACATACAAAACATTAACTTCTATCTTCATTAATATTTTCACTATAAAATTTTTAAATACTTTGTAATTGTAATGAAAAAAAAAAAAAAAATGTTTGGCAATTTTCTCATTTTTATTTCAGATTTAACGTTAAAAGTATTTTAATTATATTTAAGTAAATACAGATTATCTATAGAACTAAAATATATAAATAAAAAATAAGCGAAAATTGTGACTTTTATGAATCGTAAAATCACAAATCAAAATCCGAAAAATCTGAAATAAGTGGCTGAATACTTTAAAAAATTCTGAAACAAAACTCAAAAATCCCCCTACAAATTATTAAGACCATATCCTCGAACCCCAAAGTTGAAAACAAATATTTGGAGATTTGAAAAGCAACCTGTCCTAGCAGGGGAGAGCGAACCTAGACATCCTTGTATGCTAAACAAGTGCAATTTCCTCTAGACTATCATAACAATTAAAAATAAACAATTACCGGCAAAGAGTATCATTTATCTGAACGCATTTCTTTTTTAAGTAACTTTTTTTACTTACCAAACAGCAGAATAGATATGGCAAATAATACTGCTCCAAATATGGTGACAACCAGGAATATATCTTCTTTATTTTCAGATGTTTCTGAGTATCCCATTGCCCCCTGTATTAGCATAATCAGTCTAAAAATAAAAAATCTAATTAGAATTTATAATGCCATCCAAACTATTATTCCATTTAAAATAAAACACCTTCTAACCTCAAATACAACTGATACTGTGAAATATGGGTATTAAATAAAAATATCATAAGCAGAATTTAATCCATGGAGATGAAAAATTAATAAAATTGAAATTTTTTAAAAATAATTAAAAAAAAACATTTATAAAAATTGTATGGATGGAACGATATTTTCAGAAGTGACGTAGCTCAGTGCTACATTTTCGATGCAAAGCAAAAGACCTTATTTATACACGACCGAAGCAAAAATCGGGGAAGTCCCGTTTTATAATTTCGTTGCGAGGAAACGTTTGTGATTGGTAGTGAGTAACATTTCGAAGTCTCTTATATTCTGTAGTACTTTAAAACACGGCGTTTTAAACTTGACTGTTAATTGGAGGAGATAAAATTAATAATAAATAAAAATATTCTATTTAAATGGAGAGTTCAAATAAAATGGAAGCGGAAACGGGCGCTGGTAGAAAGAGAACGGTTGCTGATTATTTTGTTTTACTTGTTTAGTAAAAATGTTAACGTTGGAATAAAAAAATTTATTTTGATTAACAAAATATTTCATTTATGCACTGAAAAGAGTGAAAAGCGCAAAAATTTTTTTTGCCTATTTATATTATATTACAGATAGAAAAAGAAGTGGAATGTTACTCATCACTCTACAGTGTGCTGTGTTCGTCATAAGTAAAAGTACAAGTAAAAGAATATTCCAGAAATGTCATTACCCGTCAAGAACATTCTAGATGACAGGTCGAGAAGGTTCGAGAAGGTCAAGAAAGCTATATAAGTCGACGACCTGACGTCAGAGTTAGTTTTATGAGAGACGTTATACGTGAATATTATCAGTTGTAAAGTTATTGTCAAAGTTGAATTATAGTTATTGTAAAGTTCAGTTGAAATAAATTGTGATACCAAAAACCAGCGTAACATTGGTGACAGCGGTGGGATTTAAAATAAAGTTGCTCAAGCTTTCATGGTAAATACTAGATCCATGTGCGCGAGACCGATATGGATACTTCAGGCCCACCAGCATGGTTTTTGAAGATGGAAGAGGAAAAGGAAAGGCGTAGGAAGGAAGAAGAGGAGGAAAAGGAATGGCATAGGAAGGAAGAAGAGGAGGAAAAGGAAAGGCGTAGGAAGGGAGAAAAGGAGGAAAAGGGAAGGCGTAGGAAGGAAGAAGAGGAGGAGGAAAAAGAAAGGCGTAGAAAAGCTGAGATAGAAATTATTAATGGTTTGCTGCAAATCCAAGAAACCTTCAAGCAAGAGGTTAGTCAGCTTAAAATTAGAATAGATTTGCTAGAGCAACAACAAGAGCATCTAAAAGCTAATTTAGAGAAACATCAAGAGAATTTGAAAGCTAATTTAGAACAACAAGAACAGGCAAAAATAGAGTCGGAAAGGCAAATTAGAGCCGAAATGGCTGAGTTAGAAAAAAGAATTTACAGCCAAGCTTCAGTAAACAGCATTGAAGCTGCAAACACTACTACCTCGTCTTCATCCATAACCGAACCAAGTCACATTCGAATCCCAGTTTCACAAAACTATACTAGCAAGACCCTGAAACCACCCACGTTTGACGGTCAGACAACATGGGAATCATATCGACTCCAATTTGAAGCTGCAGCTAGAGCCAATGGATGGACCGAGAAAGAGATGGCGGCTTCATTAATAGTGTCACTGCGAGGTCAGGCAGCAACTGTTTTACAGTTACTTCCTCAAGAAGAACCTAGTTATTCATCTCTCGTCCAAGCTTTGGAGACAAGATATGGCCAGCAGCATTTGCAACGGGTGTTCCAAAGCCAGCTAAAGGTTCGTAGTCAGAAACATAATGAGAGTCTACAGGAATTCGAGGCTGATATAAGAAGGTTGATTCATCTGGCCTATCCACAGGTGCCGAAAGATTTCCAAGAACAACTCGGAATACAAGCATTCATTGAATGACTACAAGATGCGGAAATGCAGCAAATCCTTCGTCTACATCACAAGACACTGAAGGAGAAACTGATTGCAGCCCAGGAATATGAAGCGGTAAAACTCATATCCAGATCTTCTTGCGCAAAAATGAGAGAAATTAAATCCCAGGAAAGTGAGGAGACCCATACTAATGCTATTCCCCAACCTACCCTCTCGCAAATATTAAATATCCTTGCAAACTATACAACGAAATAACCAAAATAAGAACAAAAGATGCTTCAATTGCGGAAGAATCGGGCACCTTCAAAGAACTTGTAGAAGCAGAGCTCGTTCTATAAATAGAGAATCAGGGAATGAAGTCGGAAAGTCACAAAGATCAATCTTCCGAAGCCCAACAAGAAATAGTCACAGCAGCCGTGCGTCCCGAAGTAGCCAATCACCCACACCGAGCCGGTTTTGTAGGAATAATCAGGAAGTAGAGCATCGTAGAGTCCATCTGTATAGCAATGCAGACATTCTCTCCAGGCGACCCTGTTTAGAACGAGAATGCCAGTACAGTAAGGGGCTCGGAGAACGGGAGGAACCAGTTGATAAAGTTACCCTTCGGGCAACTACTATCAAGCTAGAGGGCGGCGAAGAAGAAATAACCCTTGAAAGTCTGAGACAGGGACAGAAGAAAGACAATGACTTAAAGGTTGTCCGAGAATGGCTAAAAAATAAAGTCACACCTACTTGGCAAGAGATAGCCAAATACAGTAAAAGGCTACTGGACCCAGTGGGATTCCCTGTATCTTCACGATGGCCTATTGCACCGGAAGTGGGAGAGCCCCGATGGAGTACATGTAGTCCGCCAAGTGATACTGCCGAGGTCACAGGTGAGAAATGTATTGGAGAAGCTTCATAGCAGCCGCTCAGGAGGACACTTTAATACTAAGAGGACACTGGCACAAGTTCGGAAAATATTTTATTGGGTCAACTGCCGACGAGATGTAGCGAATTGGTGTAAAAGATGTGATGTATGCAATGGTAGGACAAAGGTCTATGGATTCGCTCGGCAACGTTTGAAAGTTAATAGCGATAAAGCAGACGCTAGAATCGACATGCATGCCATAGGGACACATTTTGAGAGAGGCGATCCAGTATGGCTGTACAATCCCAAGCGCCGAAAAGGACTTTGTCAGAAGCTGCAACGGAACTGGGAAGGCCCCTACACTGTCCTCAAGAAAATCAACGACCTGATCTATCGCATTCAGTTGTCAACGAGAAGTAAACCCAAGGTAGTTCACATTGAGAAGTTAGCGCCATACCGTGGTTCAGATCCTCCCCGTTGGCTCCAACCAGATCCCAGTAGTCAAGTTATTCGGGGCGAATAACTAGAGAGGAGGGAGCAATGTTACGCAGCACCCTGCAGTAGCCTGCGGCTATCATAGGAAATGTACAGATAGAAAAAGAAGTGGAATGTTACTCATCACTCTACAGTGTGCTGCGGTCGTCATAAGTAAAAGTACAAGTAAAAGAATATTCCAGAAATGTCATTATCCGTCAAGAACATTCTAGATGACAGGTCGAGAAGGTTCGAGAAGGTCAAGAAAGCTATATAAGTCGACGACCTGACGTCAGAGTTAGTTTTATGAGAGACGTTATACGTGAATATTATCAGTTGTAAAGTTAT
The DNA here is from genome assembly GCA_927349885.1 of Psylliodes chrysocephalus. Lineage (NCBI taxonomy): Eukaryota > Metazoa > Arthropoda > Insecta > Coleoptera > Chrysomelidae > Psylliodes > Psylliodes chrysocephalus. Next base: position 58,655,818 of record OV651815.1, on the reverse strand, counting down.
TGTCAAAGTTGAATTATAGTTATTGTAAAGTTCAGTTGAAATAAATTGTGATACGAAAAACCAGCGTAACAATACTATGTCCAAGAATTGGTATGATAGAGTAAAAGTTTGATGATCTCTTTCTAGTAAATAAGGTGTAGTAGATACATATCTTATATTTTGTTTCATTGTTTTTGTTTTTAAATAAAGAATGTACTGACTAGTTTTTGGACACTTTTTTACAACTATATGATAGATATAATACATTCTTTAAGATGTCCAAAAAATGGGTAGTTTACAGACTAATGTAGATTTAATGTAATTTAATTATATGGTTTAACTACATCAAGGCATTATTGAGAAGCTGTATCCACTTTTTAAAAATACAGTTATTTTTAAATTAAAATGCTTGTTTACGAATGTTTGACATTTACTTTTAGATCCTTAAAAAAATATGGTTTAAAACAGGACTTAAGAGCAAAAAAATTGGAAATTTCATATGTATTCCGCCGATTCAGTTGAATCAGTCTTATAAAGTGTCAGTCAGGAATTAAGAAAGCTCGAACAGTGGTAACGGAAAAGAAATTCGAGCATGTTTTGGAAGACCCCTCAAGAGTGGGTATTTAATGGAGATGAATATGTCACCCATGGTGTCCCACAGCAGGCTATCAAAATATTCATTGTGTTTTAAAGTAGTAGTGGGAGTATCGTGCCTTAGCATTAGATATTTTCCTCGATAACCACGTTTTAGTAGTAGTGAGGTTTTGGCAATTGTACAGTGAAATCGTTTTGAGTTATTATGTTATCCGGATTCTGACACCACTAACGTAAAGGTGTGAGACACTTGGATACATATTTAGGGAATAGCACTAAGGAGTAATAGTAGTAAGTAATTTACTACTAACTATTCATTATTGAGGTGTTTTGTTAAAAATACAATTCTTTTAGAGAAGGCTTCTTATGAAAAAGAGCAAAAACATCTGCAACAACTACTAGCGGAGACTCTAACAGCCGTATGCATAGTCGATTGCCAGCGACTCGCCAGAGATTCATTTCGGCGCATCGCCAGCGATCCACCGGCGAAAGCCCAAAAAGGTGGCGACTCGCTGGAGATTGTCACCGGCATGTTATTTCACGCAAGTTTTCAATTTCTTTTATAGGGAAAAATTTGATATTCGTTCATTGTTTTTTGAGTTTTAAGAAATGAATCAATAATAAAATGCGAGAGATGCCGGTGATAATCCCTATAAAAGAACATGAAAACTTGCGAGAAATGACATGCCGGTGACAATCGCCAGCGGGTCGCCACCTTTTCGGGCTTTCGCCAGCGAATCGCTGGCGATACGCCGGAATGAATCTCCGGCGAATCGCTGGCGATCGACTATGCATACGGGTGTAAGTAGTGACGAAAGTGTAATGGAATTGCCTAACGATGTCAAATCAGATCGGGAAGAATTCCAGGTTATAGATAGTGGATCTTAACAAGATATTACAGCAGCACTAAAGGAGAAGGAGAACTCTGCGCCAGTTATAGTTGTGCCTGTAATAATAGAGTATGGCCAATGAACTTATTTGATCTTATGCTAAATGTGGGTGGGATAAATTCCAAAATTTTGCATGATGATACCAATGCTCCTTTCAAATTATTGAGAAGAAAATTCTTACGAAAATTGGCATCTGAATTGGTTTCTCTCCTGATGAGACAACATGCTATCATGACCAACCTTCCAGAATGTTGACCCTAAGATTACGAGAAATATGCCAAATTCAAAATGATGCTATCTATACCAGTTGCAGAGGTTAAAAGAAATGGAAGATGTGCATACTGTAAATAGAAAAAAGCGGATAACCTGTTTTATGTGCAACAAATGTGCCTCGAACATTTAATGCCAATATTAATAATAATAATAATAATAAATCGTCTTTATTAATAAATTGTACAAGGAGACGCAGTTTAGCTACAAGCTATTCTTACACTTAAACCAAAAGTACAATATAAAAAGAAGCATAATGCTTTTAATAAAATAATAAAGAAATTTAGATTTTAACTGATTTTATCATTAATTAAATTTCAAAATAATAATAATAAGTTCGAAATATAAAACTAGATATGAAATAAAAATAGAAACAAAATATAATACAATGTATTAATTTAAAAATAGTTGAAAAGTAAAGTTTAAAGAAGTAAAATTGATGTGAGAGTAGATTATTCTTTATTTTCTTTTTGGAAAATATGTTGTGGATGATGTATTTGCTTCATTAAGTAAGCATTATAAATTTTAACAGATTGGTAGGTAAATGATTTCTGAAACATGGCTGAATTGTGATGAGGAATGTGAAAAAGATTTTTAGAGTAGACATTTAGAGGGTCCAGTGCTGATTTCACAACTAACTTATCCAAAAGAGTTTTTGGTTTATTTCCTTTTATGACATATTATAACCATTTAAGTTCATACATTTTATGAGATACTCGATCATATTTTCGAAGTCCAAAAATAAATCTAGCACAATAATTTTGTACTTTTTGTATGGGGTTTTGTGTATAAGAATCAATAAAATTTCCATAGACATCAACTATATGAGAAAATAGACAAAACTAAGGACTCTGATAACATGTTTTCACCTTCCAAGACAGACTGTGCCTTTTTTTAGAAGGTTGTTTACATGCGAGTGGAAATTGAGATCAGAGTCAAACAGAATGCCTAGATTCTTTATGGAATCCGCTATAGGTAAAGTTAGTTGATCAATTTTTATGGAAAGACTTTGACTAAGGTAATTCCGTTGTTTTTTGTTTCCAAATAGGAGTAGATGACATTTATTTTTATTGAGCTTAAGATTATGTTTAATTGACAATTTATGAATAAGATCAAGATCTTCATTTAAGGCTTGTTCAGCAACTTGATAATTATTACTATCAATGTAGTAATAAAATTGGGAGTCATCAGCATATCCTTGTATTTTACAGTTTCGAACAGATGTCAAGATATTACTGGTATATAAAATAAAAAGCATAGGTCCTAATATTGAGCCCTGTGGCACACCAGACCTTACGTTTTGTAATGAAGAAAATTCATTATTTAAAAGAACTTTTTGACTACGGTTAGACAAATATGAATGAATGAGATGAATAGAATTTTCAGAAAAACCAAAATATTTTAGTTTGAAACAAAGTAGATTGTGATTGATAGTATCAAATGCTTTGGAATAGTTCAAAGCAACAAGTCCTGTAATTTGTCTTCTTTCTATATTTCTTACAATATCATCAGTAACTTGAGAAAGTGTAACAGATGTATTGTAGCCACTTCAGAAACCAGCCTGGCAATGTGGAAGTATTTTGTGTTCACCAATATAAAGGGAAATTCTATTATAGATAGCCTTTTCAAGAATTTAGGAACACTGCAGTCAGAATACTAAGGCCTTAAATCAGAAAAATGTTGAGGTTATGCAACTTTACAAAGTGGTCTAATTGTTGCAATTTTCCAAGATGTTGGAAAGTAGTTTCTTTGAATACAACAGTTTAGAAGATGTGTAATGTAATTATCAATATGCGGACTACAGTACTTCAGCATGGAGATTGACAGCATCAGAACCCATGGTATTATATTTGATAATATGGATTAGTTTATTAAATTTTCTGACAGTTATAAAATCAAATGCAAATTTGTTTTCATGCAAATTAGGTAGTGCTGAATTATTATAATATTCTAATAGGTCATCATCTACTTCATTATCAACAAAAACAGAACAAAAGTACTTATTTATTTCTTCGGGTTTCTGCAGGGAAATAGGTATGGTTATTTCTTGCTTTCTAAACTGAAGATTATTTAGAGCCTTCCATAAATCCTTGGATTTATGGATAAGTTAACCAGGGTGCATATGGGTTAGTAATACGTATAGTTTTTAATGGTGCCTGTTTGTCAAACAAAAGAATAGCTTGTTCTGTGAGAAACTGCACTCTATCATCAATATTTTTAATATTGAATTTTTCATGAAATGGAGTATTTATTAAATCATTGAAAAAACTGTCAGTCAAAATTTTTAGAATCTCTAAATGTATTAAATTTAGGTTTATTTCTTATTTTTTTAAATTCCAAACTACAGAAAGAGTACCCACAGTCAGAAAAATGTGTGACTGTCGTGGAAACATTACCCAACCAGACTAAAAAGTGATAAAACCGCCTTTTAGACTACAATAGTTATTATATTTTACCCTTATAGTCTCAAATTTAGTTGCTAAAAACCAATGATCATGTATTTTTAAGATTATACGTTTTTAAATTGTTTGTATTTCTTTTTTCTAATAAAAAATTACCAAATTAAATTATTTTGGTAATAAAGCTACTTTTACTGTCTATTATTAACAGATGTTGTACTAAATATTACTTGAACTGATCAGTTATATCTCATTTTTAAAAAAAAGATGTCTTGGTGTGACACACCAGGGTTACTACTAAATTCCAAATTTTTGGGGTAACTACTGGAAGGTTAAAGGTGCTTTTCCCAGCTTATTCTTAATTATTTTTAAAAAATATTTACATATTTTGCCTTTTCCTTCTCAATACTCCATTGATTACTTATGGCCCTGTACAAGTAGTATACACTGAAAAATAACTCAATTAGGTACGTTTTCCCGCCAAGAATTGCTTAAGTGTCCGATAACCAGTGGGATCACCATACTTGTTGCAAGAGCTGCAGTTTTAGTATTAGCAAGACAAATGTAAACTGGAAAATGATCAGTAATATTAGTAATTATTAATTAAAGGTTGACACATAGTGTAATGTACTGGATATATTATTTTTTCCAATTAATAGTTGATCTAAAAAACTTTTAGCAATTACTTTAACTCTTGTGTGAGTGTTAATGTGTGAAACAAAACCACATGACATATGCATTGCCAAATAGTTGTTGCTTACACATTGTTCATATCAAGTATGTCAAAGTTTATTCAAATTAGATATACCTATGTTTCCAAATCTTCAATAAACTTATTTGAAGATGTGGATGGTGGCCTGTAGTTGTTATATTTCTTTAATCTAAATGTTAATTATAACACTAGATATGGGAAGAAGGTACTGTATTTTTTATATCAAAGCTGATTTTTTTATTAACAAATGTAAAATGGCTATTTTCATTTAGGACACTATTATTAAATATAGTTTCAAACCTTGGAATAGCAAAATTATTCAAATCGGGGATGAACCTTGTTTCACCTAAAATTATAATATCAATACTTGTTTGCTTATTTGCAGTCAGAAATATCAAAAACTGGATACAAATTCCAAAAAGCGCTTCTGTATTAAGTATAATTTGATTAAACTCACATTTAAAACAATATTAGTATTTGAAGCATTGAATGTAAGATAAAAATGATACTTGGACAATATCATTGTTATAAATAAGGAATGAATCTGGCCCCAATACTATACCCTGCAGGACACCACTGTTGACAAGGGTTTGTGAGGATGACTTATTGTTTGAAATAATTTGTTTAGCAAACAACTTACCCAATAATAAAACAAGCAACACATGTCGAGACAAGAACTATGGGAAGCACATTTCTGGACGGTAAACAACTTATTCCACATGGTCTTCTAGCACTCTGTGATACTGATGATGCTAAATAGCTTATTGGTCTGTCTTGCCACCTTTCTTGTGGACCATTTGATTCGTAGGTAATTGTTGTAGGTTGATATACTGCTCCAGACATTGTGGATAAATATTAATTGCTGGAAAATTGAAAAGTTTTAGATTTTTTTAACAGATTGAAACTATAACTCCCAAACTTGTTTGATATACCTAGAGGTTATGTTTTGGAATTTTAAAGGCTGGATTAAATATTAATACGATTCATTAAAAAAAACATACAAGTATCGATTTTTCTACTTATTTTCTAATAATTATTATAATTTAACTCATTAGGTATCTTCCATATTCTATCCTAAGTTACTAAAATATTACTCACTATTGATTTTCTTCTGGTAAAGTAAGTCTGACTTCACAAAACAATTTATTTTATTGTTTTATTTTAATATTTAAACTGCAAATATACAATAAACAAAATAATTTAACAATGAAATAAACAATTTAATTTCCAACAAAACTTGGACGTTTGTTTGTGTTGTAGTATTTTATTTTCTAGCAGAATCCAAAATTAAATCTGTTTTCTGCAGTTTTTTCTTTATTAACTCTCCAGAGTGATAATCACTTAATCGTATTTTGTCAATATTTGTTTAATTTTTATTGTTAACTCGTACAACTCGACAACAACCGTGCAGCAATATCGTACAATTTTGATATTTGACGTTTTCTCGTTTTCTGTTTTTCTGCTCGATTTACCTACGCTTACGCGCAAGCGGCAGGTAGCCACATGGAAATTCTGGTTATCTCTTCTCACTCTTGTTGAAAGCTCTTTCTCTTTCACTCTTTCGTTTCAGACATGGCACTTGCAAGCACTTGGTTGTCCTTAACATGGGCGTTATCACAGCTGGGAAATGGGGTATTCAAAGTAATAAATCCGTGGGCCGAAGTGAACTTTGCCAAGCAAGATTCGATCATTTTCGTGTACTTTGACACAATTCATCGCATTTTTTAAATTCTATTTATGTAGAATCAATCAATAAAGGTCTTTAGTTTTCTAAAAAAACCTTCATTAACCCGTTTAATTAGGCAATTAAAAAAACTGTGGATTATTATTACCTCTTCAAATATAATCTCTGGAAGGAGTATATTTGCGTCCTATTCTCATAATCCATAACTTTTCAATAGTTTTTTTTGTGTCATCGGCTTCAACTGCTAAGGTTATTTCGCCTCGTGTTCTGTGTAGGCTTTGTTACTATTTCCCAGCGCCACTTTAGGAACAGCACTGTTAATTAGAACCCAACAGTGAATGTGGAGAATCCTACCAAGGCATCAGCATTAAATTTAAATAATTAAATTAAATGAAAAAATTCCGTAGGTATTTTTGTTCTAGGAATTTTATGGCCGTTTTTAATTTCAGTTTCGAACTGACACACACTGGTAGATCAAAGGGGGGTAATTGTCTCCCCATGAGATTAATAACCCTCGTTGATACCCAATGAACAAAAATTACCCACTCTATGAACCCAGCAAATTGCCCCCGCCATCCACGGGCGGATGTTACCCCTTGGGCTGGCGCGAGAAGTCAATTAAAACGGCGCCGTGCCAATCCAGCAAAAGAATTAAAAATAATTAATTTTTATTTTTTTATTAATAAATTAACCACAAATTATTTTACAATAACTGATAAATAAAAATCAAACTCCATTTTTTTACATGAAAAACACAGGTAAAAATAATTATTTGTACTTATACATGTTAGATTTTTTTAATTATTAAGTCAAATAATTATTTAGTTACCAAGTAATTACAGATAGAACAAACACAATGACAACAGCAACAACAGCTGATCACACTAGACACTAAAGGCGACTCAATTCATTCTGCCAGGAGGAACGCTGGCGACGGCTCGCTACTATTGCATTAGTTCCCCGTACTCCCCTCTCTTGACTGCTGGTGTTCTTTGCCGTACTATAATTAATAAAATGTGTTTACCTGCTGACACGGCCATACTGATCTATATTTAGCTATCGAAATATTCACTTTTTTACTTTCCTATCTGTATACAGATATAAGGAAAGTATAGGAATCATGATTTTTTTCGACCTCGAGTTTTCGACGGATTTTTACGTTTTGAGGTCCCCTGAATCCGTTTTGGCTATTTTCGCGATGATGTCTGTGTGTGTGTCTGTATAACGCATAACTCATGAACCGATACACAGAAAAACACCAAATTTTAAACTTAAGCTTTGTTTCAGCGTCCAATGAGCTGATTAGATTTTGGGCAGAGTCGGAACATCTGGGGGGGTACTTTATAGGTGGTCATTTTTATATTTTATGGAATATATCTGTTATTTACGTTTGGAGAAGAAAATTCTTCAAATAAAAGTTACTTCTAATATAATTATCTATAATTTTTGTTATATGCAAAATTTTCCTAAAATGGTCCGTATTCGAGAAATTTGACAAAATGTAAAAAAAATAATTTTTTATAAAAATTGTTCAAATAAAAGTTGTTTGTAATATAATTCTCTATAATTTTTATTCTATACATAATTTCTCTAAAATGGACCGTATTCGAGATATTTGAGAAAATGTGTAAATTTCGAATTTTGAAGAAAACTCAAAAACGGATATAGAAAAAAACATTAAATTTTAAACTTAAGGTTTATTTCGGCCTGACGTGCAATGATTAGATTTTGGACAAAGTCGGAACATCTGGGGGGGTACTTTATGGGAGACCGTTTTTATATTTTATGGAATATATCTGTTATTTATGTTTGGAGAAGAAAATTGTTCAATTAACAGTTACTTCTAATATTATTTTCTATAATTTTTGTTTTATGTCAAAATTTCCTGAAATGGTCCGTATTCGAGAAATTTGACAAAATGTGCAAAATTCTGATTTTTTTTGTTTTTACGTAATAACTAGATAGGAAAGTCATGTGTTGGACACATCAGATTTTTTATATAAAGACTGGTTATTTATTTTTATTAATTTAATTTTTAAAAATATTAAACAAAAAGAAAAGACGTATCAAATAAAAATAATAAAATTACAAGATCAGCCGTCAAATTCTTCCCAATATTTTCGAAAAAGTTTTCTGATCATCCTCTCGTCACATTCTGAGACCAGGCAAAACTTTGCATTTTCAAATAAGTGACACAACAACCCATGTCTTATAATTTCTATCACTTTATTCAAGATTTTAAAATAATTTAAAACACAATCTGCTCTTCGGATATCAACAATATCCGTTCGACATTATTCAGTTAATATGTTTAAAATAATTTTAAAATTAAAGCTGTGCTCCTCGGATTTTGACAATATCCGTCCAGCATTTGCAGAAAACCCAACATATGCATGAGACCCAACATATGCATTTAGAGCATGAAGCTAGAATATTTTGAAACAAAATTATTTATTGCTCTTTTACAATATTTATTAATTAGTAATACAATATACTTACTTTGAAAAATAATTTGTTTTATTTGGAATAAACTTTATTAAAAAACAAAATATAAAAAAATATTTTTTTATAATAAATCATGAAGATAATCATTTAAAACACGACGAGTTACTTCTTTATTATTAATTCGCACATGTTCAACTTGATTAATACCATCCAATAATATATTGATTTCTTGTTCAATTTCTCTGGTTGTATTGGTAGCATTCTATCTTTATATTGTATAGCAATAATGTCATGCAGTATTAAAGATGGCACAATCTTTTAGCCATATATTTCCAACCTTTTCTGGCCTACCGCCACATTAAAAAAAACTTTCCATTGATTACTTTTAAGTACTTTCCAGTTGGCGACAATTGTTCCTCAAAGATCCCCTAAATTTGCCTTGGTTCAAAAATATACAAAGCTAATATCCTTTTTAAAACTCCAAAACACCTTTCAATGGGATGTCATCTCCTTATTTGGGATTAATTGAATAGATTTTCAGCTTGGGTCTTGGGTACGATGTTCCCCTAAAGGCGTTAAGAGGTAGCGGCTCACTATCTCCATAGACTTTGTACATTATACTTCATGTTCTGTTGTATACTTACATTTTTGAATAAAATTATGGAATGAGCAGATAAACAAGGCCAACAAGAAATATTATTGATTCGTAATTCAGTGTCACATATGGCTTAAAAATTTGGGGAAAAATCCTTCCTTATTTCTGTAATTTTCAGCTTCTGATCTTCCAGAAGACGAAAATTTTAAAATTTTAATCAGAACCTATTTTTATCAACTGGCCAAGAATAATTAATGTAACATAAAAACCAAATATAATTAAGAAAAAATCCTAATTAAAAAAATAATTTATTTATTACCTTAATTTTTATGTGAAAATCTTGCAATATTGTAGCATAATCCTTGTCTAACTGTCATGATGTATTCTGTAGTATCTGGCATGTATTGATAAATTGAGGCCTTAAAATTGCCAATACATTCAATCTACTAGCTGTTCCTTTATTGATTATATAAAAATAACCAATGACTTGCAACATGGAAGCAGTTCCCAAATATCTTAATGTTGCAAGATCTTTTTCTATGGGAGTCAGAGTTTAATTTTTATGTTACACCTGATTACACCGATATCTTGCTTATTACTTTTTAAATGAAAGCGTTACAAAAAGAGATTCAATTTCTTTAACAGGAATTTGAGTCCTTAGGTACTTACGGTGTTGCAGGAGAACTTAATAGGCTTCATTTCCTTATAGAGATTAATTTTTACTGAACATTTTATGTTGATATCGCTTTTCGATTTGGATTTATGATTTTTTTTAATTTCAACCTTCCTTAATTCTCAATTTTTACTCATATTTTTTTCAAAATCAATAGGCTTTCTCTCCTTATAAAGCTTGATTTTTGCAAAAAATTTGAGTTAAGATTTTTAATAATTCAACTCCCATTTTATTCAGATTTTTTTTCATTTTTGATTTATGAGTTTTTTTAATATTTTAACCCCCCTTAACCCGCAACAGATGTTTTCAAAATCAATAGGCTTCGTTCTCTTGTAGAGATTGATTTTTCTTGAAATTTTCAAGTTGATTTCATTTTTCGTTTTTGACATATCGTGTGGACAAAAAACGTGACCGTTAGACGGACATTTTTAAAAGTTTAAAATTTTATGAGAAGGATTTTGGTAGAAACAGTTTTAAATTTGAACCAATATTAAAAATTTTTGTTTCTTGAAAGTAAACCTGTAGTACTTCTCACAGACTACTGTGTGAAGTATATATTTGTTCAGCTATATTATTCGTTTTTCGGAATTTTTAAAATAAGGAACAACTACCTAATTATTTTTATATTTTTTATCTCCTACAAGACACACAGAGACAGGATTAATAGGAAAATAAAAGTAGACATTTAACAACAAAATTTAAAATCGCTGAATTTATTTGTACACGTCACGGGGTATTCAAGATATACAATTTCCAACTTTAATAATATATTTCTTCGCTCTCCAGTGATATCTGAAAAAATGTTGCTAAAGGACTTTGTAAATGGTTATAGTCTAAGATCCGAAGTAAGGTCGACCTTCACCCATCTGTTTAATGGATGAAAGTTTCTTTTTATTAAAAAAAATATGTTTATAAATATACCGCAAAAGGGTTGCCTAAGAAAATACGGTCCAGACTATTTATTTTCTTAAAATAAAAAAACGACAACCTGTAAAGTATTCCTCAGATGCTTTGACTATGCCCAAACTTTAATCAGCTCACCGCAGGATAGATCAAAGCTTAAGTTTAAAATTTGGTGTTTTTCTCTTTATCCGTTTTTGAGTTGTCTTCAAAATTCGAATTTTACACATTTTCTCAAATATCTCGAATTAGGTTCATTTTAGGGAAATCATGTGTAGAAACAAAATAATAGAGAATGACATCATAAGCAACTTTTATCATGATTCCTATATTTTTCATATCTGTACACAGAAAGGAAAGCAAAAAATGGTCGTGACCGTATTTTCTTAGACAACCCATTTGTGGTGTATTTAAAAACATATTTTATCCAATAAACAAAAAACTTTTATTCATTAAACAGATGGGTGAAGGTCGACCTTATTTACGGATCCTGGACTATTAAGTTGCCTGTGAACTATTAAAATAATTGACTTTTATAGCTCATTTAGAAAGATAAGCAAAAAATGGAATATCGTTACTCTGTTTTCGCCTTTTTAATATATTGTCTATTATTCTGTATATCTCATTAGCACAGCTTTTTCAATAATAGGCTGTGTGTTATTAAAGGAGATTCCATAGTGTCCCTTTTTACCAAATTGGGAACGGAACACTAAAAAGTTAGACTTGTAAACATGTATCTATTGTTTATATTTAAATTATTATTATAAAATTCCACTAAATACCAAAAATGTTGTGTTTAGATTCAAATTATCATTTTTTAAACTAGCAACAAATATTATCTTCTAATTATTAAGACAAAAGTATTACTATTGATAATATAGGTAAGTCATTAAAATTAATGTAGTCGATAATTATCTTTAAATTATTCTAATGACATTACATATTTAGAATAGTTCCTTATTTAATTATATACTTTTAAAAGAACCATTAAAAATGAATTTCTTCGAAATATAATTCTTACTTCCAGACCTAGTACTCTAGTTACACAGTAGAGTCCATGAGTAACGAATACGTTTATTTTGTTTAATGATTTATTAATGATTTATAGTCTACGAGTAGGTACTCGTATATTCAATATATAAAGAAATTTATTCTAATTTTGACATATAAAGTGACATCTTGTGCAATCGCAGCAAATGTGAAAACGGTCTACTTTATGCAACCAGTTATACAGTGAGCATCATAAGTCTTACCCCCCCCCCCCCCCTATCTAACTCGTTACTGGAGTCTTGTTAGGAAAATCGCCTAGACACGTCAATTTTTGATTTCTACAATGTACATTTTGTATAAATAGTTTACCCCTAATTTCATCCCTTACTGGAGGGGAGCAACCCTTTCAAAAAATTTAAATGGAATGGGGTGGTGACTGATAGCTCATTTGAAAGGGGATTTTATTCTCTATTCAACCGTGCAAAAAAGTTTAAAATTTGCTTCATTAATTCTCGACTAATTATTGTTTCAGAATAACGGAAATGAACGTAGCGCACTCATCCTTAGAATTAAAATTCGGCCCTGCATGATATGGGTTTTGGTTCAGACGTGAAGTAAGACTTTTTGCAATTACATAAGGTCACTGTGTGTTTAGTTGCTTTCCTATTTGTGATGTTTTGTTATTTTTAAACATTAATAAATCAACACGTAATGAAATAAATTTCAAATTTTTTTGCACGGTTGAATAGAGAATAAAACACCCTTTCAAATGAGCTATCACTCACTACCACATGCCATTTAAATTTTTCTAAAGGGTTGCTTCCCTCCAGTAACGGATGAAATTAAGGGTAAACTATTTATACAAAAATGTACATTGTAGAAATCAAAAATCGACGTGTCGCGATTTTCCTAACAAGACTCCAGTAACGAGTTAGTTAGGGGGGGTAAGACTTTATGATGCTCACTGTATAAAGTTGACCGTTATGAAACTGGTTACGAAATAGTAGTTTATATTCGAATGTGTCATAAATCGTCGTTTTTAAATTTTCGAATATACTCCTCAAATGAACTCCTTAAAAATACTTTTACGGCACAGACCGCACAAGTAAAGCGGCTATATCTAAACATTCTGTTTCATTTTCAGTTTACTTTTTATACTGCCGGCAATAATTTTTTTGTTATTGTAAAATAGTAATCCATAATCCAAATGTAGGTACATCAAATTTAAATAGAAGCATTTTAATTAAATAAAAGAAAAACTTATTTCCAATTTTTCTTTTAACTGAGATGGCCGTGATCGATATGTATAGCTAGATATATTTTTGATAACAACTGAACAATTATTGCTGTCATGTCAATGTGCTTATGTGTCAAATCGATTTAATAATTATTTTAGTTTTTCTTATTCAATTAAAAATTCTTCTATTCAAATTTGATGTACATGTGGACTATGGACTACTATTTTACATTACAAAAAACTGAACATAAAACTGAATATTTAGATAGCAGAGCTGCTTTACTTTTGCGGCCTGGGCCGTATTTTTCAGAATGTCTTTTGAAGTATACTTAAAAGTTATCCTTTTCGAGTATATTTTTTGTCCAAAAAACAATGTTTTATGACACATTCGAATATAAACTACTATTACTATTGTTTTGAGTTTTTCGGACTACGAAAGTTTGCCAGGCGAGACGTAGTTGAACTAAATTTCCAACTTAAGCTTTAATTTTATGGAATATATCTCTTATTTTCGCTTTGAAAATAAAATTATTAAAATTAAAGTTGCTTGAAATATTTTTCTCGCGAATTTTTGTTCCATACAAAATTTTCCTAAAATGGCCCAATTCAAGAAATTTGACAAAATGTAAAAAAATTAAATTTTCAGGAAAATTGTTCAAATAAAAGTGGTTTTTTATGTAATTTTCTATAATTCATGTCACATATATGGACCGTATTCGATATGTTTGAGAAAAAGTGCAAATTTTGAATTTTGAAGCTATTTCAAAAACGGATAAAGAGAAAAAAACCAAATTTTAAATTTAAGCTTTAATCCATTCTGCGGTAAACTTAAATTTTGGGCATAGTTGGAACATCTGGGGCGGGTACTTTATAGAAGGTCGTATTTCTATTTTATGGAATATATCTGTTATTTACGCTTGTAGAAAAAAATTTTTCAAATAAAAGTTACTTATATTATACTCTTTAATTTTTGTTTTATACATAATTTTTCTAAAATGGTCCGTATACGAAAAATTTGACAAAATGTACAAAATATAAACAGTAATGAAAAAATTCGAGGAAAAGTGTAAAAAGATCCCGCACACCGCTTATGAAAAAGTGGCGACCTGTTAATAAATGTCATACATGTTTAATATGTTGCAGTTCTCGACCTGCTCTTAAGCAATAGTGTCCATGGGACAATTCAAATCCTATGACTGGTTTTAGAGAAGCTTAAGAAATACCACTTATTTGATAACGGTTATATTTAACTTCATAAACACTTTACTTATTGATTATTATAAATGCATTCAGAAATGCCCTCCCTAAAATACTGTTTGTTATTAAGAAACCGTCTATCTTAGGCTTGAAAATGGCTCAATAGCCGAAACCTGTCGCCGTAACAATTATTAAAGATATGTGGGATAGATTTTAAATTTTATTTGTCTCACACATGCAACTAATACGTTAAATACAAACTAAAGAATGAGATCTTTCCATCCATTTAGATACAGCCTGCTTAGATAATGTGCCATAATTTGTGCATTATGAGGTGAAACCCCATCTTGCAACCAAACTAGGGATTGCCTTTAAATTTGAAGAATATCTCCATTAAACCTGGAAGGTCATTTTACAAATGTTAATAACTTTCTCCGGTTAGCGGTCCTCATAAAAATAAGCGTTCATTTTTTGTTAATTAATAGTGATACGCCACTGGAATATGATACCATTAGAAATCAACATGAATCACCGACCGAGGACATACCTACGTTGCCAATATGCCAATCGGAAATAAATCCAACGCCATTATTTAACCATTTGAACTGTTTATAGATAAATGTATAAATATCTAAATAATTGAAATGCTGGGAGGGATTATAATAACAATTAATAACCATTTTACGTGGGATTGATAAACTGCAAAGGCAGACTAGAGAACGGGTTTATCTACAGCTTGCCTCAATTATAACAGGTTCTGTGTTTTGTTGATATCAATATGTCTGCATGGTACCTGCCTGCCTATTTTTATACCTCTTACCTACACCTACCTCTAACTTACCTTATACGGGTACACTGTTGTACAGGTGCATAGATATGTAGATACTATGTACCTACACTTTATGAAAGATATGAATGAAGGAGTTTTGTTAGTTGACATTCTAGTTCGCCATACATAATTTGAATAGATATCTGGTACCTACAGGGAGCTTCAGAAATTAGGTACCTATATATACCTACACTGTGAGTTAAAAGTAAGGAATACATTAGATAAAAGAGAAAGTACCTACCTAGGTACCTACTTATTAATTTTTGGAAAAATCCAAAAACAAGTCAATTTTGTTTTTAAATTCTGCACTTTTTGAGATAATATCTACCTATTCAGGTATACAGGGCGATGCATGTAAATGTACTAGCCGTGATGCTATAACGGTTTCACTTCTGCCAGATACCACCGTATCCTCCTGTACAGCAACTGTACTGTCCCCATATGGATGTAGGAATACCTCTTCGGCATCAACGTTGATCACTCTGTTTTTAAAGTCTAACTGGAAACCATCCTAAGTTCATTACATCCATTCCAAGAATAACATCTTCGATATCAGCGACAATAACAGTCTGAGTGAACTTTCCCAATTGAACCTGGATTTCCCCATGGATGTTGGCACTTTCACCTGTGGCAGTCCGCAGTCGCAATCTTGTTGGTAGAAGTCTCTTACAGTTCTTTATGGTTGTTGGTCGTATAATGGTCCTAGTTGCTCCAGTATCCACCAACAGTGTATATACTTTTTACCATTTACTTCGCCATCTACGTATACACTATCATCGCGACATTTCAAAGAGGCTATCAGTATGAGAGGGTCTTTGGAACGGTTTCGGGTCGAAGCTGCCCCCTCTAGGCCGACCCGCTCTAATTTTCCTGCGGCGTATTGTTGGGACCCTAGGGCGTTTGCACAAACTGCGTACATGTCCCAGTTCACCGCAATTCCAGCATCTGATGGTCTTTGTCTTCATCTTTTTATCATAAAGGTCTTCATTATGTTATTTAGTTGGTCGAGTTTATCTTCTACGTTTTCTTCTCTTACAGTTCTCACTTTACTGTATCCTCCAGAAACATGTGTAGCTGCCTCATACTCTAAAGCAGCGGATAAGACATCGACCAATGTTTTGTGGAGGGCTAAGCGAAGTGTTTTCTGCATCTCGTGGTCACGGAGTCCATCAACAAATGTTTGGACTGCTAAACATTCCATCATGTTTTCCGGAGCTGATGGGTAAGCAAATCGCACCAACTGGCAATATCTACTTCGTATTCTTGAAGAGTCTCGTCTTGTTTCTGTTTGCGATTCTTTAACTGTGATTGGTATAGATGCTCCAAATGTTCGTGACCATATCGCATATTTAGTCTCTTTGAGTTGCTCAAAATAATCTGTCTCTCCCACGGGTATAGTCTGAAGGACATCTAAAGCGTCTCCTCGAAGGGCGATTGTCATATTTTTTGACTTTTCTCTCTCAGACCATTCGTTTGCCCTCGCAGCTGTCTCGAACTGTTTAAGGTAATTGGTCCATGACATCTTTCCGTCGAAGGTTGGGGCTTTAACACGAGCAGAGTTTACAGCTCCTTCCAATTTTAACTTCGACTCCACCTCATGACACTTTATTTCACCGTCCTTGGTCGGGTCTGAATGTTCCAGTTCTTCTATCTTCTTTTCCATCTCTTTTATTTTCTCTTCAACGGAGGACATTATTTTCTTCTCAACGGAACTCATCTTATTTTTCACATCAGCAGAAATTTCATTTTTTAGCGAAGACATATCAGAAGAAATTTCATCTTCAAAGAAGAGATTTTGTTTTCTAAATCGGAAGAACTTTCGGTTTTTAAAGAAGATATGTCAGAAGTCACCTTTTCTTCTAAGGAAGAAATATCGGACGAAACTTTACTTTCTGAGGAAGTAATGTCAGAAGAAACTTTAGTTTCCAAGGAAGTAATGTCTAAAGAAACTTTAGTTTCTAAGGAGGAAATATCATTTTTTATAGAGGAGACATCAGAAGAAATATCGGTTTTCATGGAGATCATCTTACTTTCCATATCGGAAGAAATTGAAGAAATTATAGCAGAAGATGTATCATCCGAAGAAAAGGTACGTTTCCAGATCCAAACCTTCACTTATTAATTCTTCTTTAAGCCGCTCTGCCAGTTCTGCTTTCTTCCCTGCCGTCTCCAGGTCCCGATCTTCTAACTCCCGACGTAGCTCGGCTACTTTTGAATCACACAGTCTTTTAGCCATTATTACCCATTATTTATTTATAATCCCTCTTCTGACACCAATGTAATGATAGTCTAATTTATTTATAATCCCACTTCTGACATTTATAGTTTATTTATTTAAAACACACATTTACAATTTATTTAAGACATACTATTTAATTTATATAATACTTAGACACTAACTAACAATTCTAATTTATTTATTACACTTTAACTTTTCTTTCCAATACTCTGAACTAAACTAAACTGTGCGCCTATTTATACCAAGCCAATTCCGTGCTCGTCGTTTCTGGGTGCTCCCGAAAATTCCATCTCTATGACTCAACGGCACACTCCGTCCGTTCTACCCGTTTCTCGAGCCTCAGCGGCATTCCCAGAATATTCCATCGCCTCTAGCATGAGTCGGCTGCCACAGACGTGAAGGCCGCGGGCTTAGACAGAGTCGGACTTAGGAATTTCATGACAGTATTGTTTGTTTTATTATACTTAGTTAATTTGAAACAATATTAATAAAACTATTGTTAATAAAATAATTTGTATAAATTCTTTTAATGACCTATAATTTGTTTCAGATTTATGCATTTAAAGTAATTAGTGGAAAAGAAGCAAATCGTTTTTATATTTTATGAAATAATGTTTAAAAATTATTTATTTATTTGTTCATTTAAGAATCGATTTTGAGTTTTGTGTATTTAAATAAACATGTTTATATTTAAATGCCTTTTTTAGTCTAATAATAAATCTATTTTACCAATATTTTAGAATGTCTAAACTAATTTCTGAGAAATGCAGATGAGACACCTACTTGCATTTTTTTGGCAGTTCTGTAGCTCTACAGCATTTATGCAGCCGCCACTGAGCAGAATAATGTTTCTCATTAGAACAAATCGGCGTAAGCTAAGCCTAAGCGGCTTGAACTTTTTAATGCATTGGATGCAAAAAAAAACGTGTTATAGCTTTATATTTTCATTCTTTTTGTGCGGTTTTTTGTATAAATCATTTCAATATATCAATAGCCAGAAAACTCTTCCCGACTAGGGGTACTACCACTCTAGAGGCATATACAAGGGAGAAGGAAATTGTAGTACTATTCTCGCAGGAAGAACTGAAGGATCATAGGAGAAAGAAAATATAGTACATACTTTTTACGCAGGAAGAACTAAAGGATGCGATAAAAGGCATGAAGACAGGCAAGTCGCCAGGATCGGCTGGCATACCACCAGAAGCAATCAAGGAGGTGGACAGAAAAGGCCAGAAATGCTGCTAAAGTATATATTTACTAAGTAAACAAGAATTCCCGGAGAAATGGAAAACATACACCTATATGTTTACTATACAATAAGCAAGCTCTACGTAGGGGATGGTGAAAAATACGAGGGCTGTTTTCAACTTCCGATCGCACAGTATAAAGGCCAGGCATGCGGCAGGTGGCTGGCGTGAGTAGTAAGCGACTGCTCCTCTTCCCTTCCACACACTCTATCACTACCAAGTTTAGTTCAACACGCCATTTTTTGTTGAGCTGCAGTCCCGTAAACATGGCTGTCTGCATTGATTCTCCCGCCAAGTGTAGAAAGGAATATTGCAGCGGAAATTCATCGAAGAATGAATTGAGTCTATGAAAAGAGCTTACGGAGAGCTATTTAAAACAAAAGAAGAGGCATGCTGACTTCTGGAATTGTTCTCATCCATGACAATGCCCATCCTCATAGTGCTCGTATAAGCCAACGGCTCCTTGAGCAATTTCAATGGGACCTTTTTGAACACCCACCATATAGTCCCGACATAGCGTTGAATGACTACCATATTTTCCCTAAAGTGAAGAAGTGGCTTTTACCAAACTGACGAGGAGCTCAAAGAAAGAAACCATCATAACTCACTTCAAGTAACTGTCGGCAACATTTTATGAAGAGGATAGGTATTGCAAAGCTTGTGCACAAGGCCGACTAGAGGGGGGCAGCCAGGACTAATTCCCGGGGCGGGCCCGGCCAGCGGTGGTGTTTGTTACTTGCAGATGTTCGACAGAAGAGGGGGACGTTCTTAGTTGAAGACCTTTTTTTTAGAGAGAAATTCAAGTAGAAGAGGAGGAGAAATTGGGAAGTTCTTAGTTGAAGACCTTTTTTTTAAGGGAAATTCAAATAGAGGAGGAGAATTTTTTTGCTATAAAATTGTCGCGGGGCCCGATCTGGAGAATTGTCCTGGGGCCCGGTCTGGCTCTCGGCGGCCCTGCTTGTGCACAATTTTGACAACTGTTTGAACCGTCAAGGTGATTATGTAGAGAAGTAACCTTTATTGTACATTACTTTTGGTAATAAAATCATTTTTTTATATTCACCTGTCTTTCCTTTATGGTATATCGGAGGTTGAAAAAAAACAGGCCTCATCGTAGATTGATACAAGAAATAGAGAACGGAAAAAACCAGTTTGATTTTAGGCAGGGAAGATCGACGGTCCAGTAGAAAAGGAAAATGCGATCAGGGAGCAAAGAAACATATGGCTAATTCGGATCACTGTGGATGTGAGAAATGCATTTAATACGGTAATGTGGGTTAACTCAGGAGAAGGTTAATATCCGGATACATATTAAAAACAATAGAGAACCAGATGGTAAGGTTATTTAAGGTGCGTTTTAATTATCCGCTTCTACTTCGAAATTGTCGGTTTTCTTGTTTTAATCTGACAGGTTAAAACAACTAAACCGACAATTCCGGAAGCAGAAGCGGATGATTAAAACGCAACTTTAGGCACATTTTGGACGTTATTTATTTGACGTATTATCGTACCGACAAAGATACATGAACTTCAAATATACCTACTTCTCTTTTGGAGGTTAAATTCAGAGGATAAAAAAATAAAAAACAAAAATATTAAAACATTTTATTACAATCATTTACTAATTCAATAAAACACAAAAATAAAATCAAAGAAACAAATTATTAGTATGAACAACAGAACATAAATGGCATTTTTGGTTTTAACCATGGGTAACATCAGGTACCTACAAATTCTTACCCATACTTAAATACTAACTGAAACATTTCTTATAACAAACTGAGTTTCTTAAATAAAATAATAATGTAAGTAGCTCTGAAACTATTTAAACAACTTTATTATTTGATTTGGATTCATTTTGGTATTACTTCTGCTGATGTTGTCTTAATAAGTTTAATAAAAACGAATTCTATGGCATACCTACGTATTTGTTTAAGTCATAAAGTATATAAAATATTGTTAACATGATCATATAACTATGCGTAAATGTTTAAAATGAATATTTATGTAATAAAAAATATTAAAGGACGGATATATTTTAATTCGATAAAAAATAGCTTTAAACTTTAATAAATCAGTTGCATGACGTAGCTGCATCTTTTAAAAGGTCCATAATATGTCTAAAAATAGAACTATTCCGTAGCGGCTACATAAATCTATGGACTAACTAAAGATGTAAAAAAATATTTTTTATTAACGAAATAAAAAAGTCATACTATATTTATATTTGCTATTGATAAAACTTATATGGTAAATATATTTTAATCTACATTATACTATGCTATTGTTACAGAATTTAGAACACATGAAGAAAATTAGTAGAACCATATACCAGTAGAGCATCGATAATCCGGATGTTAAAATCCGGACCGTCGATAATCCGGATTTGTCAATATTTGTCAAACAAAAGCGTTGATAGGACAGGCTGAACGGAGTCCTCTTAACCGGTACATAATGTATAAATTGTACAGTATATTCTTTCATTCAAATACATTATAAGCTCATATTAATTAATGGTTTTATTTAACCACAAAAGTGACTTGTTAACTGTATTAGCAAGTTTTTCTATTTATTATGAACCCAAACAACATTTTTTTTTTGGTTCATTTCGAAAATTCAGACATTCTGATTATCCGGACAGGATTCGGTCACAATTAATCCGGATTATCGACGCTCTACTGTAGCAATGTAATCACTTTTATATTTCTCAAAATACGTTAATTTGCAATTGAAAAAATCACAATAAATAATCAATAGATTTGCAAAGCTTGGAGCTTGAATGTGTCTAGTTTGGTATGGTGTGCAATGTAACACTAAAAATCGGGTATGGATGATGTTCTCAAATCATTTTTAATACTTCCCAATTCCAACGCCAACGACAGCACATATGTGCCGTTGGCATTGGACAAAGTTGGAAATTCGGTCTGTACGCACCTTAAAGTTAATTTAATACAGTTCACGACCAACAATTTTTAAAAAAAAACACATACATTTTTTTTTTGAGATTACCTTCATATGTATGTTTATTCACCATACCGAAATCATGAAACATAATAATGAACTGAATTTATAAATTTAACTTAATCTTATGAAATACTAATATTTTTCTGATGCTCTGAGTGATAGATAATCTTAAACCTATATGTCATATTTGGTTTTCTCTCACACACGTATAATAATTAGGGTTGCCAACAACATCATTTTGACCTGGAATATCCGGGTTTGGCGATCATTCTCCTGGTTTAGATTAAAGTTTTCCGGGAGCGGCGCCCATGAGAAATGAAGAAAAGCTTCTGAGGGCGACTTTAGGACTAGCTGGTGGATAATAATTTGAAATATAGAGTCAAAATATTTATATTGTGGATTCATAAACAAAATTATTTTTCCCCGGGTCAGCATTACTGCAATGTTGGAAACCCTACGTACAATACAAACAACAACTTGACACGGACAATAAATATTTCTAAATACATGTGTATATAATTTATATAATGAAGGTACCAAATCTTAGACCAATAGTTAACTAAATCAAAGTACTTTATTATTTAAAATATAGTCAAAAAATCTTGTTTCAGGAAATATATTTAAAACAATCCTGGAATAGACATGGATCTGAGTGAACATAATTTTTTTTATTTCTTGTACGAAAACACTTTCCACATTAAATATAAGTATGGAAATGTACTACAACTTAACGCATGACCGGAAAATTATTTTCATATTATTTCGCTAGACGATATTTGAATACTTGCAAAAAGTGTGACTGTCTTTTTAAAAATTTTACATTCATAATCTAATAGCTAATATCGATGTCAAAATGAATATTATGAGTGAGGCAGAATGTTTATTAGCACTTCCTCTTTGTGAGGAGCAAATGTCATCCCTGTTGCAAGTCCTTACGAGATTTTCATACTTTTGTTGTATAGTTGACCAGTTACATAATCCTACAGAACAATCTGTGAATTCAATCGGCACTTCGTTGAGGAAGAACATTACTCTGTGTTTTTCGCCTCGGTTGCACCTAGAAAAACAAAAATAAATAGAATTTTAAATTAACAAAAATAATTAATCATTAATAATGTAATTCTCTTTACATCACTTGGAATTTTTATAAGAGTTAGATATATTTAAAAGAGATCACTCAGAGCATTGATAATATATGGCATTCTTTCTTTGTCATACCAAACAGCGGTTCCCAACCTTTTCAGTCTTGGTACCCCTATGACCTATTAGGAAAACTTATTTTAAACCCAATTAAAATGTTAACCATAATAAATGGCACAAAAATAATGAATTAATGACAATCAGTGTGAAGGTTGATATTGTTTAATAGTCACAGGTTTTTTATATTTGATTTAGTTTCACATAAGAAGGCGGTTCTGAAGTGTCATGTTCCACATTGAGAGGGTTTCCGGTCTTTGTTTTTACAAGTGAATTTATCAGATTCCTCATTTACCAATTGCCCACACAGTAGTATAAACATTGAAATATCGTTGGTAAAGTTCCAATTTACTCAGAAAAATTATAACTGTATCCTCTGCCGTCAGGATATTCGTCATATTTCCTTATAACGAGATGTTCAGACTGTTCATTTTACTGAAAAAAATCAGCAAGATAGGCCAGCATTTCGATAAATGTATTTTCTTTCAGTAAAACTATTTTCTTATTGTGTTCTCTGGTTTTCAAAAAACAATCCTATCTCTTCGGGAAGCTTATAAACCCGGTTTAAAACTTTACCTCTTAACAACCATCCAGCGAACCTCTGTGTGGTACAAAGGAGTGTTACATTTTGCACCAAATTCATTGCATGAAACTTCACAATTTTTATTACATCACTCAACGCTCATAATAAATATGGAGAAAGCGTCTTAATAGCCAAAACGGTGTATCAGTCAATGATATAATATAAAACTTGAGGAGAAACTTTTCGTAAAATTGAAGCAAAAATCAATTGTAAAATAAATTAAAAAATACATACTCTAAGTATCGTGTAACATTCTTTGTTTCATTCTACGTAATGAAGACAATATCATAATTTTCTTATTTATGATTGCACCAAAAGTGCCACACTACCTCCTTTTTTAATATTTTTATAGATCTGGGTAATCCCTAGTTAAAAAGTAATTAATATTTTTTTTCTAATTTGTAATTGTATTTAAGTACTTTTTTTCTAAAAGTAATTTTGAATTGTAATTGCCGCAAAATCTGTGGAGGAATTGTACTTTGTAATTATGTTATTTAAATTGTCTAAATACCATTACTTCTCATAAGTACAATTATTTTTCCAATTACAATTATTACTTTTTCAAATTACAATTACATTTATGAGTACAATTACATTTTTTAAGGTTACGTAGACACTTCTAGTTATTATTCTAATTCTCTACATTGAAAAGAAGGATTAACTGTTACTTTAGAGCTTACAAGTATTTCATTTTAACGTAAAAAATACCATATTTTAATTAAATTAATAGCACTTGTACTGGAATATGAAAATATTTTGTGTTATAAAAATGATTTGATGATGCTGATTTATAACCAAATTTAAGTAAAATGTTTAGTGTAAAACAGTTAACTTTGTATGTTTTTAATTAAACGGCCCCAGACTAATGATGCCCGATTTGTATAGTATGATTATAATATAAAAATACCCAGGCTTAGGTTAGGGTTGCCAGACGTCCCGCTTTAGGCGTATTTATCCCGCTTTTTAACTTACTGGCCAAAGTACGAAAATATCATGCTTTTTACCCAAAGTCACGCTTTTTACTCAAATACCACGCTTTTTGACTCCAAAGTTGAGACATGGAATTGTTGTATAAAAATATAAGCGGAAGAACTTTTTTTAGATCTTCACAACAAAAGACCTGATTTGATAAAAATGTAGATGAGATACTTGCATTTTTTGGCAGTTTGCAGCACTTATGCACCAGCCGCCACTGAGTCCCATAAAACCCATAAGATAATATCGAATTTTACCTAGGTATCAGAAAATTCTAAAATTAAAAGAACCGTACCTATACAGTCTGATACCATCGATATGGTTTCTTATAAAATATTTTATGTTCTGATAAATTGTTTTTGTTTTTAATTCCGATTCCGAAACAATAAATTAGTAGAATATATAAAGGGTTTACAATGGTGCTTGCGTGATCTTATTAGAGTTTCTGGAAACTTGTACCGTTTAACTTGGCCTTGACATTATCAAAGCTCCAAATTTTCAACAGGTTATCTACTTTTATTAGACAGACTTAATAATCAGTCAAGGGCGGTCTTAGCCCTAATTTTATATTAAAAAAAATTAGATGCGGGGAATATGTAGACGTTCAGCAAAACCCGGCATCTCCGCCACTTATGTTAACTAGTTACTTCCCAGGGAAACAGTGTTCTCAACCTAAAAATTCTAAAATGGGTAGAATTTTTCGTCAAAAATCGGTATATTTGAAAAAAAGGAGGCAAATTTGAAAAAGGAGACAAATTGAAAAAAATATTTAAAATAGAAAACAGACTCAATTTGAATTTTACAAAAATACAATGGTAAAAATATTTTTTTGTGAAGGTACAAAAAGAGAATAACACAAACACATTAAAAAATACACAATATTCTAAATATATTCTTAATATCCAATTTAATCTTCCTTGTATATATTGTTTTTGTTCATAAACGACAGTAATTGTTTTTCAACGGGAAAAGTGTAAAAATTACTGTTACCTATATATTTTTTAGTATGTAGCAATCCTGTTATGATTTCGATATTTAATTTGTTTCTTTGTTAAGTTTTCAGTAGATTGATAGCTGAAAATGAGGAGCTTTGGGGCAAAACCGAATAAATCCACTATAAACGATTTTTGGGAAAACACGATTTTCCAAATAGACAAAAAGTACTGGTTTTTCGTTTGTTTGGTGAAAACAATAATATTGGAGGCATCATAAATAATACACCCTCTGCAATTATAATTTTGAAAAATAATTTTTGTTAAAAATATTACAAAAAAAAATGATTTATTCAGTTTTACCCAAATCAAAATTCAAAACTACCCGCACTAATATAAGAGGAAAAACAAATGAAAATAAAGAAATATCTCTTACAAACTGCTTTTAAACTACAGCGAATGCTGATGTGTTGTTTACACCACTTTACTAGTGGATTTATTCGGTTTTGCACAAACACATCAATTTTGACAATTAATTTTACAAATATTTATTCGGTTTTGCTCGGACAGGTAGTCTATAAAGATGTAATTTAACAAAGTAAGTTGAAATCTGTCGCTAACTTAATTTTCATAAAAAGTGGATTTATTCGGTTTTGCTCCAATGCTCCTCAAATAATCTTTCTACATTAGCTGAGGAATGTGGAAGGCATAATATATTGAAAGCGAAGGAACTCAAATTAGAGAACATTGCAGTTTCGTCACCCATTTTCAATTTATTTACTTCTTGCCAAAATGATGTGGCATCGTCTGAAAAACCCCGAATTTCCTAAACATTTCTTAAAGACCGCCACTCATTGTCAAGTATTTCCATTTGGTTTTCTGTTATTAGATTTTGAAATAAAAGTGCTACTTTCGAAATAGAACCATCTTTTAATATATCAGGATCGATAAAATTGAAATTGAAAAAGATCAAATCCTGATAGATGAGGTCCCGTAATTCGGTAGATTAATCGGTATATTGGTAGAATGATTTCAAAATTGGTAGATCTACCGAAAAATCGGTAGGGTTGGCAACAATGCAGGGAGCCTATTCTCCAACTATGGGAAAATGAGTGTGAGAGTTCTCTCACGATTTGGCCTTGCTGCGCATGTCACTAAAATTATAAGGAATCATGTCAATAGCGAGAGCAGTGTTGCGAAGACGTACCATAATTATTGTATTTGTATAATATTCTGAAAAATTGCCCAATTTTTCGAAATTTTTATTTTCCAACTTACGAGCTAAATTGAATTTCTGTTCCATACACACGTTTAATGCGTTTAATATTTTTGTAATAATATTATTACATATTAAAAATATTTTTATTCACAAATGTGACGGTAGTTTTTTTAGTAAAATTAGTGAGATTTTGGAAAAACTACCATCATACATTTTTGAATCAAACTGTAACTAAAAATATTTTTAATTAAGGTAAGGAGGGGGTAGGTGGCTCAGTGGTAGAGTCTCTGCCTGTAGATCCAAGGGTCCCAGGTTCGAATCCCACCGTTGGCAGCGATTTTTTCATTTAATTTAATTATTTAAAATTAATTCTGATACCTTGGTAGGATTCCCCACTCGACCATTCACTGTTGGGTTCTAATTAACAGTGCTGTTCCTAAAGTGGCGCAGAGAAACAGTAACAAAGCCTACACAGAACACGAGGCGAAATAACCTTAGCAGTTGAAGCCGATGGCATACAAAAAAAATTAAGGTAAGGTGGGGTAAGTGTGTAGAGGCATCATAACTTCTATTCGGTGGTTTATTGTGGCTTCATCTATCAGCAAGGGGTACAACTACATGTTATTGTCATTTTCTAATGTAGAATGTTTGAGCTCAAATAATTCCTAGACACGCAGTGGTATCTATCCGAAGAAAACACATGACAGTGTGGGCACTGAACACAATTTGGTTAATAATTTTTAATCTGCCGTCGTCCTCAAAAAACAAAGTGATTTTATCGATTAAATCGATAAAGCAAGTTAAAAAAGTAAGTCTTTTCGTAGTTTTGCAAATATTTTTGTATTTTTTAGATATAACCTAAAAATTTTATTTACTAAACCAGTTGCCCCACAGAAATCTCATGTGTATGCAAGTGTGTAGTAAATAGTATGGGCAAGAGTGTAGTATACTACACACTTACCTTATAACAGTTAAATAAAATAAGTAACGTGTTTTTGTTAATTTTAGGAAACCATAGTACG
The DNA here is from genome assembly GCA_927349885.1 of Psylliodes chrysocephalus. Lineage (NCBI taxonomy): Eukaryota > Metazoa > Arthropoda > Insecta > Coleoptera > Chrysomelidae > Psylliodes > Psylliodes chrysocephalus. The sequence continues at coordinate 58,628,046 of OV651815.1, read as the reverse complement.
TTGTTACAAAAAATCTAACAAACGTTCAACCTACGATGAGGCCACCCTTCAGAGAGCATTGGTAGAAATACATAGGGGAATAATTACCCAATACGGTGCTCATAAGAAATACGGTATCCCCCAGATGATACTTAGTTACCACAGGCGAAGAATTAAAGGCAAGGAAAGTGCATCTATGGGGAGATCCACGGCAATTCCCATGGGACGTGAAATTATTAATACTGTTGAGCAATATGTCACTAGAAATAACCTTAAAACACCATTTAAGAATAGGCGACCGGGAGAAGATTGGTTTTTGGGGTTTTCCAAGAGACATAATTTCTCAATAAAGAAACCTCAATCGGTGAAATACGCAAGAAGAAAGTGTTTGGGTCCTTTTATTATAAATAACTATTTTGACCTACTGAAGAAACTGACGAATTTAGCTTACACGATAAACCTGGTGAAATTTGGAATCTAGATGAAACCAGCTTTTCTCTGGATCCATCAAAGACTAAAGTGGTGGGAAAACGAGGAGCACCTTCATCGCGAAGAACTGCTGGATCTGGAAGGCAAAATACCACTGTACTGATGGCTGTTAGCGCTGATGGAATTAAAGCTCGCCCATTGATCGTGGTTAAAGCAAAAAACATGTGGGATGACGAATACCCAGGAACTTCATATGCCGCGACTGCCAATGGATGGATGGAAAACTTTATTACAAGTATTTGGACCTGATCGTCCCGTCTACTTATATATAACTGTCACGTGTCTCACGTTGATGACAGAATAATAAAAGTTGCCCGCGATAATAGAGTAAAAAATGCATAGTAATTGAACTACCGAATGTATTCCATTTGGCTGTTACACACAATCACTAGGGTACAATTCATGAAATCGGATGAAAAAGTCATTTTAATAATATCTACGGTATCCCATTTAAAAATATATCATTTATAATATCTGTCAAACACTCAACTTTTATTTAAAACATTTTTTTGTATATGCAATAATAACGATGATAAAAAGTGGGTACTTTATAATGACTAATCCTATGCAAGATAACTACTTGAAACCAAAAATAAAACGCGGACTTGGATATAGCGAGTTTTATAGAGTAATGCCAAAAAAATATATCTAACAAAGAAGACAATATATATCATCTAAACTCTGAGTCATTCCAAGGACAATATAAAATATAACAAGTCTTCAACAATACCCTTATTTCACATGAAATTTAATAAAAACGGCTGTGCTTATCAACTCTTATGAAAACTTAAGTATCAGTTCTGTCAATGAGGTCAGTGACATTGTTTTAGGGTCATTAGCCACTACTGAAGTTTAAATGTTACTTTTAACTAAGTGATGATATCAATAATTTTAGTCACGTGGGATATGATCATTGTTGAAGACTCCGTATTTACACCTACATAATCGTAATTAAAATAAACTTACTGGTAAAGTGAAGCAACCAAGTTACCAGCAAAGGGACTCATCGTCGATGTCTTCCAACTCCTCCTATTTTGTTGCAAATAGTTTTCTGAATTCAAAAGGTTGTAATCCTTATTGGTTCCGAGTGCTGTAAGAGCAGATAATAAGCTGGATGTGTCGCCAAATATAAATGTTGCTTTGTTTCCGTCAGAATTTCCTATAAAAAATATAAAATTGTAAGAAATTAGGCAAGTATTTTTAATAGGAAGAGCCAAACAAAAAAGATGTATTCCTGTTTTTAAAACGTTAGTTAAATTATTCTATCCTCTATTAAAATGAATTTACCTACCATTGATTGTCCTTTCGAATCTTTCATACATATCCTTAATTGAACTGCATCCAATTTTTTCAGCCATCTTATTTCCATATCCAGATTCATAAAAATATTTTAAATCTTCAACATACTCCAAAAGTTTCAGTTGTTCTTTGGTGAAGGCAACACACCAAGGCGATCTCGGTTGCGGGTTCCTAAAAAGTAATGGATAAGTGTAAACACATGAGTTTCGTTGATTATCACTAAATATGAAATAAAAAATGAAGTGAAGTGAGAAAGTCGGTTTATATCCGAAAAACTAAATTTTAAAAATGAAAAATCCCTAATTCTTTCTATGAAATTATGAAAATGACACCCTCATATTCCCAAAGTGAAAACAAACCAAAGAATAATTGAAAAAGCTGAGAATTAAAGAAAGAAAAAAATTTTGCGAGATCGGGACTCGAACCTGAAACCTTGGAATTGGGCCGTCCGCGCGCTAACCAATTTGGCCACCTCAGCACTTCCGTCGTTACACACACATTCTCATCCCACCTCAGCTCTCTATATTCTTCTTAAAACCACCCTTTGACATCGTGTAGAAAGACAGTAATTTATAATTAGGTACATTAGAACTAAATATCTAAGATCCTTTATTCGTTCAACAGTGTTAAGTTTTCGAGTACGGTACGCCGTAAACGTGAAATGAAAGAAAGTGCAGTGAGAAAGTCGGTTTAGATCGGAAAAAACTAAATGAAAATGAAAAATCTTATAAGTAGTTTGAATCTGCAGTAGTAAGCGCACCGCAAATGTCACTGAACTTCAGATGTTAGACTAACTTTACACGATTTCTCCATTCTAAATGTGTGGCCTTATCTGTAACCCAGACGAGTTCTTTAGAACATCTAGATACTCTTTCCAAGCTTTTCACATTGTTTCTTCACTTTGTACAGTCTATCTAAAACATAAGTAAGAGATGCTGTAGTACTCTGTCAGTCACTGTCATTAACAATTGACTAAGAATTCTAATAGTAGTTTGTGCAACAAGAGTGGATATGATGGCCACATCGCACGAAGACGAAATTTGAGCAAGACGCCGTAGGCGGAGTTTGACAGAATTGTCACTTATTTCAAATTTTAGTAATAATAGCAGTCGGTTGATCAAAATATGAACGGTGATTGGTGGATTTCATTTTTTTGCAGTGTTCTCACTACCAAGAATGGATATGAAATCTATTCGTTCAGTTGAAGGCAATAGCATATTTTTTCGTTTTGTAATATGTGCGTAGATAAGCTAATATATATGTGGGTGTAAAAAAAAGTATTTTCAATCTTTTCTGTGCTAGTTGAAACTTTTTTCTATTTGCTTCTTAAAATCAAGTCATCGGTTTTTGTGGCCTGCCTATACTCAGTTTGGTTTGGGTTGCCAGAGGATTATTTATTTTTATTTTATTTATTTTATTTATTGATACACTGCTCAACAGGCAATTCCAATTACAGAGCAGGAAATTCTGACAAAAATAATTACGAAAACACAAGAATAGGTAAACATTATACGGACTTAAAAACTTCAGACTTAATGCTATATACACTACAATTAAATATATCTATGGTGTTACTGACTAAGTTACATAATGTACACATATTATGCAGTGTGATGATTTTAAAACATTAGTTCTTGCTGATGGGTAGATAGAAAGTAGACTGCTACCGTGTAGTAGTTCTCGGAACGTTAAAAGCAAGTTTTTCTAATAGTTGTTCGCAATGGATTTTGTAATGTACTAATTTATATATGAAAATGATTAGATGACAATTTCGCCTTGTCTCAAGATCAATAAAGTTATGTCTGTTAAGCAGATATTGATGAGGTGTACCTATTTCCGGATAAACGCCATCCTGTTTGAAGCAGATGAATTTTAAGAATCGCCGCTGCACTGATTATAACTTGTTCGGATGAGTTTGGTAATGGGGATTCCAAATTATGGAAGCGTACTCCAGTTTAGACCGAACGAATGAAAAATACAGCATTTTAAGAGTTTCTATATTTAAAAACTCCCTACTAACACGTAACAAAAACCCATACATTTTTGATGCAGCAGATACAGTTTTTTCAATGTGTAATATAAATGAGAGCTGTGGATCAAAAGTTATACCAAGATAGACAAAATGTTCAGGTCTTTGTAGAGATGACCTGTTTATCTCGTAGTTGAATAAAAGAATATCCGGTTTTAATGAAAATGACATCATAAAACATTTTGATGCATTTAAAGGGAGAAGGTTTAAGCGATCCCAATTTTCGACTGATTTTATGTTATAATGCATACGTTCGCAGTCAGCATTGGAGGAACTTGAACTGAAAATTTTTAAATTATCTGCATATAAAAGACAATTTACATCAATGCACTCCACGATGTCGTTAATAAATATATTAAAAAGTAGAGGACCAAGGACAGATCCTTGCGGCACCCCAGACGTTGCAAAGTATTCTACAGACTTAAAACCATTTAAGAAAACATACTGTTGACGAATTTGCAAGTATGAACGGAACAGACTCTGACAACCCGTAACCGATCAGTTTGTTTATGAGAATCCCATGATCGAGTCTGTCAAACGCCTTTGAAAAGTTTGTATATACAACATCAGTTTGCAAGTCGATTGTCCATATTTTCTGCGATATGCTGTGTGCATCTAACGAGGTTTGTTACAGTAGATCGACCCTTTACAAAACCATGTTGATGGGATGATATCATGGGTGAAATATAATACTCCAAGTGTTTGTGCAGAAGGATTTCGAAGACTTTACTAAAGTTGCATATTATCGATATTGGTCTAAAATTCGCAATGTCCGTTTTGTCACCTTTCTTAAATATAGGACAAACCTTAGAACTTTTCCACAAATTAGGTACAGTATGAAGCTTAATGCTCATATTTAAAATAATCATTAGAGGTACAGTAAGACTTACAGCACAGTCTCTAACTATAAACGCCGGCACATGGTCAGGGCCGGTGGTTTTCTTCGGTTTGATCTGCCTTAAAGCCCATAACACTTCTTCCTCAAATTATTCTTCATACCTATCTATAATTATTACAGGTATCTATTCTACGCAGTTATATATCGACTCATTTTGCAAACATACAAGACGTTATTAACTACTTTGAAACATTAGCATGGTTGACAAGTTGATTGGAAGCTCGTGTCGGATGCACAATGGGCCTAATAGTTCGTGTTTTATTATCTGAAGAAATGCTTTTAGGGAAGAATGTTACAGACTGTTATTTGACGTGTTCTTCTTAGATTCTGAGAAACAAATTATTTTGCTCAAAGTGAGATAGAGAAGAGAGATATTCGTTCTAGTTGATAAATAGCCAAAACGACGGTAATCAAGAAGTAAAAAGAGACATAGATACAGGTGTTGATGTTACTGGAAGTAAGGGCTTTGGATGCATTGGAGTTAAAATTATATTTTCTTTTATACATGGTTGGTTAGAAAAGTGAATTATATTTACTTAGAGATACTAAAAAAGGATAGTCTGTTAAAATGTGTAGATACTCTTGAAGCCAATTTGAAGTAAATAATGCAGATGAAATATTGTACTTTAAGAAAGTATATGTACTTACCAGGCTTTTTCGTAACTGCAAAGATTATAGATATCTTCGATAACTGTAGCGTTAAGGGTAAATCTAAATCCTAATCGCCTAAATACATCTCTTATCATTTTCTGATATTCCGGTTTTTCTTTGAATCTCTCTACTTCGGATCTCGAAATAAACTGTGAATTCGAATTTGAATTCGAATTTGAATTTAAATTTTGGTTGTCTTGCCAATTTGGACAATTTTGGAATGGCTAAAAAATTAATCGAAGTAAAATAAATTAAAATAGTGCGTTCCTTTTGTGTATGGGTATTTTAATCTATAGTTTATCAGGTTTTATTCAAATAAGACATACTTACATTAGTTAGCATATTGCCATTGACTGTGTTTGCGTGTACTTTGAAAGCATCCTGTTCAAAAAGTCCTTCAATGTATGCTTGGAAACTATCGTGAGTTCTGTCATCAGTGGAATATTGGAACTAAAATCGTATAACCTTAAGTTTGTATACAAATTATATTTATTAGTGTTTACTTACGTAATAAGATCTTTCGTCGTAGTTTTGTAAGACGTCAGGATATTTAGCCTTGTATCTTCTAGCCAGAAGTTTCATGTCATCAACTCCTTGTCTAGCTAAAGTATTAGCGTTTCCTTCGTTAATGCTCTCGTTAAAACGCCATCTAAAAAATGTTTTATTTATAAAAAGCAGATCCACAAATCTTTTAATTTCGTTCATAACTTTTTTAACATAATTTAGCACAAATTCACATTTCATTGTAGCAAAGGTTTAACTTTTTTTTTTATTCAAATTATTTTAATGCTGATGCCATTTTTTGTGTAGACTGATTTGTTTTTCATTTAGCATAACATAAAATGTTTTGTGTAAGGGTCCTATTTTATTTTTTCTTGAAACATATGTTCGATGGAATATATTTCTGTATCTTCTGTATAATAGATTTAATATTATAAATAATAAATTAAGCTTTTCAAAGGTATAATAAACCCATACAAAAAAACAAGGGGTGTTAAGAGGACATTCTGAATTTAATATGTACAACGGTATTCCATATTTGGCTCACTTCCTCTAATATTGAAGCGATAAATATCTTTAAGTTAAGCTATTTTTGACTGATGCTTATATCCCGGAATAATCCGGATAAGACTATAAAATCGGGACGAAACAGGACATTTCTTTTATTCAGGATAGTAAGCAAAAAACCTAAACCTGCCCAGGCTAAAATGGAACGGTTGATCACCTTAGCTTACAAGGGTTTAGTTTTTTTTATGATTTTTCGTACATTTTGTCATTCTATAACCAGCTCTTTGCCAGGAAATTGATATATTTCGTGACTTTGGTAAGTATGTAATTATGTACTGTATGATCTGTTTGCGAAGGTCCAGAATGTTGATTTTACAAAGACTTTCTTCCACATTTAAATTTAAGACATCAGCGTATTATCATAACATAACACATATCATATTTTATAACTTATGTATGTAATAATCTCTATTTTTATTTGCTCGACAGAGTTCAATGAAATATTAAAAATTTCAATTACTATTCAGATTTTGCCTTCATGGATATCAATCCCGAAAATGTAGACGGGTTCATAGAGATTAAATACTCGCGTGTATTGTAGATTTGTATATTAGGTATACGATTGCGTTTATAATAGATTGCTGAACTTTTACCGCCCTTTTTCCTAACAACTTGGCGTTTCATTTATAATTAATTTATTCATCCGAAACTCGAAAGGGCAAAACACATTGACGTCAATAAAGTGATTTTAATTGAATGAAGAAAATGCCATTAAAATAGCAACCATAACATTTACAAGTGGACATTAGTCCATTAGTGTAAAAAAGTCAAATATATCTTGCACTATTATAGAGACATAAAAAAATACAGAATGACAGGAAGCATTAAACTCCATAATATTGTGTCGATCAATCCGTTAGTTTCTGGAAGCGGTACGTTTGTCTCTATATTGCCAGCGCCGCTCGACTTCATACAACGGACCAGGAGTAAGCAAAGCACAGGGTTGGCTCTTACGCGACAATATCGTGCGATGGCCTAAAACCGACCTTGTTCTCTATTAACCTTTAGCGCGCCGGAGAGTTTGGCGTTGGCCATCGCTGCCCGTTCACCTCGAAGACTCGAGAAAGTAACTAGAATATTTCTTGTACGCAGTTCGACGCGTGAAGGACGTATTTCAGATACCTTTCAGATTAGCATAGAGCTTCTATCCAGGATCAGATTTTTCTAGGCTGTTACATTTTTATATAAATAGCGCGACCTTATCGATAGAAGTTTAAGTTTTAATATAAATGTGTCAAGTGAAGATAAATTGTAAAATAAATTAGAAGTGTGAATTATAATAGTGCTTTAGTAATAAATAAACTAATTAGTACGTAGTGTAAATCAATTATAAATAAACTGTTTTAAATAAATAAATAATTTTTAAATTAAACAATCATTACAATATTTTTTTTATTAACCAGTGGCCAGTTAAAATGAATTATTTTCTGAATCATCTTTTTCTTAATTTAAACTTAAAAATCTCCCAAAACTATTAACTTTAGGTATAGGGAATGCTTAATTCAAACGGGAGTATATGTAGGGTATTGAATGGCTATAAAAAAAGAGAGAAAATGATATATTTGAGACTTGACTAGCTCTATACAGATTTGTTGCTGCGAATTGAAAAATTTGTTGATTGACATATTTTACATCAAAAATTGTTAACGAAAAAATCAGGTTTCAATTGTTTATTTTGCAGTGTACAGTTAATGGAAATAAATACGATTTTCATAATTTTGGTTGACCCTGTAGACGTAAATATTCGAATAATTAAACCATTGGATATTCGATTAGGACACCTTTCAAATAATGTGCCTCATGAACCCCGTTAGTATTAAAAAAATCGTCGAACACCAGTGACGTAAATTCTATTTCATATACAGAGTAATTTTTAAGTACGGAACGCCTCAATTATATCGGAAACGGCTTGCACGATTTTTATATACTTAGGTATGTAAAGGTTTTGTAATACGTCCGATATTATAGTTGTATTTACATTGTTGTCAGATCTTTCAGTTTTCTTGAAATATAATGAATTTTGTTATTTCAAATGGATCATCCCGTGTATTTTTTGTTTTTGAAATCCTTGAGAAATACTGATTATTTTTCATGTAATGTTCCCTATACCTAAATGCCAAAATTTCGGAGTTACAGCTACATTTACATTATCTCCGCGGAAGTTAAATTTAGATGGATATGATTGAATAAACTCGTTTAATTTGAATAATCTTTAAGGAGGTCCTTTCGCCACCAATGTTAAATAAAAAATATTAGATTATGACTAAAATTAATTTTTTTCTAATAGTAGATGTCCTTATTTATCTAATAGTGAACTTTTAACTATACCTTACCGTGCAAATTTTTGGGAATTTTTTTTTTAAAAATGTGTTAGTTTGTACAGTGTCTTATGAGAAAGTAAGACTTCAACAACAATTTTCGAATTATAATTAATTTTACTATTATTTATTGATTAGATGGAGTAGAAAAAAACTAAAAATAAGGGTTTCGAAATATTTAGGTTTTGTTTTTTACAATAAAATATATAGGTTGCCGTGGAATTTATTGAGAAATTATTATTAAAAAATCACAAAAAATTTTCAACTAGGTTACTTGAAATTTTTTTGTGATTTTTTAATATTAATTTCTCAATAAGTTCCACGGTTTACTATATATATTTTATTGTATAAAACAAAATCTAAATATTTCAAAAACCTTATTTTTGGTTTGTTTCTACTCCATCTAATCAATAAATAATAGTATAATTCGAGAATTGTTGTTGAGGACTTACTTTCTCGTGAGGCACTGTACAAATACTCACATTAAAAAAAAAAATTCTCAAAAATTTGCAAGGTAAGGTATAGTTAAAAGTTCAGTATTAGATAAAAAAGGACTTCAACTATTAGAAAAAAATTAATTTTAGTCATAATCTAATAACTTTTTTTTTAACATTTGAGGCGAGAGGTGTGGCGAAAGGACCTCCTTAATAAAATTTATATCATAGCAGGGTCTAATGTCAGTAAATTAGTAAAAAGGTTTAACGAAACTGGTGCAGTAAACAGCAAAATGAAGACAAATCGTTAAATGTTTGTGTCATGTTAAAAGTAGATCCACATTTGAGTAGTAGAAAAATTAGGAAATTTAGAAAACATAAAATAAAGGCAATTACAGCAGATGCTCAAAATGTTGTTCGTTTACTTCAATACAAGAAGCCATGCGATTTTAAAACTTTGCAATACATTTTGCAACATCCCTGACTGCTCAATTCTTCTTATCTCCATGGTAATCCTATCTTTTAATTCTTGAATATTTGCAGGTTTTGTTTTATAAACGTTGTTTTTTAAGTGAACCCACAGGAAATAGTCTAAAGGATTCATGTCGGGTGATCGCGGAGGCCATTCTATAAAACATCGCCTGCCAATCCATCTTCTGGGAAATACATTATTTAGGTATTGCCTCACCTCACGCGCATAATGACGTGGAGGAGCACTATCTTGTTGCGACCAAATATTGTCGTTCGGGATATTGTTATTGTCTGAAAGTTTCGAATAATGAAATTTCTACATTCAAATGTTATGGAAAATACTTACTTGTATTTGGAAATAACCGAGCCAACTAATATATCCAATATCCATATATTTTCCAATAAATTTAAATACGCTGCACCATTTAAGTTTGCTTCAATGAAAAAGGGACCAACTATTTTGTAGTCAATAATTATTCCAGCCCATACATTTTTTTTTCTGGATATTGGGTGTGGGATTCACGCATCCAACGATGATTGTTTCGTGACCAGGGGTAGTATTCTCGAGTCACGAACATAGATTCGCATGCGAGATTTATGATTTGTCTCACTTGGTTTTCGTTCAACAAAGTGAGACACATTGTAAAACACGTATGCGAATGTCGGTATTCGTGATTCGAGAATACTACCCCTGTATCTACACTTTGGCCGATTTACGTTTCCATTAATACAAAAGTGGCCTCATCGCAAAACATAACATTACTTAAAAAAATTTGGATCGTTTCGATTATAACATTTTCCCATCATTATGTCTACAAACTTTTTACGTCTATCAAAATCGTCATCTGACAACTCTTGAACCAACCTTACTTTGTATGGATGAAATTTATTATCACGTAAAATTGTCATTACGGATGTTCCTGGATATTTGTCTAGTACTCAAGTGTGGATCGTTTTCTAACATGACACCAACATCTAAAGATTTGTTTTCAGTTGATGCAGTTTTTCTGCGCTCTGATTTGGATAAATCCATTATTGAACAATTTTGGTTAAACTTTTTTAGCAATTTACTTACAGAAGATCTTGTTATGTGATTTTGGTTAGGATATAAATTATTAAAGATATTACACGTTTCTTGTTGACTTCTACGCATACCACCATATCCTAATATCATTAAAATCTCAATTCGTTCTTTCTCAGATAAACGTCAAAGTTGTTATTATATCAGTCATAAATGTATTATTTTAAGTTCCATGGAGTCATAAATGTATTATTTTAACTTCCGTGGAGATAATGTAAATGTAGATGTAACTTCAAAATTAGGGAATTTAGGTATACCATTATATAAAAAATCTGATGTGTCCAACACATGACTTTCCTATCTAGTTATTATAGGCTTTTTCCGGTTATTTTGTACAACCTATTGCAGCACCTCTATAAATGTTTAGAGGATAAACTAAATATATACATTTTCCACATACATCTACCTCGAAACATTTTTCTATAGATATTCATTGAAAATGAAAATACTGAAAAATTTAAATTTAGCACTTTTCCTACAATTTTTTCATTACGGTCCATTTTAGAAAAATAATGTATGAACAAAAATTATAGAGATCGATATCGCAAACAACTTTTATTTCAACAATTTTCATAAAAATCAGAATTTTGCACATTTTGACAAATTTCTCGAATACGGACCATTTCAGGAAATTTTGACATAAAACAAAAATTATAGATAATAATATTAGAAATAACTTTTATTTGAACAATTTTTTTTCTCCAAACATAAATAACAGATATATTCCATAAAATATAAAAACGGCCCCCCATAAAGTACCCCTCCAGATGTTCCGACTCTGCCCAAAATCTAATCATTTCACGTCAGGCCGAAATAAAACTTAAGTTTAAAATTTAATGTTTTTTTCTTTATCCGTTTTTGAGTTTTCTTCAAATTTCGAAATTTACACATTTTCTCAAATATCTCGAATACGGTCCATTTTAGAGAAATTATGTAAAGGATAAAAATATAAAAATAGAGAATTATATTACAAACAACTTTTGTTTGAACAATTTTTATAAAAAAATATTTTTTTACATTTTGTCAAATTTCTCGAATACGGACCATTTTAGGAAAATTTTGTATAGAACTAAACTTTTAGATAATAATATAAGAAGTAACTTTTATTTGAAGAATTTTCTTCCCCAAACGTAAATAACAGATATATTCCATAAAATATAAAAATTAACACCCATAAAGTACTCCCCCAGATGTTCCGACACTGCCCAAAATCTAATCAGCACATCGGACGCTGAGACAAAGCTTAAGTTTGAAATTTGGTGTTTTTCTGTGTATCGGTTATGAGTTATGCGACACACAGACACACACACACACACACACACACACACACACAACACACGCACGCACGCACACGCACACACACACATACACGCACGCACGCACGCACCCACACACACACACACACACACACACACACACACACACACACATATACACACACACACACACACACACATACACACACACACACACACACACACACACACACACACACACACACACACACACACACACACACACACACACACACACACACACACACACACACACACACACACACACACACACACACACACACACACACACACACACACACACACACACACACACACACACACACACACACACACACACACACACACACACACACACACACACACACACACACACACACACACACACACACACACACACACACACACACACACACACACACACACACACACACACACACACACACACACACACACACACACACACACACACACACACACACACACACACACACACACACACACACACACACACACACACACACACACACACACACACACACACACACACACACACACACACACACACACACACACACACACACACACACACACACACACACACACACACACACACACACACACACACACACACACACACACACACACACACACACACACACACACACACACACACACACACACACACACACACACACACACACACACACACACACACACACACACACACACACACACACACACACACACACACACACACACACACACACACACACACACACACACACACACACACACACACACACACACACACACACACACACACACACACACACACACACACACACACACACACACACACACACACACACACACACACACACACACACACACACACACACACACACACACACACACACACACACACACACACACACACACACACACACACACACACACACACACACACACACACACACACACACACACACACACACACACACACACACACACACACACACACACACACACACACACACACACACACACACACACACACACACACACACACACACACACACAGACATCATCGCGAAAATAGTCAAAACGGATTCAGGGGACCTCAAAACGTAAAAATCCGTCGAAAACTCGAGGTCGAAAAAAATCATGATTCCTATACTTTCCTTATATCTGTATACAGATAGGAAAGTAAAAATAATCAGTATTTCTTAAGGATTTCAAAAACAAAAAATATACCATCCATTTGAAAAACAAAATTCATTATATTTCTAGAAAACCGAAAGATCTGACAACAATGTAAATACAACCATAATATCGGCCGTATTACAAAACCAAAAATCGAGATAATTGGGGCGTTCCATACTTAAAACTCACTCTGTATATTCTGAGATGGCCCTTAAAAAATTTAAATTGACGTGTTTTAGGATTTTTTTGAAAGTTATTAATTTTGAAATAATAAATTTATTCGTTACTTTTGCCCCATACTATAAAACTGGTTTATCCTGTAAAACACCCTGTAATTCAAATAAATAATTAAATACGGGGGTGATCCGTTTTAAAATAATAAGTTTTTCCAAAGTGTATACTTCAAAATTGAAAAAAAAAGTGTTTAATTGATATTTAACTTTTTCACAGTAATCGATATACCTAAAAACAAAACATCTAATTTTAATTACCATATTTTTTATAAAAATGTGTTCGTCAGAGATATAATTAAAAATTAAAGATAAGGCACACTTTTCTCATTGATAATAGATTTACAAGCTTATAAATGGTAATCCTATTATATATGTAACCCTATATAAAGTTATAATAGAACAAATAGAAGAGCCAGAAGTGACAGGTACGATTTATATCTACACCAACGGTTCTAAAACAAAGCAAGGCTCAGGATGTCCGATATGCTCCAGATTCTTAAACCTAAACATAAAATGGACTGTGAGCAATAGTGCCAGTGTAGTTCAAACAGAGCTAATGGGGATTCTCATAGCAGCGAAAGAAATAACCAGAAACAATATCACTGGAAGGAACATGATCATCTTTACAGATAGCAGACAAGCACTACTGACTCTGAACAGACCACGAATTTATTCAGGGTTAGTACTAGAATGTCACGAAGCTTTGGCCGAAGTATCCATCAACAATGTGGGCACCTTAAGATGGATATAAGGTTACGCCACATCGAAAGATAACCGTCTTGCTGATTCACTAGGCAAGAAAGCAGCCAACCAAAACTTTTTGGACCTCGCCCTTCTATTGGCCTGACAAAATCGGTAGTGAAAGACCTAATCAAAGAACATTACCTTGTGAAATTCAAGGAAAGATGGGATGAAACAAGAAACTGCAGAGTTGCCAGGGAGCTCTTAAGTTATCCTGACAACACTGCAGCAAACAAATACTATGACTAGACAGAATATGCGCCTAGTCATAGGTATTTTGACTGGTCATTGCCAAGTACGGAAGCATCACCATATCATGGAGCTGTCAGAATCCGCACTTTGCAGAGGGTGCGAACAAGAAGATGAGACCATCGAGCATATCCTTTACGATTGCTCGACGCTCTCATTTATTAGAAGATTTGTTTTCGGCGAGTATCGGCCGATATAAGAGAAGCACCTCTTGGTGACGTTGTCACTACATTAAATCTGTAAGCTGGCTCATGAGCTAGAAGGTGCCTATCATCTTAGGAGGATGCACAATGGGCCTAATGAGGCCCGTTACAGATACAGAACATATGACGTCATCAGAGTAACCAAACCTTATAAAGAAATGCTTTGATAACATAAGTATGTTCTAGTAAGTTATGGTAAGCTTATAAAGAAATGCCTTTAATAATAAAGACAGCAAATTGCAGCAAATATTTTGAACTTTCCAAAGAATTCAGCAATTAAAATTCAAGAGGCTTGAATACTATTGGATTATATTATTTGCATTGTGTATTACACATAACTCAACCATAAAAAAGTTATAAAAAGCATAGTTTTTAAGAATAAATTTTAAATTTGAACGACCTTGAAATACTAACCTTCTGAACAAGTCGTAGTCTGAGGGACACAATCTACCTCTATCTGGAAAAGATCTTCTTTGTTCGTAGTTTCTTGCAATTTCCTCATGAATTTTGTTCATGTTGCGCATAGATCTAATTGTAGAAGCATCGGGTAGTCTAGTTCCATGTCGAACTAAACTCCAAAACTGAACTGCAGTACAATCTGAAAATAATTTTTAGAACATTTGTACACTAGTTCAAAATTTAACGTTTACTATGATTCTTAATTATTTAATAATTGACAATTATTAATATAAATAGCTCTTAGTAGAATAGACATCACTCCAATTTAATGCAACATACAATAATTATTGTTTATTTAGGAAAGTAAAGCAACTAGTTTTAGCTAATCAGGACTTATCAATCCTATAATATAAGAAATTTCAAAATTGAAACAATATATTACATTAATAAAAAATAATATAAAATGATACAAAAAAAATGTTGTGCCACAGTTATCGATGAAATAGAGTACATATTAGTGGCTATGAACGATATGAATGAGAAATCAAAATAGGTTGACTTATTGTATAAGTTGTAGGTATGACAGTTCTGATATTTCTATATTAATCAATGATCAGAACATTCAGATAAATATAGAGAACTGTTCTAAAATTGCGAAGAACTAGTTGCTCAGTGGCACAAAATTGTAATTCTTCTGAACAGTTTTGGATTAGACATTAACATGAACACCTAAATTATCAACTGCCAATTGATTTTGTTAAAATTGTGGGGTAAAATAATTATTATTTAGCATTAAAAAAAACTGTAACTCAAACATAGCACTCTTTGTTCAGAACTTAGTTCCAGAAAACACGAACACTTTTAATCTACTACGCATGTCTCGAACGGTTCTGCACAAGTAAAACTAAAAACACGAACAAACCTTATGATGGTAACTAAAAGTCGGACAACGAACGTAATAGATGATGGTATAATGGTACGGGGAAGTAAAGACTAGAAAGTCTAATTGAACTTTATTGCCACAATGGAATGGAAACTGTAAAGGGGTTTTTAGAAAAACAAATGCCCTATTCGAGAGTACCGTATAGTAGGTGACATACCAGGGCAAGAAATCAAAGTAAGTGAAATAAAGAACCACAAATTCTTGTGCCCTGTGGTCCACGCCATTATGACTTTTACTGAAGTCCACGTTGCTGGCTACACATTACCATACGGTACTTCTGTTTTCTAAAAACTCTCTTACACTTTCACACTCTATTATGGCAATTAAATAACAGTGATCATTTCGAGTCCTTGCTTTCATTTACTATCTACTATTACATTCTTTGTCTGATATACAGTCACCCTCATATCTGATTATTCTAATGCCATTGAAATGTCAGAACTCTCACACCTGATACAGATGAAGTAGGTACAACTTACGCAATAAGTTTTTACTCCATTCACAACATATTTGTTAACTATAATTTTTTGTAATTTTCAATATCTTGTGTTTCAATATAACACATTTTTAGCACATTATGTTCACTGTTACATTTATCTTTTTTATATATTTACTTATATTTTTAAAAATTTTTGGGGTGTAACTTCAATCAACATTGTAAGTATAAATTTTCTCTATGTAATGTAACTTGTTTCATCTTTTAAATTTCTATATTATATGCCTAATTATGAGATTCAAAAGAATTTTCTTTATTTGCTAACACATTTGAGACTGGATAATTTTTCATACTTAATTAATGGCTTTGACAGAAACAGATTACAAAGACTCTTGTAATGACTCTTTAGTTTGTGATGGTTCCCTTTTTCGTTATTTGTAAATAAATTTAATTACCTGGTACAATATGTTGGTTTCCACTTCGTCTTGTTATGCTATCGTATGCTGTCTTAGTGCCGAAATTAAGATAGGGTTCAGGATCTTGGGTGTAGCAATATTCTTCGCAACAGTCTCCCTGGTCAAGTGGTTGGCTATTGAAGCTTGGATTACTGTTGTAATTGCTTGGATTGTTCTGATTGAAATTACTTGGATTGTTCTGATTGTAACTCGGATTATTTTGATTGTTTGGGTTGTAACTTGGATTATTTGGATTGTTCTGGTTGTAACTAGGATTATTTGAATTGTAATTTGGATTATTTGGATTACTTGGATTACTTGGATTATAATTTGGACTGTTTGGGTTGTTATAGTTTGGACTATTAGGGTTATAGTTTGGACTGTTTGGGTTGTTATAATTAGAATTGTTTTGATTGTAATTTGGATTATTTGAATTGTAATTTGGATTATTTGGGTTATAGTTTGGACTGTTTGAATTATAGTTTGGACTGTTTGAATTATAATTTGGACTGTTTGGATTATAGTTTGGACTGTTTGAGTTATAATTTGGATTGTTTGCGTTATAGTTTGGATTATTAGGATTATTTGGATTGTTGTTGTAATTTTGACTATCGTTGTTGGGATAATTCAGCTGTCCAGATATTAGCGGCAGAAGAAGGCATATTGTAATTGGTTGAAGATACTTCATTTTACTGAAACAAAAAATATTTATATAATTATCGTGCTTTTTATAAAAACGTGAAAATATCTCTTAGAAAATAATAAAAATTAAACTAAAATTTACACGCAAATTATAATTAGATAAATTCCAGCTTTCTACGGTAAATTTATAAATTTTCTAGGTAAGCTTAGTTCGAAAATGAGTGGGATTATTACATAACCTTCCCTAAGTTATAGTTCATCGTACAAACCACATCTTTTGCAGAATAGTTGAGTTAGATGGGACTTCTTTAAAGTCGATAGGCTTCAGTAGGATGTAAAGCTAAAGATCTGGAAGTAGGTACGCAGAATGTGTGCTCTACAGATTCGTCTTCCACGTTGCAGAGTTGACAATCCGATGTTTGTTGCAGATATATCCTTCTCATGTAATTACCTAGACTACAGCGTCCTGATTCATTCCCGGATTTGAGCAAAGGCGCTCTTAAAACGATTGGATATGAACGTCTTTAAATTAATTAACCCTGAGGTTTCTGTCCAGTACATGAATGTTTCGCCCTGTGTCCATTTTGAGATAATTCATTTGGCAGTGACCTTTACAATACCAAGGAATGGCTCTAGTTCAAATGAACTCAGATTCGGTTCCACGAGCGCGTCGGCTTTTTCATCGCCCTCCACACCGCTGTGTCCCGGAACCCAGGTCAAAGTAATTTTCCCGTACATCGACGCACTCGAGGGTATTTATTCAGTTTCAAACCATCTTTGAATTAACTCGGGTGTTTTCATAGACATAAAAGGTGTTTTTGATAAAACCACCTTCCCAAAGATAATACACTCGCTAACCAACAGGAATATTCCACAAATGGTTAGTGGATGGATACATAACATGCTCTCAAAGCGAGCAGTAAACATAAGTGTAGAAGATGTGAATATAAGAGGTTTGGTTGCGAGGGGATGTCCACAGGGAGGGGTGCTATCACTTTTACCACGAATTTGCTCAGGGTTAGTACTAGAATGTCACGAAGCTTTGGCCGAAGTATCCATCAACAATGTGGTCACCTTAAGATGGATCAAAGGTCACGCTACATCGAAAGGTAACCGTCTTGCTGATTCACTAGCCAAGAAAGTAGCCAACCAAATATTTTTTGGACCTGGCCCTTCTATTGGCCTGACAAAATCTGTTGTGACAGACCTAATCAAAGAACATTCCCTTGTGAAATTCAAGGAAAGATGGGATGAAACAAGAAACTGCAGAGTTGCCAGGGAGCTCTTAAGTTATCCTGACAACACTGCAGCAAACAAATACTTGACTATGACTAGACATAATCTGCGTCTAGTCACAGGCATTCTGACTGGTCATTTCCAAGTACGAAAGCATCTCCATATCACGGGGCTGTCAGAATCCGCACTTTATAGAGGATGCGAACAAGAAGATGAAACCATCGAGCATAACCTTTACGATTGCTCATTTATTAGAAGATGTGTGTTCGGCAAGTATCGGCTAACACCTCTTTGCGACGTTGTCAACTACATTAAATCTGTAGGCTGGCTCACGAGCTAGGAGGTGCCTATCATCTCAGGAGGATGCACAATGGGCCTAATGAGGCCTAAGTGTCGTGGAGGTAACCCAACCTACACACGTTACAGATAACTGGGTTGAAGCTCAATGTTTAAAAAGCTGCTTGGCTCGGACAAGATATTTTATAGTTTTTTTAGTATGAAGAAAATTGATCAAAATTGGTCAGGTTTATTGATGTCAACTCTTGACAAACTATTGTTTTTTGGCGAATACAGTGCGTAGTCTGTCGGGGAAAGTGGAATATCACCCTTGTATACATTTCCTAAATTGTTAAAACTATTTAAAGAAGATTTTGAAATCGATCTAATTATTTAATGTCCAAGGATAACGTTAACATTTGAATTGCGTTTTTTAATTTTTGGATTTGTTAAGAAGTTATTATTTTTTAAACAGTCGTGAGACAAAACATTTATCTTATATCAAAATATGAAGTAGTAGTAGTACTAGATAAAGGGTTCATAAAAGTTCAGTTCCGAAAATTGACAATATATTTTATAGAATCAACATTGGTGTCAGTTTGTTTGATAAACCACTAGACACTATTACAATTTTAAATTACATCAAATATACGATTGCAATTGTTAATAGGCAAATTTTATAAAGATGATTAAATTTATATTATACCCTTGATAAAAACAGTAGGCATATAATATTGTATGGACAATCATATTAATTAATTCCCTATAAAATTACCTTGTCAATGAAGGGGTAGATGTCACGAGGACGGCATTAAAGAGGAGGCAGAATTATTTATGTTATATAATGTCTTGAATAAAATAAAACATGACGTGATTCGGGATTTTTTAAAAATATACACAATAATTAAAATACTGGGGTGGGTTGGCTCAGTGGTTAGAGTCATGACTTTGAGATCGAAGGGTCTCAAGTTCGAATCCCTGCGATAGCAGACATAATTATTAAATAAAATATTAATTGTAATGCATAGGTAGAATTCCCCACTCGACCATTCACTGTTGGATTCTAATTAAAAGTGCTATTCCCAAAGTGGCGCTGGGAAACAATAACAACGCCTACACATAAAAAAATTACTTGCTACTGAATTTATTCATCTTAGCTGTACCACACTGTATGTAAATACGAAAATCCGTCTGACCAATGTTAAAATTTAAATGTTCAAATGATTTTGGTTTTATCATCAAATTTTTACCCCTAATTTTTTTCAAATAATTTCTTAATTTATTTAGATTTTTAGTTTAACTATTTTTTAGTGTGTTTTGGCCTTTGTAAGAACTATCAATTATCCAGTCTCAGTTTAATTTGTTACTTTTTTCAGAAATGTGTATTTTGTGTAGACTTTGTCACTGTTTCCTATCGACACTTTTGAAACAGCACTGTTAATTATAACAGAATAGTGAGTGTCATGTTTATGTGTTTAATATTTTTAAATATTTCTAGTCCAGCCAGGAGTACAAAATATATTGTATTTATTAGGTTTTACTTTTTTGATATCTTTAGTTCACATGATACAGCCATTGTAAATTTTTTAATTGTCACCCCGTGTATTTTGTATCCAATAGTATAAAATGTGTCATTTTGTCACCAAATAAAATTGTATTGGATTCCTCAATTAGTTTTATTTTAATTTGGAAAAGATGAAGATAAAATTAAATCAACAAAAATAGTTTCAATTTCAATTATGTTTAAAAATGAAATAAAAAGGCATAGGTATAGGCTTGTTAGAATAATTTTAGTTGCAATGGAATAATACAATTTTAGAAAGAAATTTTATGACGTCCGATATTTGGAAACAAATCTTTCTTAAAATTGAATAAATCACCAGCACCGGTCTTATCAGAAATATTATAATACATTTCCAAAAAAATATTTAACGACATACAACAATATTTACTCAAGCTATCTATCTTATCGAAAACCATTAAGTAAACATGTCATTTTTAAATATTAATAAAATATTAATTTCACATTACAGGTTCAGCTTCAGAAATAAAAAAAAAAAAAATAGTTCTAAATCTGTTAGATACAATGTATAGAACGGAATTATAAACTTCATCAAAATAATTTAAAAATTTAAGAAATGATACTCAAAATCAATCCCACACAAAAAATATAATATTTAAATTACATGGCAAGCGGTTTCGGGACTAATGCCATCTTCAGGCCTGTAAAGACTGATCAAAATTATTATACAACTACTGATGTGAACATCAAAAGATCCTTAAAACTAGCATGTGTTCAATTTATGAACCATCTAATGGAGAAGTTATTATGGTGCAAGGTGAAAATTCTTAGGACTAAAATAATGGTGGGAGAAAAACAATTAGGTAAAATGATTAATAGAAAAAACAATTAATGTGGAAAATTGTGTTTTTTCTCCATACTTAAGACCTCATAAAGTCACTGAGAACGGCTTTTTTTTATTAAATTTTCTGTTTTACCAGCAAATGTTAAAATAAGTAAAAGAAATGAATAAAATAAATTACCAAGATAAATGAAGAACAGAAATTAATAAGAGAAATGAATAAGAGGAATGAATAAGAGAAACAAATAAGAGAAATGAATAAGAGAAATAAATAAGAGAAATGAATAAGAGAAATGAGTAAGAAAAATTAATTAGATAAATTAATAAGAAAAATTAATAAGAAAAATGAATAAGAGAAATGAATGAGATAAATAAAAAAGAGAAATAAATAAGGTGAATGACCAGTGACAAATTACTACGAGAAATTAACAATAAAATGAATAAGTTAAAATAAATAAAATATAATGATTGCTGGTTTTTTTTTTGGAGGGGGACAGAATCTTGCAGAACATCCAACCACGAGCCGCCACAGGCTGTAAATAACTTTTAAGTCCAGGTATTAATGTACATTTACTTTTTGAATATAAATATAATAATTGATTATCATTATTCCCCAATTTACAACAGTTACATCTGGAGAGCAATCATTTTCTAAATTAAAAATAATAAATAGATTTTTACCATGTCACAGCAATTGAAAATGATATCTTGAAAATTTAGATCACTCGTAACTTATTGACGATTACGCAATAATATAAGCCAGTTTTTAAATGTGGACTTTTTATTGATTCCAAATTTGATTATGTTGCTGCCAGTCCGAATGGAATAAAAAAAAACAAAACTCTAAGATAGAGTTTTATAATGTCCACATGGGAGCTAGAGTGCTGACTGTAGAAGAAGGAATATGCAGTAGAGAAATAACTTTTTGGAAAAAGGACAATACCATTAAAGAGAACCACAATTGGTATTTTTAAATTCAGGGCTAGCTGCACATAATAAATGGATTTTTTGCATTTTGTGTGTTTGGACTCCTCGAGGAATAAAATTGGAGACAATTCCTCATAATGACAGCTTTTGGGAAGAAAACATGCAAAATAAAATTATGCAATATGCTTTACCAGAACTTGTTGACAGCAGAGCTAATAGAGACAAGGAAGTACAGAACAGAATACCAAATAAATGGTGAGAAATTTTGTTTAATTTTTATTAACATGACGCGAGGAATCTTAAATTATTTTGAATATATTTATTAATTTATTTCTAAAACATGGTAGTAAGCGATCCATTTAAGATATGATTAATGTCTTCTTATTATTATTATAATACACTTTTTAAAATTTTACCAGTGACAGGCTACACCAACTAGTGGACCATGTTTTTAAGTTTCCAAATAATAATAATAATATCAAGATTTTTATTCGGATAAGAAGTTTTACTATACAGAGTTTTGTGCCAAAGCCAAGCCATGTATTGATATTGTAAAATGCAGATGAGTAACTATCACATCAATAGAAATTGAAAATTTACATATGAATCTTTGTAACGCAATTATTTGTAACTTTAAAAACTTCATACGGTCAAAAATTTGTTATTTTATTTAATTTTAAATATAAATTAAATTTCATTTTCGAAAAGTTCACTATATTGTTTAGTTGTTTTAACTTTACTGCGCTTAGATACCGTTCAGATTAAAATATGAATTGATTTATGGAGCTAAACTGAAAAACAGGAACTAATGATTTCATTCCAAAAAAAGTACCTATTATGATCAATAAAAGGAATTTCGAACTGTGATATCTCAAGCCCTTATTTAAAACCTTTAAATATTAATATTATCATTATACAAGAGTTATCTTTACAAATTGTTACAAATACCGAACAAAAGTTTGTGGACATAAACATTATTTTCATAATACAAATAAATATGTATATGTTGAAGAATGGTCATATTTTATTTAATATATTCATTTAAACATGTTTTTTTGTTTTTTGCCTGGAATACTAACTTTTTCTATATAACTTCTTAAATAAATAAATAAAAAAATAAATAAATATGATTTATTTTCCATAAGACTATACAATTGTATGGGATTCGTCAAAATACAAGTAAATAAAATAAAATATGGGTAGGACTTACATACATCAAATTCATAAAATTCAGCGAGATCATAAAAACAATATTCTAGTAAAAAACCTTTCAATTTTCTTTTAAAAATAAAAAATGAATTACTTTCCTTTATTGCAAGAGGAAGTCTATTGAACAATTTGGGCCCCAAGTAATTTGGCGCATTAGATGTTACCTTGAGTCGTGCATAAGGTATATGTAGTTCGTCAGCCTGTCTGGTTTCATATCTGTGTACATTTCTATTAGTTACAAAAATTTCTTTGTGTTTGTAAGTGTATAGACATTTTTAAAACTAATCTCTAGCGGCTCAACGTTATGTTGCCTGTTATGAAATCTAAGTACCTCAATCTTATTAGCATTAAAAAATAAATCAAGGCTTTTAAAGTAACTTGACATTTTTTTGAGCGATGTTACAGCTCTCTGTATTTAGTAGATCCGTATTTTTAGCTAAAATTATAGCCGAGAAATCATCTGCATAGCTAACATAATGATTATCACCTACTAATGAGTCAACATTGTTTACATACAGTATGAACAAAATGGGTCCCAAAATGGAACCCTGAGGAACTCCCATATTAATATCTAGTGTATTAGAATTAATAGTATTGATTTTGTTGTCGTTTTGTACTTTTAACGAAATATATTGCTTTCTAGCACGTAAAAAGGTTGAGATCCAATTTAAAATAGTGCCTCTGATTCCATATTTCTCCGATATATTTAATAGCAACTCATGGTTTACACAATCGAATGCTTTACTGAGATCACAAAAGATAGCAGCTGGGTTCAGATTTCTCCAAATGGTGAATAATTTTATTGTAAAATGAAAGCATAGCAGTTGTTGTTGATTTTTCAGCACATAATCCATGCTGATTTCCTGTTTTAATGTTGTACCTTTTTAAGAAAGACAGAAGACGGTCAAGAAAGGCATATTCAAAGATTTTAGACAGACCACAGGTCTATAGTTTTCTATTTTTCTTATGCAATGGTAAAACTTTCCCCAGTTTTAAAACTTGAGGAAAACTGCCCATCTTAAATGATAAGTTTACCAAATATGTTAAAGGTTCAGAGAGAACATCTAATACTTCTTTTAGTACAAAACATGGTACATCATCGGCTCCAGAAGATCTTTTGTTTTTAATTTTTCTAAGTAATAACCCAACATTGTGAGATAAAAAAAACTTATTACCTTTCACCTTTTTCTGTCAATTCATTTGTAGTTTTTGCCCAAATGGATAAAAAAATTTAACTGTGCAACTTACAACTCGGCTGCTGATAGCTAGTATAATAATACGGGTTTTTATTTGTTCCAGAAGCTGTACCTAGGTGGTTCATTATAACAGATTATTCCAACAACAAAAACAATTTTTGTTAAAATATAAATAATAATATGCTGAAACATTATAACTTATAATCGTTACATATATAAAATCAAAGTTACTTTTTCATTTAACCAACTCACACATGGCTATCCCAAGTTTGAATAATATAAATCTGCTTGAATATAAAAAAAAATCGGTGAAATAACTTTACTCGATATAGAACTTGTGGGAACTCCTAAGCAATTAAATTTTAATAATTTAAAATTCAAAACACCAAACCAAAAATCCTTTTTCAGATTTTTTTTTGCATCGATCTTCCTCTTGATCCAACCCGAATTCTCACTTTGCGTCCACTCGGTATTCTTTGCCACGATCACCATTATTGAACAATAATGATTGGCTGGTTTTAAAATGGTTCAGTTACACAAACCAAACGAACAATTTTTATTATTTCCATTCAAGGGGGCCCTTTTTTGAGTGCCATTTTAAATTTTTAAAAAAATATTTAGGAACTGTAATTTTTGGCTTCTAAAATTCTCAGATACCAATTTTAGTCGAAATCTGCCGACTTTTAAAAATAATTTTTATTTTAAAAACTGCTCACTCTGTATATAATTGATCGGAAGTATAACTGGTTTCGAGCCAGAAAGGATCCTTATGTCCATACAAAATTTGAAGTTTTTCTAGAAAGTCGTTTTTGAGCTATCTCGCCAACAGACAGACGACAAACAGGCCGACGGAATGGGGAAACATGTTTTTCGTAATCTAGGGATCCTAAAACGTGAAGATCTGAAACAATCTCGGAAGGTGTCTTTTTCACGGTTACAATACTTCCCTTTTATAGAGGGAAATAACAACAGATATAATTTTTTTTAAAAACCTAATTAATTTAAAAAAGTAAAATGTCTAAATGTTTAGATTCGCCTCCTGTATATTTATTACTTTGGCTTTTTGGATCAAGGACATCTGTGGTACAGTAGCGAATGTATTGCTAAACTATATGAACGCTTTGAACTCTGATAATCTTATATTGGTAAAATACATGTATATTATTTTGTGCTATTGTGGAATATTTTTCGGTTGCTTTGTCTCAACTTCGCGCGTTAGAGTTTAGAATGTGTATCCCTCGGATTTAGATGCAATTGTTAAATCAATAAGGGTCGATTCCACCGTTGTGTTAAACGGAGATTAAAATGACATTGTTAATGTAAAAATGTCATTTTAAACTTCGTTTAACACAACGGTGGAATCGGTCCTCAGTAAATGAATGCTGATTTTGTTTTGTCTCTGAAGTAATTTTGTAGTATTTAGGGTTGTAATTTTTATACCTGCCCCGCAGGTCTTTCAGTACGTAATGTTTTGTTTTAAAGAGTTTTTAAGAGAACAATTTTGTTAAAAAAATTAGTTTAAAAATATAAGGTAGGCATTTTTTGCCTCACAGAGGAGCTAAGAACTAGGTACCCGGCCAGGAACCTTACGTAACCCAAATCGCGCTTACACAGGTACCATGATATGCAGTCCGTCCCTGTTCGTTTATTTAAGACTCCATCCATGCTGCATCCTACATAACTACATTCTTGTTAATCATTCCATAAATATAAATTATCAAATGTATTACACAATTTAAAAGGCGACCTGCGTCGGTTCAATACCTACCTAACCCAAATCATTATTAATTCTATAGATGCACCAAGCCAAGCAATAAGCAACAGAAAACGCAGAATAGAAAAGAGACGAGAGACAAGAAACATTCAACGGGCAACGGGAAGTAAGGTTCAAGTCGACATAAAAATAGATTCTTACGCTACGCTACGGTGTGGCTAAACGCTAAACTTGAAAGCAGGTTTCTCATCTGTGGTTACGCCCATATCTTCAATAACATATTCAGTAGATTGTGACAACTTTAAACACGTGTGCGTATACGTATTCCTTCTGTAGATAATAAAAAAAATTGTGTTCCATTTTTCATTCCGTTGTTTTTGTGGTTAATATTAACTTCGCAAGGTAGGTCATTGATTTAAAATTTGGGGTATTATTGTTAAATAGGTGCAAGTTGTTTACATAGGTAGGTACCTAGGTATATCGGAAAATAGGTAGATATTATTTCTTCGATTTTTGTTTGAAATTTTAGTGCTAAATGCTTTCGTATCTAAGTAGTGAGGTTCATAGATTACGAGTAGGTATGTTTGATGAATTAGCATAGTACTCTTAATAGACTGTTTAAATAGGTATTTCGTTTTTTTATGTAGAAAAGTAAATGTATTATAAGGTACCTAACTAGGTAAATACCTACTAGTGTTTATAAATGCATAGAAAACGAGTTTTTCACAGTTTCTATTTTAGATTAAAATAAATTTAAAACTAAAATAAAAGCATTATTCTCACATAGGTATATTTTAAAAATACAGAGTAGTTTGTAAAAAAGGTACCAAGGTATATATTTATTATTTTCTATAAAAATTCTAATATATTTAGGTATCTTTTATTATTTAGGTACCCTAAGACCTAAGTAGGTATACCTATTCGGTAACTTTAAATTTATTTTAATTATGAAGCATCCATTGAGGGCGAAATATCCTAATATATTTAGGTATCTTTTATTATTTATGTACCCTAAGACCTAAGTACATTCGGTAACTTTAAATTTATTTTAATTATGGGGCATCCATTGAAGGCGTAATGATTTTTCTTGGGAGGGGGCTTGAGTCCCCTTTAAAAATGCACTCTTCAATAAAATAAAAAAAAATGTAAAAGATGTTTATCTATGCATAATATTTTAAAATTAAAATATGAATTATGCAGATGTGAAAAACTTTTATGCGTATAGGTACGTATTCATTCTATAGAATAATAAAAACAAAATTGTATTCCATTTTTCATTCCGTTGTTTTTTGTGTTTAGTATTAACTTCGCAAGGTAGGTCATTGATTTAAAATTTTGGATATAAGTTACATAGGTAGTTTCCATTTAAATATTTTTTATATATCTTGTTTACATTTAAATATAATATGTAAGTACCTATATACTTTTATGTACTAGGTTGATATAAAAAATATTCAAAACTCAAGACTCCTTGAGGGTCAATCTGTTTAGCCAACTCATTTTCGATGTGAAATATGGAAAACTGCGAAAACCTATCCCGATACAAATTCAAAAGGGCGTAGATAAGTTTTAATTCTTCTCATAGCCGAAAAACCGCCCGCACCCGGCGGAGTTAACAGAAATAGCTATTGCAACCTGTAACAGTTTGTATAAATTGGATTGGACATTCGGTGTCACATATTTTTTCAAAATATAAAACTCGGTGTTGTGCTCATTTTTTCAGCTAAAAGTGGTATATCGTCAGCTTAACATGCAAATGTCGTAAGTCCAAAAATATTAAAATTTAAGACTAAAGGTAGTAAGTCCCATAAAATTGCACTTTTACTTTAGTTTTTAGAAAATAATACATAATGGGTCCTCTTACTAACTATTTTTTAATACACATGAAGTTTTTTCACTTAAATTAATAATATGCAACAAATAAAAGGTTTTTTCCGTACCCTGTAACATTTATATTTTGGGACTTAAGACATTTGCATGTGTAGCCGACGGTATCAATTTTAAAGAGTTATGCATAATGATGAAGGTGTTACCATAAAATATATAAGAAGCCATCAATACGTTTTGCAAAATCTAAGTCACCAAATCTTTCCACATATTGATTTTTTTACAGCATCTATGTCCCATAAAAAAACAATTACCCTCCAATGCTCTTCGACATTATTGGTTCTTCATGACCTGCAGAACTTTCTACTAAAATATCTGATATAGCCTGTGGAGTTTTTTTTTTGTTAAATGTACTGGTTCAAGGCATAACTCATTATCCTCTGCAAATTTTACTACTTTAGACCAAAGATTTGAAAAACTATACCTTTCATCTTTTAAAAGCAAAATAGTAGAAATTGTTTTTTGACTAGCCTTTCCCAACGTTAGGATTTTGAAAAATTTTACTCAGGGTGTGAGTGATGCTTAAAATAAAATGAAGTATGATATTTCTTGTTCTAGGCATTGTTTGATATCATTAAAATTTTTAATTAGATTGTCACAATTTTGAAAACTACAGCTCCATCTAGTTCTACTCATATTTTGAATTTCCGTAGGTTTGAGAACTACTTTTTGGTGAATGAGCTTAAATGTCTTATGTGCCCCTGGTTTTGAATAGTGGCAATACAAAGCAGTAACCGCGTTGAAAAATTGTGCTGCATCCGCAACAGATTTACACGCGTCTACTACTATTAAGTTTACTATTAAGTGCGTGTAATTTGCTTGAGAGTGAGAAGTTTTTATTTTAGCTTGCAATCCTGTATTTTTTCCAGCCATAACATCTGGCACCATCATACGATTGAGCAACAATCAGAGCTTCAGGTTTCAAGACTTGTAGAACACGTTTTGTCCATTCAAAAGTTTGTTTATGCACCCTTCAAAACCGAGATACCTACCTATTAAAAAATAAAAACACGAATGGTCCTCAATTAATTTAAATAAGGCAGAAATTAGTTATTAATAATATCTGTTGGGTGGGTAAACGAAAATAAGGCCTGGACAAACGATTACATAAGCAAACGATTGCCGTATTTAATTCAATTGAAATGCGCAATATTTTTTTTTTTTTTTTAAATATCTCGGTTTTGAGGCGTGACAAACGAAACTTTTGGTTGGACAAACGTGGACAATCGATTGCAACTTGGATGTAAATAAAAAGTTCTAATGATGGTGCTGATCTAGGTGCTGATTGTCAAATTCGGCTCAAATTTTTAATTTGGTTATAACTTTTTTTTTGAAGGGCGAGCAAACGAAAATTTTTGTACAAACATTAGCCAACTTCGTTTTATAAAAATTTGCAATTGGCGGTGCTAACTTCACTGACCCTTTATTCTAAGATACGCCCCTCCCAAGGAGGCTATGTTTAAACTCGATAGAAATGATTTTTCTCAAGATTTTTATGAAAATGTCATATATCAACTTAAAAACAGTATTTTTAAAGCCAGTAAGAACTTGTTTCTCTTGGTTTATTTCGATAGAAATACAATTCTGCTAAGAATTGTAATTTTCACTGGTTTTAAAAATATTATTTCTACTTTGACGTATGACAATTCTAATGAAAATCTTGAGAGAAATGAGTACCCCTATCCCTCATATTTTGAAAATAGGTCCCCGGATATGGATTGCATACGCCTTCCGACAGTGCTGGATTTCTACCGGCCAAAAAACTTCTCGTTTTATAGTAATATTGCTAGGACATAAACAGCTATTTCTTCTTCCAAAATCTCTTTGTTTTGACTGTTTTTTTATCAAATTCCCTATCATTTGCCAATGTTCTTGTTTGTTGGTTATGCCGTCCAAGATATTATCTTTAAAAAGTGTCATTCCCACAAAAAGGTACCAATATATAACTTAAGTATATTCAGATAACGGTATATTTGTTATTTGTTACTCCATATTATTAGGTACATTCCTACTGGAGTAACGGCATCTTAAATGTAAATGATTCATTTTTACGAGATACATCAAAATTCATGTTTCTTCCATATTATATTTAATAGTTCAGCTATTTGTGTTAGGTCACAACAACAAAAAATACATAAGTTAAAATAAAAGATGAAATTAAATTTTTAATGACAAACCAAATGACTCAACATTGTTTTTAAGAGTGTAACTTAAAATGCCGTAATGAAATACAATACAAAATAACAAGGTTTTAATCATTTAAACGTACATTGAAACGTGATTTTTACTATTTTTAGAGAACATATTAATAAATTTACTTTCAACTTTTATAATTTCGAATTATATATAAGTATTTAATTACTATAGGTGTACGTATTTGTAAGATAAGTACCACAAAAAATTAAAGTCTTTATACTATCATCTCAGCATTCTTCTTTATGGTCATAACATGTATGTTTTTTCAGACGTTGCCTAGTTTCGTGCCATTTCAATTTCTCTTTTCTTCTTACTTTAAGCAGCAATTCCTAAAATGTCTCTAATACATTAGATTTACACAAAGGATTTTCGTGATCTCTCTTGCCAATTAACATTCAAAAACTGACGCTGACAAGCGCAAATTTAGAAATCATTCTCGTATTTACATATCGGAAATCTTTTTAGAACTAAATCGTTACTATAGTTTATTTGAAAATGCATGGTAGCACAGTAATTATGACAAAGGTCTATAAACAGGATTCTTATCTGAATTGTCACTAGATTTTAGTGTGACCACCCCAAAAAAACCTCGAATACAATATATTATAAAATGTAAATGAGCAAACCCTCAGTGACGGGAACACGAAATTAATATAACTGTCAATATTAAGTACCCACATTTATTTTTATAAAACTAGTATACTAGATATTAGGTTAGGACATTTCCTTAAGATTTAATACTAAATATACCCACAACCAAATTTATATGATATACTAAAAAAAATCTTTGCAAAAAATATTTTTTCATAAAGCACTCATATTTCGTTTTTAGAAATACAGAGTGAGTCCATATAATAGTCCATATTTCTGGAACTATCGTCATATAAACATAATATAAATATAGAGTTACATACCTAAATAAATAAGTCATATACAGGGTGGTCCATATTTGTGGAATGTATTAATTATTGGCTTTATTATAACATTTTGAGGAAAATCCTTGAACAGGTCGATTTTTATTTCTAAAATGACATTTTCTGTACAAAATTATTTATTTCCCCCTTTAACCCCTTCGGAGTAAAAGTCGCCCCTTTAATTTTTTTAAATAGAAAGGGGTAGCGTGTGATACCTCATTTTAAAGGATTTTTAATTCCCTATTCAGCAGTATAAGATTTTTGTTTTTTATACATTTATATTCAAGAAACATCAATTTTAATTTTTAAAACTTTTAACCAGCCCCAGAACTATTCTATTAATAATATTTCTATCTTATCTTAGACCATGTAAAAAAATGGCAATAAAAAGTTAAACCGAGCTTTTTATGAAAAACTTTTGCTATTCTGTTACAAGGGAATAAGCAAGGAACATTTATTTACAATTGAGGATTATAATTTTTATACTATTTAATTAGTTCACTTTTATGAACAGTCGTTATGGCGTATTTATCTGAAACTCAGGGAATAGATATTTTAATAATGCTTGGTTGTGACAATAGAAAACGAACGCATAGGGAGGTATGTGAATTATTTAATAATAAATATCCAGGACATAATATTTCACAGTCTACAATTAGCAAAGTAGCAAAGAAATTTTGTAGTACTGGGCATGTGAAGCAAGTTCGTAACGCAGGAAGAACCCCTGAAGTTGATGAGGATAAACGATTAGATGTTATGATAGCCCTTGAAGAAAATCCGCATAAATCTACTAGACAACTTGCTGCCGAACACAACGTCAGTAAAACGACAATTTTGCGTTTTCTATACAAAGAAAAGTACCATCCCTATAAAATTTAGTTGGTACAGGAGTTATCTGAGGACGATCCAGATCAGGCAGATGTGCAGTTTTTACAAAAAAATACTTTATTCGGACGAAGCAACGTTTTACTTAAATGGTACTGTCAACCGACACAATTCTCCTTATTGGAGCAGAGAAAATCCTCATTGGATAATGGAGATTGACACTCAGTTTCCTAAAAAAGTGAATGTGTGGTGTGGTATTATTGAAAATAAAATCATTGGGTCTTACTTTTTTGATGACTCTATGACACGTGAAGGATATTTATATTTTTTAACAAATTTTTGGTACCTCAATTACAAGTTCTGTATCCTGATAATAACAATCCAGATGAAACAGATAGAAATGTTTGGTTCCAACAAGATGGTGCTCCACCACATTTTGCACGTGGAGTGAGAGACTAGTGGGTTAAGTATTTCCTAACAGATGGATTGGCAGGCGTGGAGCCATTGAATGGCCACCTCGATCTCCCGATTTAACGCTGCTTGATTATTTTCTCTGGGGCCACTTAAAGTCTCAAGTGTATTTAAATCGACCGGAGACTATTGACGAATTAAGAGAAAGAATCGCCGAAGAAATTGAAAAAATTGGCCCTTACGTCATACAAAATGTTCTTCAGGAATTTAATAACCGCATTGGTTATTGTCAAGAAGTTAACGGCAGTCATTTTGAACATTTAATACCATAAAATTGTAGTATTATTAATAGAATAGTTAAAAATAAAAATTGATGTTTCTTGAATATAAATGTACAAAAAACAAAAAATCTTATACTGCTGAATAGGGAATTAAAAACCCTTTAAAATGAGGTATCACACGCTACCCCTTTCTATTTAAAAAAATTAAAGGGGTGACTTTTACTCCGAAGGGGTTGAAGGGGAAGATAAATAATTTTGTTCAGGAAATGTCATTTTAGAAATAAAAATCGACCTATTCAAGGATTTTTTTCAAAACATAATAATAAAGCCAATAATTAAAATATTCCACAAATATAGACCACCCTGTATATTTAAACATATTTTATTTCACAAAAAAAAACTTTCATCCGTTAAACAGATGGGTGAAGGTCGACCTTACTTCGGATCTTAGACTAATATCCTTAAATGTTTAATTTACTTATCTACTATTTATTTAGCTGAGTTTCAATACCTAATAATATAAAAACTACTTAGAAAGTTCATAAATGTTATCGAAAAACATACGCAACACCAGATAAGGTTTATTTTATTGTTACACTCATTAGGCTAAAAAAAATGATAATTTTTATTTCGACAATTGTTTATCAAATGTCCCAGCAAAGGATATTTTTAGAAATGAAGCCAAATTATCCAATTATATAAGAATGTAGTCCATAAAAATTACAGTAATTTGTTATTTGTCCACTAAATTTACAACAAAATATATAAAATAAATTCACATGTTTTAAATTAAAATTCTTTTGTTCTAACATGGCATTTTTTATTTAAACATATAAAGTGATAATTTTTGTAATCGCAGCAAGTGCCAAAATGATCTATATGCATCCAGTTGCAGAATGTTAAACATTATGAAACTAGTTACGAAAAATTCATTGTCACCAGTTGCAAAAAGAAAATAAATAAAAAATATACCTTTGGTTTTAAAATCAATATTGAAAGTTTATATCAAAGGAGAGGATGTTGACTAGATAAAAATACAATTTGGTTAGTGAACTTACAACCTAGTAATTTTGTTGTTTCGGTTCTTATTTTCCATTCTAAATCAGCATAAAATAACTAAAACACAATACCGTAAAGTCGGGTGACTTTGACCCGCATGGGTGACTTTAGCTCAAATCAGTAAATAGTTATTTTTCTTCACTAAAAATTATACGTCCTATTTTTAAAATAAAACTTACGCTGGTTGAACTGAAAGGTATTAAAACTACCCATAACACTTTATTTAGAGACAATTGGACGCTTAGGCTTTTTGTAGTATAAAAAATTTAACTCATTGCAAAATAATCGAAATGGAAAGGTGATAAAATTTGTATGTAACCAACAATACTGTTGTTTGTAATATTTTTTGTTATTATCTTTACGTAAGCAATAAAAAATATTTTTTTAATGATAAAATGTGTTTTACTATCAACTGTGATGGGTGGCTTTAAACCAGCATGTAATATTATACTGCGGGTGGCTTTGCACACCCTTTTTTTATTTGAAAAATTAGACCATTTGAGATATTTTTGCTTAATAATTCTTAAAATATAACTGAAGACTGAATTATGACGAAAATGCGAATTTGGATTTGCTTTTATTTAACAATTGAAACTAGGTTTATATTTTAACAGTGAGTTAAAGTCACCCGACTTTACGGTACACGACAAAATAACCCACTTTGTTGAAAACTGAATAATTTAAACAAGTAATATAAACATACTACACCAAGACGTTGAGAATAAATTAATATGATTTTCTATTTTGTTAATAAAATGAATGAAGTCATGCATATGCAACTAACAATATAAGAAAGTAATATTGGTTGCATATATGTCAGTAAATTTTAATCAAAACACAATTTTATAGATAATCTAGTCAAAATTGGAAAAAACATTGTACGTAACACGTTACGAAATGCGGTTCTGTGTAACTCGTTCATGTTTCGGGACCTCGCTTTGCTCGTCCCGCAAAGATTCACTCTTACATAAAATAAGGCATTTCGTAACTGGTTTTTATAAATAGCTATTAAGCAAACTTAATTTTTTTATATTTTTGTTTTAGATGGCAAACGTATTCAATTCCATCATTTGGTTTATTGTTTTGATACTAATATCATTCTGGATAGCTGGGATTTGTGCAGGATTTTATATTATAATTCATCCTCTTAGTGTATGTCTACCACCGTTAACGGTAAGTACCTTAGAAACCATTTCGATTAAAAATTGCTAAGTTGAAAATATTTACTGTTCTTTCAATGTTTATTTCTCTATATCATACATATGGTTCTAAAACAAAACAAGGCTCAGGATGTGGAATATACTCCAGATTCTTAAACCTAAACATAAAATAGGCTGCGAGCAATAATAGTGCCAGTGTAGTTCAAACAGAGCTCACGTTATTCTCATACCAGCAAAATAAATCATGAGAAACAATATCACTGGAAGGAACATGCTCATCTATACAGATAGCAGACAAGCACTTCTAACCCTAAACAGACAACGAATTTACTCAGGGCTAGTACTAGAATGTCACGAAGCTTTGGCCGAAGTATCCATAAACAATGTGGTCACCTTAAGATGGATCACATCTATTCATTGGCCAAGATGGCAGCCAACCAAAAATTTTTGGACCTGGCCCTCCTATTGGCCTAACAAAATCGGTAGTGACAGACCTAATTAAAGAACTTTCCCTTGTGAAATTCAAAGAAAGATGGGATGAATCAAGAAACTGCAGAGTTGCCAGGGAACTTTTAAGTTATCTTGACAACACTACAGCAAACAAATACTTAACTATAACTAAACAGAAACTTCGCCTGCTCACAGGCATTCTGATTAGTCATTGTCAAGTACGGAAGTATCTCTGCAGGGGGTGCGAACAATAAGATGAGACTCTCGAGCATATCCTCTAAGATTGCTCGGCGCTCTCATTTACCGGCCGATATAAGAGAAGCACCTCTCGGCGACGTTGTCAACTACATTAAATCTGTAGGCTGGCTCAGGAGCTAGTAGGTGCCTATCATCTTAGGAGGGTGCACAATGGGCTTAGGGATGCATAAGTTCCGTGGAGTAACCCATCCTGCACACATTCAGTTGGAGCATCCAGTAGGTACTTTCGTTTTTTTTATTATAATTATTTGGTAACTCATTGCAGCATTGAGTCTGTATAGTGGTAAAACTAGTAAATATGGGGGATGGGAAAACAAATAAAATGATCTTTTTAAAATGAATACCTACTCATCTTTAACAGACTTCAAAAAAAAGGTGGAGGTTCTCAATTAGTCGAAACATTTTTTTTATGAATGTTTTTCTAAATCTTGGCCATGTTGTCCGATTTCTATGAATCTTTTTTGATTCATTTAGGGGAGTGGGTCCTATATAAATTTTGTCAAGATCTAATGATGAGGAAATCATCAGATTCTTCATTTTTGTAGTCGGTTTTTTTAAATTACTTTTAGAACTTGTGACTAGGTACTAAAATTTAATATCTGTTTGTATTTTCAGTCGTTGGCAGAACTACTACTGTCAGGTGTGCAATTTCCTCATTACTGTGCCGACAAAATGATGAGCGGAGGATCTTTAGGATAAGCAAAAATTAATTCTACACGAAACTGTAACTCATCTTTTACGCGGCAATCTGTTATGTAATTCGCGGTTTTTTGTTATTAATGTCAGTACTCACATAAAAACTTTAGGTATAATCTCTTAGTTCTTGGTTTCGAGCATTAGATCTGGTAAGAATATTGACATTGACGAGACTCTTGAATTGCATATATGTTAGTCACGTATTAGATAGTCATGGAATGGTAGACTCACAAAAGTAAATGGAACTGATTTTGTACAACAGGTACTTAGTTGAAGTGAAAAATATATCATACAAAAAGTAGATAATATTAATTACAATTAAAAATAGACAAAAGTTTACTATACTTTATTTCAGAATATAAAGTAATATTTTATTTAAATGTTTTTTAAATCGTTATTCAATTTTTTTTTATTTATAATTTAACTGAAATAACCTTAAAACGAATTTTATTATTTAGATATGTTTTACTAATATTTGTGAATTTCTGCTTGTCTCGCATATTTTCAGTTATTATTAACCTTCATCTAAGTATCTAATATTTTAAATTGTTTTATTAAATATAAATTGTCCATTATTTTATAATTATTTTTTATATAATAAAATACAAATCTAAAAGTGTTCATTTAGTATGTAAGATTAGTATTGTTATTCATATATTTTTATCAAAAATGTATTGTTGTTAACCGACAAAAGTTTATAAAGATATTTTTGATATCTTATTATCGGATCAAATGTGTTTTCGTTATTATTAATATTCTGCCTAAATGTATATAAGAACTTCCATAAATAAATATATTTAGGTGCAGTAATTTTAAGTGGCATAGAAAGAATAATTGCAACTATTAGTTATTTATATTCTTCAAATAGTTATTATCAAAACAAAGGAATAAAATATTTTTATCTTATTAATGGTATTCGTGAAACTAATAATGCTGGTCATGGTAATCTTATATACTTCTATACAGTAATATAATAATATAAAAAATTACAAAAGTACGAAAGTTATGTATGTATTTATTTACTGTACTAATGAATATCTGAAAAACTAATTTAAAATAAGTAAGGGAGTCTAACAATTGTTCACAATTTGAGAAATGGTTATTTCTTACTGTGTTATTTCTGTACCTAATAAAATAAGACTTATTGTAACAACGTTTTAAAATTATATGTCAACTTATTCACATTACCTATTTTATTACATCAATAAAATCCTAAAAAGTACAGCAAATTTTATTCATATACATATAAGTAGGTATACCTACTTACCTATTTACGTATCAAATTATTATAGTAGGTATTTCAAACTAGGTATAAATTTTTTATTCGGTATTATCGGCATCTTCAACTGCAAAGATTAGTAGCCTCATGTTCTATAGGAACAACACTGTTAGATAGAACCCAAAAGGGAATGGCCGAGTGGATATATTAAATAGAAAAAATTCCGTCACCGGTGGGACTAAGCCACCCCGCCCCCTCCTACTATTATTGTTAATATCATTAAAAATTATAAATTTTTATTATTATTGCTCTTATGAAGTATATTTTAGCTCCCTACAGAACAATACTTTATTGCCATATAATTTTAAAAACTGCTAAATGAAATATGAATTATACATACGAGCCCCTTCCCATTTCAGTTGGCCCACCTATTGAAATTTGGGAAATTCGTATTTAAAGATTAAAAATATAAATATTGCATGAACTGTCCAATTTTTATTCGTTGAACAATATGTTTAATATCGTTTAATCACAAAAAATATGTAGAAAATATTAAAATATTTATTTAACATAAAATTAAAAAAAATAAACAAATAGTTGGAATCAAACGTTAATCAATTTTAAAGTTTACCATTGAGTAACGTCACCTTTATTTTTTATTACAGCTGAAATTCTTTGCGGCATGGTATTAACTAAGCCTTGGCAAAATTCTGGTGTAAACGAGTCCCATATATCTTGAAGTTTTTGTTTAAGTTCAGGTATTGTTCTTGCAGGATGTTTTCGAAGTACCTTTTTCATCTCATGCCACAAAGTTTCTATTGGTGATAAATCAGGACTGCTAGAAACCCATTCCAAAAGTGGAACACCGAAGTCTTCCATCCATTTTAGAGCTTTTTTTGACGTGTGACACCCTGCTCCATCCTGTTGAAATACAAAATCTTTCCCTGATGTCAAATATATAATTCCATAGTCGGTAAAAGTGATTCCTCCAAAATGTCCAAATATTTATTTGTATTTACAATTCTTTCAGTAAAATGCAGTTTCCCTATTCCTTTAGATGACATGCTGCCCCAGCCCATGACCGATGCGGGAATTTTTTTTTTGAGGCAATCTGGATGGAACACTTCATGTTTTTTGCGAATAACTCGACTTCTGCTATCTCCAACACAAACTTCGAATCGGGCCTCGTCACTCCATTGTATTGCATCCCATTGATGAGAAGTCCAACTCATATGTTCTTCTGTCCATTTTAATCGATTTTTTTTCTGTTTCGCAGTTCGTAGTGGTTTTTCTTTAACCTGTAACAATATTATCAATTTTAAGCAAACATATTTGATTGTTTTAGTGTCTTCAATCCATGTTTTTTTTATTGTTTTTATTATTATAAACTTACTTTGTAAGTCCCAAATCCCAGTCTGCGAGTTTCCTTATGACATGAAGATCTCGAAATTCGTCTTCCAACAGCATTACTCCACTGAGCACTTAATTCAAGGTAATTAGCACGACGGTTGGTTTCAATAATTCTTTTCAATGCTCGTCTATCGGCATTTGTAATCTTGCCTTTTCTAACATGACGGGGCTTTGGGCTGATTGAACCAGTAGTTTTGTATCTTCTAACTATATTTCTTACACTTTATCGTGATAAATCTAATATATTTGCAATTTCCGAGTTCGATTTTCCAGAATTGCAATGTTTTATAACAAGAAGAAAACGTATTTTTTCGTCAATGATTTTTCCTCTACCCATTTTATTAGACAGAATTAGTTTAAAAGAGATTAAATTGTCTTGTGACAGTTATTTGCATTATTGTTTGTTATTTTTTCAAAGCTACCTTCGATTTTGGTTTATTTTCTAACGAATTAAATTCAATTGAACTAATGCAATAATGCTCCATGTGTTAATAAATTTAAAAATAAATAAAAAAAATGATGTTTTCTAGTTTTAGTTCTAATATAATTCTAAATTGATGCATTGTTAATTAATTTATGATATAAAAAAGCATGTAATCTTTAATACTTTCTTATTGTCGTTATATAAAGAAAATATCAGTACGTGGGCCAACTGAAATGGGAAGGGGCTCGTATATATTATATTTTGTCAATAATTTCAACTACCATTTTACGTTCACATATTTCGGTAGTCCAAAAACTTCCAAAAGTCCAATTGTCGAGTAAATTCTTTCACACATATTTAAAAAAGATTTGTTATTTTTATCACCCTGTATACTTTTAGATCTATTAGGAAAATTAGTTATACTTAATTACTTATTTCTAATTAATCATAATTAGATAGAAAAGCAATAATTAATCTATTAATTTGCTGATAACTGTAAAAACAAATTAAAGAAAATAAACTATTCAAATAGATTTTTTAATTTTACTAGTATTTTTTTGGTCTAACTATTTAATGGCCAATAAACGTTGACGAAAGGAAGATATCATGTTGACATGATGATATACGAATACCTAATAGCAAATGGTAACTATATAAAATTAAATTTGAATTGTTATGTACCCATATAGTCTAATTAAATAACGAAAAAAAGCCCATTCGAGCTTACATTAATTTGTAATTGGATGAAACAAAAAGGACCTTGTGTATTTTGATGTGATCTTTCCGAAAAAAAGAAAAAAAAGATGTAGCAGTTTTTCAATTTTTTTTAAATTAGGAAAAACCGGGTTTTTCGGAATTTTCCATTGTAAAAATGCTAATTATCTGGGCAAGTATCATTCCGATAGTGAAAATAAATGCACCATTCGAAAGAGGAGGCAAAAATAGTTCGGAAATTCATTGCACAGGTAGTTTTAATGGCGAATTTCTCGCCGCCAGAAGTGCTTTTACCAAAAAGTCGTTTTTTCGTTTTTTTGATCAGAACCATGGACATGAAATTTGCGATGAATTTGTGGCGAAATTATAAATGTTAGACATATGTGCCTATGAGAGAAGTTGCGTATTTTTTTGTTGGCTCTCAAATAAAATAAGTCCCGCGGCGAAATCTGACATAATTTTTCGGGAATTCGCAGGAAACCAGAGGCGTAGTTTTTTTAAATTTTTTTCCCATGTGATTTTTTCCGGGTTCTCCGAAAACATCTAACAAAATAAATATATTTGAAAAAACTAACTTCGCCATCGAAAAGAGCACAAAAAAATACACAAAAAGGTATACTTTAAAAATGTTAGGAAATTAATCCTAAGCCTGAGTGTAAGTTCCAACTCGGTGATAAGCTTGCTTTTTGTTCGCAAATATCTGGTAATTCTATATTTTGCACAAAACTCAAGAAACGTCTTATAACAAGTCAGTAAAATACAATTTAATAAATTTTAATCCTAATAAATTTAGATATGCAAGAAATTTAAAACTGGAAATCGCAAAAAAATCAAATTACAGTAATGTAGTGTATACACGAGTTTTGGATCTCGCGGAGCGCGTGTAATGGGACTTTTGTCGGGAGAATTCTACAACTTAGAAGAAACATACACACTTTAAACTTTGTATACACATTTAGAAGACATGAAATTTGGGTTTGTTTAATTTTCAGACAAAAAAACTAAAAACTGTCAATTTTAGGCAACTTTTCTCAAAAACCGTCTTTTTTGGTCGACACTCAATGAACAGTGGTCAAAAAAATAGATAAAATATATTTGCAGAATTTTCCGTAATGTAATCGTATTCTAGATACAATAGAGTACTCAAAAAAAAAGTTTTGAGCCATTGGGTGCATTTTTGGCATTTTTGTGCCACTTCAAACTTTCGAAAAAAATTTTTTTTTTTTTTTTTTTTTTTTTTTTTTTTTAATTATTTAATTGTTTGATATCTTAGCCAATTATGGTCCGATGTCGGTGAAATTTACACACACATAAGATTTCACATTTAAGAGTAAGCTTTGTAAGTGGCATTAAAAAAATTCAAATAGTTTGGCCGTTATAGGCAAACAATGAAATTAGGACCGCGGTGCATTTTGCCCTTCCGCCATATGCACAATTTTAGGATTTCTCTTGCCCCCTTCTGGGAATCACTAGTCACATCCCTTAAGTTCAAAACGCATTTTTGTTTTTCAAATATCTTAATTTTTACCAATGTTATAAAGAATTTAGTGTTTGAACATTTAACAAATTCAATTTTTCGACCTTCGTCGCCTCAAAATACTAAACAAATTTCAATCGTCCATACCGCGAGAACGGTGCATCGGATCAAAATTTCTCAAGAGACATAACAATTAGCATTTTTCCTAAGCTTTCAAATGTCGTAAACTGCGTTTTAAAAATATTGATTTATTTCCGACATGCGCCTGCGCAAAATTGAAAAATTGACAAAATACAAAATTTCGGCACTTTCGAAAAACTGCTACATTTTGTTTTGCCTTTTTTTCGAAAAGATCACCTCAAAATACATAGAATCCATTTTGTTTCATCTAATTACAATTTAATGTAAGCTCAAAACCCGTAATTTAATTCGATTAATACTATTTTGAATAAACAAATTCCGCGTGTATTTGCAACTTTCATAAAGCTTCTTTTTTTTTTTCGGTTGTTCCAATCACAATCTGGCAGTCCGCCCCCTGCATTCAATATATTTTTCTTTATCCGTGACCTATTCATTGACGTTGCTTGCTGGCTGCAAACAAGAAAGCCTTAAAAGTTGTGTAGTCCCCAATTCAGGTAATCGTGCAACGTCGATCGAGCTCGAAGGTTGTAGATAGATAATTTTTGTACGAAACACGGCTACGAAAATTTTCGCCTTTGCGCCAGTCTAGACAGCGAGTCTTTTTATTATCTTAGCCAGCGTTGCCAATTTACGATTTTTTCGTTTTTCGATATCATCTACCAAATTTTAGGAACCTTTCATTTCTCTCACATATCCTACTTTAAAATATACAGAATGGGTCAAATCTCTGTCATCGTTCTATAACTCCTACTATGCAAATTTTAACGATTTATTTGAAATTTACCTGTCCTCAAAATGAAATATCCGAAAATTATCTTCTTGTGTGCTCAACAGTAAATTAGGCAACGATATCCCGATAGACGCATCCCTGATCAAAACATTTTTGAAAAATTACATGCAAGATTTACCGAAACGAGAAATGTTTCTTATAAAAAACAAGTAATTCACAAACGTGCTACCGATGATGATAACCAATTATCTGTAATTTTGACAGCGATAGAAAATCCTAATGCAAAAGGATTGCCGAAGTAGTGGGTATAAATAAAACATCTGTTAGAAGAATTTTAAAACAGAGTCATTCCATACAAAATTTTAGATTTTGGTGTAACTTTGAGGAACTTGTCCTTAGGGTCCCAAAGAAGAACATTTAAACGAGTTTGATTTTTATAAGCACTCCTTTCCACCTATTTAAATAAAGACTTTAAAAAATCGATATTTTTAAGCCCTATCGACTTTTCCTCTGAAATTTTTCTTTTTGAAAATAACTACATTATTAAAGCGAAATTCTGAGGGGGAAAGATAGTAGTTTAAGTGTAAGCATCGATAATTTGCTCAGTCAATACCTCTGATTAACGGCAGCGTGTGAGTGTTTTTTGATCATTTTTCGTGAATTTCAATCGACTCTAGCGTCTTAACTGCTTAGACTTAACAGCTTAGGTTCCTCAGACATTAAGTGTATATATATCATAGATAAAATACAGCCACAAGTCAACCTGAGCAGCCCACTCTTTGCAGAAAAAAACTTTGCTTGAAGTTTTGAAATGTTCAAAAATTGCATTATTCAGGTAATATAATGAACGTGTTGACTGCCAGATAAAAATCTGAAACTCTCAGAATCTACTGTTCTTACCTTTAACTTTAAATGACCGTACCACTTGTTTTGTTTTTTATGTTTAGTGCATGTGCGAGTCCTTTTTTACAGCAAAAATCAACTCAATTTTTTATTTCTTTCCAAATAACTAGATGCTTCTAGTTTGAAAAAAAAATTCGACTTATGTATAGTATTTTTATATACCGATTCATCCATCGTATTAGGAACATGGTAAACATGATGACCAATTGACGCTTGTCCGCAACTGTCACATTCAAATTTTGTGCTTTTATCGCGGGCGAAAAGTATTTATTTAGATTTAAAATGAATGTTTGTTTGAGGCGACATTTCAAAATAGGCCCATACCATCACTCTCAACAGTACTCGTACATCGTATTGTTCAAAATTTTGAAATTCATGGCTGCGTTTCTCCCAATGAACATGAAAAGGCTCGAGTTAATAATAATCAGAATGAACAAGAAGATAGGAATATTATGATTTGTGCAACTGTGGAAGAAAATCCGATGGTATCTCAGAGAGAGGTTGCGGAAGTTGTAGGTTCCAGTGAAACCACAGTAAATA
This sequence comes from Psylliodes chrysocephalus, assembly GCA_927349885.1. Taxonomy (NCBI): domain Eukaryota; kingdom Metazoa; phylum Arthropoda; class Insecta; order Coleoptera; family Chrysomelidae; genus Psylliodes; species Psylliodes chrysocephalus. The sequence continues at coordinate 58,583,911 of OV651815.1, read as the reverse complement.
GAATTTTAAAAAAACATGGATATCGATCTTATAAAGTAAGAAAATGCCAAGAAATTTATGAAACTGACAATATCAGACGAATGGAATTTAGCGAGACAGTAATGGATAAAGTTAACAATGACAACAATTTTCTTTACAATGTTGTGTTCACCGATGAGTCGACTTTTCCATTACTTGCCAGGCATAATCCATCCCAAGTCCGATATTGGACTCGAGAAAATTTACATAAATTTGTAACAGGTCGCACGCAGTTCCCGCAAAAGTTGAATGTTTGGATGGGAATACTAGGTGAAAATGTAATCGGTCCTTTTTATATTGAGGGTAATTTAAATAGTGTTAAATATTGTCCCTGACATACGGCGATTGGCAGGAGCTCGATTTAACAATATTTGGTTTCAACAAGACGGATGTTCTGTGCATAATCGTGTGACGGTGCAGCACTTTTTAAATGAAACATTTCCCAACAGATTATTATCAGGGAAAGGTACAATTCTGTGGCCAGCTAGATCGCCGGATCTGGCACCTTGTGATTTTTTTTGTGAGGTTATTTAAAGTCTCAGATATACAAATTCAGGGAAGAAAGAGCTAACGACTTAGATGAGCTGAAAGTGAAAATTTCAGAAGCCGTTCAACTTATTAGTCCCAATATGTTGGCTGAAGTAAAGCGATCATTTTACGATCGCTTGGGGTACTGTCTTGCCCAAGAAGGGGGTCTATTTGAGCACCTATTACATTAAAAATAAATTCGTGTTCTTTTATTATTGATTGTAATTTATTATTGTCTATTGGATTCCATTTTATAATTTTTATTTTTTTGTAATTTTTTAATCTTAGTTTTGTATTTTTTTTAATCTTAGTTATGTAATTTTTTAAAGTTCGTTTTGTTTTTTTTAATGTTCAATGTTTGTTCTCTATTTTTTAATGTTTGTATTGAATTTTTTTCCATTTGAAAACAAAATCAAAGTTGTTTTTTATAAATTTTAAACTGTTGCTGTTCTTACTATTGTGGAGGGTCTCAAAAAAAGAGAAAAAAAAAAAAGAAATGAAAAAAGAAAATGAAAATTAATAAAATAAGTAAGTAAGAAACTGTTAGATATTAAAACACCTGAAGTTCGATAAAAAGGTAAGATATATAATCTGTATTTGCGAAAAAACATCAAGAAAAACTGAATTTATAAGATTATAAAATAAAAAAATGGAGTGGAGTGGAGTGGTACGGTCACTTAAAGTTAAAGGTAAGAACAGTAGATTCTGAGAGTTTCAGATTTTTAACTGGCAGTCAACACGTTCATTATACATATAACCTGAATAATGCAATTTTTGAAAATTTCAAAACTTCAAGCAAAGTTTTTTTTTGCAAAGAGTGGGCTGCTCAGGTTTACCAATGATATATACACTTAATTCCTGAGGAACATAAGCTGCTAAGTCTAAGCAGTTAAGACGCTAGAGTCAATTGAAATTCACGAAAAATGATTAAAAAACATTTTCAGCACGCTGCCGTTAATCAGAGGTATTGGGTGCTATGATTGAACGTTTACGTTATCCGTAACGTACATGTTAGGCCGAGTTTTAACAGTAATGAGGCAAACGTTCAATCATAGGACCCATTGACTGAGCAAATTATCGATGTTTATACTTAAACTACTATCTTTCCCCCTCAGAATTCCGCTTTAATAATATAGTTATCTTCAAAAAGAAAAATTTCAGAGGAAAAGTCGATAAGGCTTAAAAATATCGATTTTTTTAAAAAGTCTTTGAGACCCTAAGGAATAGTTCCTCGAAGTTACACCAAAATCTAAGATGGGTCAGCTTTGCCAATTAGACGATTTTAAATGGAATGACTCAATAGCATCATTATCATCCTTACAAAATACAATTGTATCAACAGCTGAAAGACACTAAAAGGGCCAGCTCACTCGCCTGACTTAAAGAGTGGGGGGTAAGGTTAATTCGTGCAAAAAAGGCACATTTTTGTGAATTTTTTTTGACTACACATTTAAAATATGTTTAGTTAAACTAATGGTGCATTAAAGTATAACATTTAAAAAATATTATGTCAAATTTTCATGTAGAAATATTAAAAAATACGGAAATGGCACCAATTATTCGGAAGCATCTCGGAAAAAAGTAGAATTGCGGTGCCCCTCCTAACTCGGTGCTGGATCATCAGAAATAAAAAAATAGAAGTTCCCTCGTTAGAGGTAACGCTGAGAGGGTTTTCCGAAATTTCAATTTTTTACATTTTGGGAACTGTTGAAATAAAAAACGCGATTCTTCCGAAAAAATAGGCTAATTTGTTATTATAAAATAAAAAAATATTAACAAATTTGAAAAATCTCTCCAGCGTTACCTCGTAAAATAGTGTTCAAAATTTCAAAAGGATAGGTGCAGTAGTTTTGAAGTTATGAGGGGCACCGATTTTGGAAACATGAGTTGTGGGAAAAATGCTTTAAAGTTTTGAACACTAAAAAATTTGGAATAAAACGTTCATAAGCGAGTTTTATCGGCTTATCTCACACTGAATCATCGATGCCAGGCCCGTAAAGGATGTTGCTATCATTCATGATGTCTAAAGCATCTTTTTGCTCCTGTTTACGACGAATCTTCATTCATGAGCGCTTGATCCACTACTGATTCCCATGTCTTGCATGTAGGTTAGTAAAGCAAAAGTACATGCCAGGCCAATGCTACGCTAAATACAGTACAGCTATAAACACGTTTGTACTCGTGTTAAAATTTCTATAAAGAAATGTTGGAGGCAAGGTTAGGGATCATATAGAGCGAAACAGCTGCCAGGCAAGGAGGCTCCGAGACGAATTTTCGGTGGGGGTCATTGCCTTTAGCCATTCTCTTTTTAGCATATTTTTTTGAATAAAAGGCTCATAAATCGTAAGAATTTTCATCTCGCTGGGAGCCATGGCCCCCATAGCCCCCTACCCTGGAGCCGCCCTTGCTGCCAGGTATCAATAGCGCGCTCGAGTCATATATGAGGCGCGGTTACTCAAACCGCTCTATCTTCTTTAGTTTTGCCCCGATTAATCTCAAATTTTCACACAATATTCTTGAAAGGTTTTTCATTCACAAAATCAAATATAAAAAATGCAAAAAAAAGTTTAAAAACTTTACTTCCCTCTTAACAAAAACCGATTATTTTATGTGTGGTTATATTAAAAATCTAGTATATCTAACGCCACCTGCAACACCCGAAAATATGGAAGAAAGGATAGTGCAAGCTTTCCATTTCACTACACCTGATATGCTTAGAAACGTTTCTCGATCATTCGCCGAACGAATAATTGTATGCATTAGAGAAAATGGCTGAAATTTTAAGCATGCCATATTAAAGCTTTGGTAAGCCTATTCCCGTTTTAAAACTTATTTAGATAGAAACGACAATAATAGCAACGAATCACCTAAAGTACTTTAGTAAGTTTTGATTAATTTTATATATTTTAAGTAGGTACCTAATTGTAGCGTCTATTTGTTTAAAACAATTTAATATTTATAACAGTTTATTTATAATTTATTTACATTAAAATACTAATTAATTTATTTATATTTACACACATATAATACCACTATTTATATTTTAAACTAAGTCTCGATTTTTACTGAACTTGCTCCGTCCGCATACAGCCCATTTGTTATACATAAGTGAACGCTGATAATATTCGAACATAAATTCTGATGAGATCGTTCCTATAGCGCCTTCGCCATAAATTAAAGCGTCCAGAGGGTTTGGCACGACTCCAGTACTTGTAATGTTTCTAGAAAGCACCTTGCACCTCTGTCATTTCTTCAAATTCGTCATCGTTCTCATGATTACAATTAATGATTCACTACGACTAGCCATAGGCGTATCACCGGGGGTCGACTCATTTCTATTTTTTAAATATTCTTTGGTAATTGGACAAGTGGTGCCTTAAAAGCTCAAACAAGGCAGAGAGAAACTTAAAGGATTAGAGCATAACCAGATTGGTCGAAAATTACATAACTTTAAAAAATTGTCCACCGAAGACTAGGCCATGAGCTGCCACTGTCTAATAGTTTCTTATTTTCAACCTCTTGTCCATTATGTAATTTTTCTAATTTTGTTTTTATTTTCAACTGCTAATGTAGGTATGGAGTGATCCACAAATGTTTTTTCTAAAGTAGTTATTATTGGAAAAATTCACGTATGCCGGAGCGTAGAACTCTTATTCTTTTTAAGTGTCAGTTTGGATTTAATTCAGAGTTATCACGAAAATTATTCCGTTTTTGTTGGAATTTTTTGTCGTTCACTCTCTACAATGAACTACAGACTAGTATTTGGTTTATTCTTCCTTACTGTTTGTCAGCGCGCCTGTAGAAACATCACTATGAATGGTCGAATGGTGAATCCTAATATGTAATCCAAGTCGTAGAAAAATTATAGAATGCAAGTCGCACGAAATAAATATTTTAAGTAAATTGTAGCAAAGCAGCTTTATTTCTTCTCTTGTTTCAAAATTTTATACCCGTGCTAAATGAGCTTCAAATAGAGTTCAAGATAATTGCATAGTCTTATAATATTTAAGATCATGCAAACGCTTTAAAAATTTTTGATTTTCAACATGACATGAAAATCCTAGAAAATAAATACCCCGTCTAAGTTTTCGTGCGAGGGGTTGAGTCAGTGTTTACTGTATAATACTGTTTACAATGTTTCAAATCATTCGGTGCCTGTTAGTGTCTGAATATCAGTTTTGTCGACAGAATTGTACATGATCATAATCATTTATAGTCACGCACATTTAATTTACGAAAACATTTTCAGTTAGTTTCTTTGTTTTCTTTTCTTAAACTCCAATGCAACATAGGGTTATGGTTCTGTATCTGTGTTGTTATATTTACAAAAATGTATGTATTCTTATTTAAAAAAGTTCTAATTTCATTTATTAAGTATGTATTATGTAAGTTATTTTAAGAACCATAACGACTTAACAAAAATTTCTTTAATGCTTGGGAGGCTCAAAACATGTCGAAAATATAGATCATTAATTGATTCTATTTGATTGATTCTAATTTCGAATACATTATTGTACCTATTCCCTATTATTGTACATTTGACAGTAACTTCTATAAAAATTAAAAGTTTTAAGATTTCCGTAATATAATTTTTTGACAACTCAATTTGTCACTTTTCTTTCTGTTACGTCGTTCTGGTTCTTAGCCCTCAATATGGGCGTTAAAAAAAGAATAGTTATATGGTTGAAATAGTCAACCCCTGAGATATTTTTTCTTACTTTTTTTAGATAAAAATTTTTCTTTTAAAAAATATGGCAAAAAAGCCCAATTTATTTACTACCTTTTTTATCGTTACAAGTTTTTCGCGAAAAAAATAAATGTATTGCAAGCTCATGATAAATAGCATTTTTTTGAACAACAACCAATCAAATTATGATTCTACCAGGCAAGACTTTCACAACTAAAACAATAGTGAATAAACAATGAACAAAAAACCTGTCGAATTCAATAATTCCGAACCACACGTTTAATGAAAATTGATATTGATGATTTCCTTCAAAAAAGCCATGAAGAATTTAGTCAGCCCAAAGGTGATTGTTATGAAAATTTCTAATAGAGTCTCTTGAGAAACTCGCCTCGCCATTAAATAAAATATTAAGTAAGAACTGTGGTGCTTGGCCAATCATATTAATTAGCCACTGACAGAAAACCACACGTGGTAAAAAATTCCGATTCATTAACGCCTGCATCCGTTGAAGATGATAGGGATACAACAGTTGTTCTTTTAAAATTCTGAAAACGGAATGGCTTACATTTAGGGCACGAGCTACGATTTATATCTACACCGACGGTTCTAAAACAAAACAAGACTCAAGATGTGGAATATACTCCAGGTTATTAAACCTAAACATAAAATGGGCTGTGAGTAATAGTGCCAGTGTAGTTCAAACAAAACTAACGGGGATTCCCATAGCAGCAAAAGAAATAACCACAAAAAATATTACTGGAAGTAACATGCTCATCTAAACAGATAGCAGACAAGCACTACTCACCCCGAAAAAACCACGAAATTACTCAGGGTTAGTACTAGAATGTCACGAAGCTTTGGCCGAAGTATCCATCAACAATGTGGTCACCTTAAGGTGGATCAAAGGTCACGCCACATCGAAAGGTAACCGTCTTGCTGATTCACTAGCCAAGAAAGCAGCCAACCAAATACTTTTTGGACCTGGCCCCTCTATTGGTAGTGACAGACCTAATCAAAGAACATTCCCTTGGGAAATTCAAGGAAAGATGGGATGAAACAAAAAACTGCAGAGTTCCCAGGGAGCTCTTAAGTTATCCTGACAACACTGCAGCAAACAAATACTTGACTATGACTAGACAGAATCTGCGCCTAGTCACAGGCATTCTGACTGGTCATTGCCAAGTACGCAAGCATCTCCATATCATGGGGCTGTCAGAATCCGCATTCTGTAGAGGGTTCGAACAAGAAGATAAGACCATCGAGCATATATCTTTTACGATTGCTCGACGCTCCCATTTATTAGAAGATCTGTGTTCGGCAAGTATCGGCTAACACCGGCCGATATAAGAGAAGCACCTCTTGGCGACGTTGTCAACTACATTAAATCTGTAGGCTGGCTCATGAGCTAGGAGGTGCCTATCATCTCAGGAGGATGCACAATGGGCCTGATGAGGCCTAAGTGCCGTGGGGGGTAACCCACCCTCCACGCGTTACAGATACAGAGGACACGAGCTATTGGTAGTAGTGCTAGTTTCTGGGGATTCTTGAATTAAATTAAGTACTGCTTCTTCTACAGCTGCAGTTCTAACTACTCGAGTACGACAAGAATCATAACTTCTTTTTTTCAAAATGACCACGTTCCCGCAAGCATCAGTGAACAGTTGTGAATGTATGTAAAATGCATATCTGCTATTTCTAAATTCGAATATGCATTCATATTTTCAATCAAATAATATTTTCTACAATACACAATCATAAAACTTGTGAAAAAATAAGAGAGGTAACAGAAAATGACACTACACAATCCTGGAATCAGTATTATTGTTTTTATGGATGTCGTTGCAAAGCACAGACCACTAGACCTTAAGGCAAAAAACCCTCAAGTTAGCTTCTTGAAAACGCATTGCATTTATTTTTCGAAAAAACTTGTAGAGATATAAAGTTAGTAAATCAATTGGGCTTTTCAGCCATATTTTTTTAAAATAAATATTTATATCTAAAAAAATTTGTAGAAAATATATCTTAGGGGTAGACTATTTCAACCTCTTCTAAGCATACTTTAGGGTTGAAAAAAATTTATTTATTGAAAAATATTATTTACCAAGTTTCGTGTCTTTAGCTTAATATACAGGGAAAATAAAAAAGAAAAACCATTTTTTTTAAATCTTTTCCGGAGTGGGGTTTTTTCAAAAAATTTTATACCAAATACCTACCTTATTTTTTTTGTCACAGAATCACCCTTTTTCGGTGTTATTTAGATATTATGTTCGACATATTGCTTCTCTCTTTATGTTTCAAGCAAAATTAATTTTATTAATCATATTCCAAATTATGTATATTAGGTATCTTATTTTTTAAAAGCTGCACAAACTGTTTTAAAATTAAATCTGTTTTTTATGTAAATAAAATAAATGGATAAATTAAATATTTAGGAATGCTAAACATTTTACATATTTTGTACATTTTCAGAGTCCGTAATATTATGTATTATATATAATGTCACAGGTTAAACAATCAAACCAATTAAACATTCTAAACAAAATGGCTGTCTAATGGCTTTAACAGGATCAATGATATATAGTTATATAGATTGAGCATATGTTTTTCAAACTACTTAACCTGCTTAAAGTGAAAACGTAGGTAATTGTTTTTTACTATATTTAAAGACTGAAATTTGGTTTTAAAATATCGTACACAAACCGATTCTAATTTATGAGCATTTGAGAGACATTCCAACGATCTGTCAAACCACAGCTGTTAGTGGGAAGGGCTCGTATATCTAAGGGAGTTGCTACATAGTATTCCATCTTGGACTCTATTTTTATTCCAAATAGTATTTTCTCCAAGCCCGCCAATTTACGAAGCAGTTTTTTAAAAATAATATTTAATCCAAATTATTTAAACCACTATTCATGAATTCACGGATTATAGATAGAATACATCGTATGTCGCAACTCCATAGATATACCAACCCTCTCCACTGACAGTTTTATTGTTTGGAATGCCAAAGATGGCCGATCGCAATGCGACTGACTTTGAGGAATCTATGTAACTATGTATATTAATGACACTGCCAAAGCCCTCCGGCAGCCATCTGGACAAGTCGTGTTGGAATGCCTAATACAAGCATTGTTTTAATTTAACAATTTTAATAGAAGAGATGAATTGCGATTATATAATTTTCCTGCTATATGTATTAAAAATAGAGTTAAACTCACAATCTTCAAAAGGTATATTAATTTAACATACGGCAATGAAAACAACTCCCACTGCTGCAATGGAAGCACTAATAGGACTTCCACCTCTTCACTATGAAATACAAGGGGAGGCAAGATTATGTGCTTACCGATTAGGGAATACACTGGGAAATCTTGACATTAGGCCTGGTCACATGAGGATCTCAAGGTTAGTGACAGGAGACGTGCTAAACATGAGATCAGACCACATAACCAAGAGGTACTCTTTTAATACTTCATTTGAGGTTTTAATACAGGAAAGAGCGGAGATCACCATAAGGGAGCCCAATGACCAACGACAGGAACAAACCTGGTATACAGACGGGTCTAAGACTGCGGAAGGCACTGGGGCGAGAGTATTCTCCAAAAACCCCGATACTAACCATAGCTATGCTATAGGAATACATTCCTCGGTATTTCAGGCCGAGGTATACGCAATTTTGCAATGTGCAAAAACGAACAATGAAAGAGCTGTCGAAAATCAGCATATTCAAATAATGTCAGACAGCCAAGCGGCACTTAAGGCCATATCGAGTCAGAAAGTTACGTCGAGGCTGGTATGGGAATGCATCGAAGAACTAAGAATACTGGCAGACCGAAATAGAGTAAAACTATTTTGGGTGCCAGGTCACCAAGGGATCGAAGGCAACGAAAAGGCTGACGAACTTGCAAAAAGAGGTTCAGAAGAAACACGGAACCAGACACAAACCCAGGATTACCAAAAAGTACAGTCCGGGGTTTCATAAACGACTGGATTCGGAAACAACATATCAACTATTAGGGAAGCACCCCAAAACAGGCACAAGGAAAAACCTTCATAGGCAGACCATGTCCCAAAGGAACTGGAGAACTACTGTTTATGAATAGGAACCAGTTGAAAGTGATAACAGGGTTCATGACTGGGCACGCCCCAGTAAAGGGACACTTGAACAAAATTGGCAAGTACAATGAGGAACTCATGTGCCGACTATATCACAAGAAACCAGAAACGGCCAAACACATACTATGCGAATGCGAAGCTCTAGATCGCAAAAGACAGGCTCTTTTTGGACAATCCCAGGTTGATCCAACAACGTTTAGAACCCACTCACCCAAGGATCTGTACAAACTTGTATAAGGTACAAAGGTGACAGAGTGGGTGCTATGAACTAACATGGGGTAAAACACAATAAGCGAATAGGCTTCAGTGTTATTCGGAGACATAGTCAGACGAGCCCAGGGAAAAAAACATATGTTGGCAAGATCAAAACTTCCAATTTAGATCTTATCTAAATACAATGGTTAGGGTGATTTATTTTGTGAGTGAATAGTAAATGAAATTCGCATGTGTAAGATAGGAAAGGATATGGTATCGACATGACCTGTTGTTGAGTGGTAACGCGGTAACGCCATTTTTGACAAAAACATACTCTAGAGGGTCTATCTTCCTGTAACTTTTTTTTCTCGTATGTTAAACAATTTTTAAATAACTGTGGCAGACGACACACCAACTAAAACTGATTCCTGAATACTTTCAGCACTCTTATTAGGATTAGAAAAAAACGCATCCGATGTTTTGAAACTTCCCAAAGGAAACATTTTGAAAATGATAACTAATAAATCCATAGTTTATAGAAACTTTGCATCTCCCAAGCGAACGGTCGTATATCTTAGAATAAATAATTGCATTTTGCATTATTTCCCGTTTTTTTTATATCGAATTTTCAAATACAATACAGCTTTATTAAAACTTTATAGTGAATAAAAGTATCATCAAGGTACCAACTTGCATAGCATCAATAAAACTACTAACAGTAAGGTATTATTTGTTTCTAGAAGCGATTTAAATATTATGTAAATTACCGGCATTAGTAATGGATGTTTAGAACAAATCAATTTTATAAATTACCAAGGTCACACTGAACACTGGAATGAATCAGAATTAAGATAAGTTAAATTTCACATTTCAAAAATTCTCACATACACAAAGATATTTCTATAACAATTTATAGATTTTATAGACTTATTTAGATGAAAACAAAAAAAAACTTTGTTAAGTGTAAATGGTTGAGGGTCTTATAATAAATAAAAATAAATAAATGCATCCTAGGGGGGTTGAAAAGAGGGTAGAAATGGTATCGTGTTTTCCGGCGAAAGTTGAAGTCAAAAACAAAAATGTATGATGCAAAAGTTGTAGATCAAGCAATAATCTACTGCTTTTGTAGAGGTCACTTTTTAACATAACCTCAAAATTTTCGATAAAATGCAAAAGTTCGCTCAAATGTTTTATTTTCGTTTTTCATTTTTCCTTTTTGCAAAAATAATTCAATTTTGATGAAATTCGGTAAAATTATACCATTTTGTGCCATTTTTTTTCTCATTTTAATTTGATAGCGAATTCACAGTTTAATAAATGTAAAGCTGACCGACCTCACACAAAAATCAGAATTGCAACTAGGTAGGTTAAACGTTGCATAAGTTTTAAAATTGATGCCTTCAAATAAATTTTAGACACATTTTAGGGTCTTATCTATTTTTTATTTTTATAGAAGTTTTTTTATTAAAAATTTGCTATCGAATTAAAATGAGAAAAAATTGTATAGCTAATTAGCACATCAAACTTCCGTCTAGGAATCTTAACAGTCAATGTCGTGATGGTTTAGAGTTAGAGGTAGGGCATTTGTGTATAGAACTTAGATGTCTGGGTTCGAATCTCAACGATAGCAGGCTTTTTTCAAATCTCCATTAATAATTCGCACGGGGATTTTTGAGATTTGTTTTTGAATTTTCAAATTATTTCTACAACTATTTTTTATTAGACCAGGGTCGATAATTTTGAAAATGGTAAAAAGTGAAAAAAAAATATAGTAGGATAAAACCCGTTAAAAAAGGACGAGAATATAACAAAAATGAAAGGAAAAATAATTTACGGGCGATCTGAGGTCGGGAAGTGGAAGGGGGTGAGTTTTTAAGGGTAAAAAACGGTGTATCTCGATTTCCGGCAAAACTACAAGTCCTATGGAAAAAAATTAAATGACAAAGTTGTAGGTAATAAAGAGACCTACAACTTTTGTGATTACACTTTTTTCACATAACCTCAAAATTTATGTGAAAAATTCAAATAATCAAGTTTTTGGTTTTTTATTTTTCTTATGCAAAAAATTTTTTTTTTTCACGAAATTTTGTGAAAACTTACCTTTTTATGTCCTAAAGACACTGTAATTTTTTTGATTTAAAATATTTATTTTTTCACCTTATTTTGACTTAATATCGAAAAAACACCCTAATTTTCAATCGAAAATTCTCGCGTCAAAATATCAGCTTTTTAAAAAAAGTCGGGGAGTTTTTTGTTCGTTGAAATCTCTTCTTTCTGATAATGTAAAAAAATATATACATTACTATGGTAAATGTTCTCAGAAAATGCAAAGAAAAGAAAAAAACTCGAATCCGAATTTTTTTTTTTTTTTTTTTTTAATCACTATGTACAATTTTGAGCTATTTAGTAAAATTTACACTTTAATTACTTGAAAAACGTAAGATTCTATGTTACATTGATAAACAAAAAAATACAAATCGAAATATACTACTATAATTAACAACTAAATAAGTTAATATTTAATAAGACATCTACAATATTTTGAGAAAGTTGTATAATATTCTTTAACATATGTGCATAGATGCCTATTTATTGCTATTTTAAGATAACTTATATATCGTTTTTGATGGGTACCCCGAAATTAAAAAATCAGTTATTGTGACAACAGTACCAGCAGCTATTTCAACTAAAAAAGGAGAATGTAGTCGTAGAAAAACCTCAGACGATATTCCAGAGTTGGATTATCAAAACAATACAAAAATACCATTTCTACAAGAAAAATATTTATCTAACGAGAAAAACAAGGACAAAATAATAAAAAGGTTAATGAAAAGATTACAGTCACAAGGATTTTCCTGTAAATAAGCAGAAGAAGATGTTGATGCAGACATTATTAAAACTTCGATAGAAATTGTCAGAGATACCAATAAAACTGTCATTGTAAATGTAAATGTAAAAGATCTATTTTTCACGTCTAATAGTTTCAAATATGAATCCTTCAAAAATATCGTTGCATTTATGCATTGTTTTTCTGGTTGCGATACAACATCTGGATTTGCCGGAAAAGGAAAGAAGAGTATTGTAAATTCATTATTAGACGATAAAAATGGGTCAAATTTGGCCAATATTTTTTATAAAAAAGATGCAAACAAAAAAGATATCGAAAAAATGGATTACAATTAATCAAATCTATTTATAAATGTAAAAATGATAATATAACAATGAATCAATTAAGATTTCAAAAATATCAATTGGCAAAAATTAAATCATCTTTCATATTGGCATATCTCCCACAGAAGGTGCAGCAGAACAACATTGTTACAGGGCATATTATCAACTTCAAACTTGGCTAGGTAACCAACTGATAGCAACAGATTAGGGCTGGAAGCAACATCAACGTGGGATTATGCCCAAATTTACAGAGAAGGAGTTAATTCCGGAAATATTGCTCAAAACTATTTGCTGCAGCTGTGAAACTGGATGTAACAGTTTAAAATGTGGCTGCCGAAAACATGGCTTAAAATGCACAAATTTATGCTCAAATTGTAATGGTTCTGAAAAATGCACCAATGTGGAAGAAAAAACCTACGAGGAAGTTAGTGATTCAGATGAAATTGTGGATGAAGGACCAATTCAGACTAAAAATAATATTGGATACGAAGACGGTGATGATCTTGAAGATTTCGAAGATCTACTAGAATCGAGAAGGTTTGTCGAATCTAACGATGAAGAAATGCCACCGAAGAGACAAAAAGTAATGGATAAGTAATTGGGGTTCAAGATAAGAAATATAAATAAGAAGATTAATGCATTTTAAAATATTATTATGAATAATAATAATCAGTATAAAGTATCTAAATTCAATAGTACGATTTACATTTCTATTCATATATTATGAGATTTTCTATGACATAAATGTAATTAGAATTTAATAAATGAACTTTTTGACTAAAAAAATTGCAGCAATCACCTTTTTTTAATTGAAATCCCCCCTTTAAATCCTATCTTTAATATTTAGAACAACTATTTTCGCATGTTTCTTGCAATTTTTATGATTTATGGATTTGTAATTTTTTTGTTTATCAATGTAACATAGAATCTGACGTTTTTCAAGTAATTAAAGTGTCAATTTTACTAAATAGCTCAAAATTGTACAGAGTGATTAAAACAAATTTCGGATTCGAGTTTTTTTCTTTTTTTTTGCATTTTCTGAGAACATTTACCATAGTTATGTATATATTTTTTTTACATTATCAGAAAGAAGAGATTTCAACGAACAAAAAACTTCCCGATTTTTTTTAAAACTGATATTTTGACGCGAGAATTTTGATTGAAAATTAGGGTGTTTTTTCGATATTAAGAGGTAAATTTACATTACAAACTGAAAGACCTGCGGGGCAACGGTAGTTTAGTAGGTATAAAATTTACAACTTTAGGGTGGAGCCTAAATACTACAAAATTACTTCCGAGACTAAACAAAATCCGCATTCATTCATAATTTTAACAATTTCCTGTAGATACGAGGGATACGTATTTCAAGCTCTAACGCGCGAAATTAAGAAAAAAGAACCGAAAACACCTAACACGGCTGCCGAGTGAGTCAGAGTTACCTAAATTAGGGGAACCAGAATCGTATTTGTTTTTCTCGGTGCATTGCGAGATATTGGGTCCTATGATTGAACGTTTATGTTATCCATAACGTACATGTTAGGTCGAATTTTAACAGTAACGAAGCAAGTTTGTACGATGGAAAACTGTTAAATTAGAACATAACAGGCGGAAAATAACAGTAATGTATTGGAAACCGTTTTTCATCATACGAACTTGCCTAATTACAGTTAAAACTGAGCCTAACATGTACGTTACGGATAACGTAAACGTTCAATCATAGGACCCATTGTTATAACGCAGTTCGATTTTTAGAGGGTTTTACATTATTTTAATATTTTAATTTAGTGAATAGGTTTAGTTAGATTAAATTACATTTAAGAGTATAGAGTTGTGAAATATAAATACAAATAACGAAAAAATAGACGATTGGTTCGAATAAGGTAATATCAATTAATACAGGGTATTTATTAATTGAGTGCCGATACTTAGAGGTGTGAATCCTTTGGGTGTTAAAGTTTTAAGAAAAAAAAAACTATTTTATCATAAGTTTCTTATCACTCTAGATATTTTTATGAAATTTTGTCCAAAAAAAGTGTTTCCACTCATGGTGGGTTCCTACCAAATTTCAACAAAATATCAAAAGCAGTTTCAATATACTGGTTTTTATTTTCTTACCCGAAAAGGGTGCTTTGTACGAAAGTACGTCATGAACCAAATTTGCTCCAAAATAAATAAGGATTTTAAAGATAATTTGGTATTTAGAAAAAGCAGTGGCGCACCATATTTTTGTTCAAAAATATTCAGTTCAAACCAGGTACGGACGTCACTGGTAAAAATTTAAAAGTCTTTTACTACAAAAGGTGAGATTGAAAATGAAAGTTTAGTCTGTTATATATATACTATATTTATATATCTAACTTTTATTATTACACTGAATGTGATATGGCTTTTTTGTTTGCCTTCTTTGGATCAACAAAATATTATTTTAATGATTTAAAATAAACTGCCAGTAATAATAATTATCTGTACTTAAACATATGCAAAGTGAAATCATAAAATGACGCATCAAGAAAGCACCAAATTATTAAACTTTAAATTTACGTAACAAGTATTAAAAGTAATTTTAAAAAACCGACTTTAAAATCGTGCAGATGCCATCACCACATCTGAACCAAATTTATATGGGACCACCCCTGAGGTACCCCCTTACTAACGAAAAGCATTATAGAAATCGGACAAGGTGGTAAAGAATTATCGCTAAACATACATAAAAAATGAAAAGTTTGAGGATTTTCCCATTGACCCAATTATTAGATTTTAGATTTTGACCAAATTTTTAAGGGACCATCCCGGAAGTACCCCCTTTCCAGCAAAAAAGAATCATTTAAATCGGACATTGTGTTAAAGAATTATCGCTGAACATACTTAAAAAAAATATATACAGACGAATTGAGAACCTCCTCCTTTTTGAAGTAGGTTAAAAAGGATATAATAATCTATATTATTTGTATTAACTAAAAAACTACTATGTGGAGTTATATACATCTTCTTAAATTAATCTTATATGTAAAAATGTGGGTTCGATTCCTAAAAGAGTACCTAGTTCACTGTGCAGCCAAATTTATATTTATGGTACACCAAGTTTTATCAGGAATAACATTTTCTGAAAAAAGTAACATAAAAAGCAGACTTGTTGCGAGCCACTATATATATTTTAGAGGACAATCCATATTATTTTAGAAAAATAAATAAAATTTTTGTACAAACACATAAATGTGATTTATCTTTTAGAATATTTTATATGTTTGTCAAAGTTTACTAATTTAAAAAAAAAAGAAATATTCTTCAAAATTTTTCTTAAATTTTTTAACACGGTACAAAATACCTTAATCCGTTTATAGTTATCGAAATTAGTAAAGAATTTTAACTCGTTTAAAAAGCGTTCTTTCTCTTTCCATTTCCTAGAAAAACTAATAGACCTTTTTGAAATCGGTATTCGGTGACTTTTCTTCTGTTTTATTGCCTTGAAAATGATATGATTTACATAAAAAACAAAAACTGACTTATTATTTTTGTGAAATAAAAATATGTTGTTATTTTCACAATTTTCGACTACTTTTTATTTCCAAAAAAGAAATACGATGTTCTTCTGTAGATATTAACACATTGTTTAATTGATTTTTATTTTTTTTTATTTTTTTAATATTCTTTAGTATTTTCATAATTTGGGAAACAGTATAGCATTGAAACTTCTATACCTGAAAAATTGTGAGTACGCTTTTAATTAATTGTCTGTTTTTTATCTCACAATGTCTCGATAAGAAGTTATATAGAAAAAGTTAGTATTCAATATCATCTAGACAAAAAACAAAAACATGTTTAAATGAATATATTAAATAAATTATGAGTATTCTTTAACAGAGATATATTTATTTGTATTATGGAAATGTTTATGTTGACAAACTTATGTTCGATATTTGTATCAATTTGTAAAAATAACTCTTGTATAATGATAATATTAAATTTAAAGGTTTTAAATAAGGACTTGCAGATATCACAATTCGAAATTTTTTTTATTGGCCATAAAACTTTTTTTGGAATGAAAGCATTAGTTTCTGTTTTTCACTTAAGCTCCATAAATTCATATTTTAATCTGAACGCTACTTAAGCACAGTAAAGTTGCAACAACTAAACAATATAGTGAACTTTTCGAAAATTTCTAAATGAAAATCAATTTATATTTAAAATTAAATAAGTTAACTAACATTTTTGACCGTTATGAAATTAATAAAGTTATAAATAATGTCGTTACAAAGATTTATGTTTGAATTTTAAATTTCTATTGATAATAGTTACTCATCTACGTATTACAATAACAATACCTACATGACTTGGCTTTGACACAAAACCATGTATAGTAAAACTTCTAATCCGAATCAAAATCTTGAAACTATTATTTGGGGACTTAAAATCGTGGTCCACTAGTTGGTGTAGCCTTTTAAAACATTTGGTATAATAATAATAATTATATATCATCAATTACCACTGCCACTGGTAAAATCTTAAATTTAAAATAGTGTATTATAATAATAAGACATTAATCATATCTTAAATGGATCGCCTACTACCATGTTTTAGAAATAAATAAAATTTAATTCTTAAATTAATAAAAATACTCAAAATAATATAAGATTCCTTGCGTTATGTTAATAAACATTAAACAAAATTTCTCACGAATTATTTAATATTCTGTCCCGTACTTCCTTCCATGTCTCTATTGCTTCGCTGTCAACAAGTTCCGGCAAGACATATTGCATATAAAAAAATTTAATTTTATTTTGTATCTTTTCTTCTCAAAAGCTGTCAATATGAGATATTTTCTCCACTTTTATTCCTCCAGAAGTCCAAAAGTACAAAAGCACAAAATGCAAAAATCCATTTGTGTTATGTGCAGCTAGCCCTGAATTTGAAAATACCAATAGTGGTTGTCCTTAATGGAATTGTTTTTTTTCCAAAAAGTTATTTCTCTACTGCATATTTCTTCTTCTACAATCAGCCCTTCAGCTCTATATGGACATTTTAACTCTATCATAGAGTTTTGTTTTTTTTTTAATTCCATTCAGACTGGCAGCAACATAATCAAATTCGAATTCAATAAAATGTCCACATTTAAAAACTTACATGCAAATAAATTTACAAATCTTATTTTGCTCTGAATTTATGCTCCATGCCATATCGGGTGGCTTTAGAAATAAATTAAAGATTTTAGGAGATTTTTTACAAATTTTTCCAAATTTTAAAGCAGTGGAAACGAGTCTTTTATTGTACCACAATGCACAATCAGCTTGTTACAATCGTTTTTCTCTCATTTATAAACATTGGCTAACTTTTTAGAAAATTTTCTCTTGCAACGCGCCTCAAAGGGTGCGACAGATCAAAGCCATGCGCGAAAGCAAAAAAAAAATATTTACATTACTTTAACGGATTGAAGAGATATTAACATGCTGAAATTAATAATTATTGTTGACTCGAAGAAGTATTCATTAAACAAAAACATATAATTCACATCTCAGTGTATACCTTCCAATTTCGTATATATATATTTTTTAATAAATAAATGATAAAATTAATTTAATATAATTGAGCGAAATTACTGTGTGTAAAAAATAACAACATGAATTCAAATCACTTACGTATTGTTTATCACTAAAGAGTAGAAAAAGATATATATTTTGTTGGTATCACCTTCTAGACGAAAAAGCTTTTAACGTATATCTATTTTTATTGTAATAAAAATAAATGCTCCTGTAGGCAAAAATTAAATATATTTTTCTCTTCTAGCATTTTTTAACATTTCTATTTCTTTTCGTTTCTTTTCTTAGATTTTTTCAAAATCCGGAGAGGTATGGATTAATTTCTTTTAGTAAAATTAAAAAATAATCCGTAAAATTGGTGTACTATGAAACCCTTGCATATAATATATATGCTAATCTTAGTATTACAGAAATAAATTACGTAAAACATAAGGTGTACAAATACGTAAAATTTATTTATCCCTCGTAAAACATCAGTAAAATATATTATAAATTGTTTTCATTCACAAATATTAATTTCTTAAAAATCTAACAGAGGCGCCACTTTCCAGACGAAAAATCTTGCAGTGTAAGGGTTTCGTAGTACCCCACTTTTAAAGTTTATTTTTGACTATTTTTAAAATAAAAAAATATATATGTGTAGGTAAAGGTTAAATCTATGCTCCTCTGGAACCACTTTTTCAAAATTCAATTTAGTTTTTTCTAAAAAAAATTGAGAAAATGGGTAAAAAAAGTCGAGTTTTGTATTTTTTTTTTAGAAAAAACAGTTTCAAATTTTAAAAAAGTGTTTCCAGAGGAGCATAGATTTATCCTTTACCTACACGTACATATGTTTTTCTTTCAGAATAAGTCAAAAATAAACTTTAAAAGTGGGGTACTACGAAACCCTTGCATGCTCCGCTCTACAGCCAAGTAAATACTCCTCTTAAGTCAAAATAAGGTGAAAAAATAAATATTTCAAATCAAAAAAATTACAATGTCTTTAGAACATAAAAAGATAAGTTTTCACCAAATTTCGAGAAAAAAACATTTTTTTTGCAAAAGATAAAAATAAAAAACCAACAACTTGATTATTTGAATTTTGGAAATCGAGATATATCGTTTTTAACCCTTAAAAACTCACCCCCTTCCAATTCCCGACCTCAGATCGCCCGTAAATTATCTTTCCTTTCATTTTTGTTATATTCTCGTCCTTTTTTAACGGGTTTCATCCTACTATTATTTTTTTTTTGGTTTCAAAAATTATCGACACTGGTCTATATGCTGAACGTCTTAAAAAAATAAATATTTACAACTTTTAAACGAATCACGAATATGTCGGTTTTCCCATAAATGATCCACGATAGATGTTTTGCCTGACCCTGTAAACATTTCATTATGTAACTACAGCAGTAGATCGTTTATTTCATGGTCTAATATTAATATGCAGGTCTGGTTGCAGCTGAAGAGCAAGACAAATAATTGCAATAAAACAGGTGCTATTTGTTTTTGTTTGATTCATAATTTAAAATTATAAAAGGTATGGATATGACAATCCTGTAGGACTCTTGTCTTTGACAGAGTCAATTTCACAGTATTGCTATTTTAAACGGTAACAGATAGAAAGTTGGTTAAATTAAGCAAAAGTAGCGCAGTTTTGTGGTCCTTAAAATGGTGCCACAAAATTGTACTTATCAAATTTCAGCATTTAACAAACCTTTTCGAATTTGGTCATACCTACCTAATTTGTATTTTATATAGATAAAATGTAATAATTTATCAATTAGAACATGCAAGACTTATTTAGAAATAAATACAACAGAATGTTCTGTGCTTTATTTAGCTATAAACAAGTTTATTATTTTGACAAAATTATGTATAATTCCCATAAGAAGCCATGTATTTTGAACACCGTAAGCAGTACCAGCGCCCATGCGGTTAATTATAAAAGCTCAATTAGCGTGTGTTTTTTGGGACCGTATTTTGAGTATGCCAATTCGCCTTCTTATCTCTAGTCTTCATAGTCAGAACCTATGATTTTTAAAAGCAGGATTGTAGATTCTTACTCTTTGGTGATACCTAGTAAATCTTTGGTTGTACTGGGTCTTCAACAATACCGAAAACCCACGTGACCAAATCGTCATGACAGCGATTGGTGAAAATAAAAGTAAAAATCCCTAGATGCGAGCCAGTGCCGTAGGTATTTTATTACAAAATAGATCTTCTTCTTTTTTTATGGTCTTCAACTACGAGAACAAAATTCAGTTAGGTAACTGTTAGAATTACAACATAAAATCATAATATTAATTAGAGGTGCTTTACATTATTGTATTTTAATGTTAGAATTCGATATTTTTTTAGATTTAGTCAAATGCAATTAGGCATTCCAAACAAATGAATTACCAGTGGGCAGGTTTGGTATATCTAAGGGTGGCGACATATGGTGTATTCTATCTACTTTACGTAAAATCATGAATAATGGATTACATTTAAATATTTTATGTCAAACACAATAAAAATAATATTTAAAAAACCCACCTATACATTTCTTCATAAATTGGCAGGCTTGGCGAGTACTAATTCGAATAAAAATAGCGTCCAAGTTACAAGACTATGTCGCTATTCCCTTAAATATACAAGAATTTCCCACTGGCACCTATTGTTTGACAGGTCGTTGGAATGCCTAATAGTCTAATTTATGATATAATTAACATAACCTTAAAAACTGAGCTATTTATATCGTTCTGATTTATATCTATTTTGTATTTAACGAAAAGAATAAACTGAAATATGGTTCGTACTAGTTACTGCCACTATTACAAAAAAAAACCTTTACCAGAACAGGGCACAAGAAAGTTATGGACAAAAAGTGTTATGCATTAAAATATGAATAAAATTAAAAATTATTTACTTTAGATTGACTCCTAAGATATTTAGCTACAGCTGAAACTTTAAATACGATAAGCAGAAGACAATAGCAGTATTTGGCAATTATTGCAGTTTAAGTAAACAAATCTAAAATTTACTGTAATTGTACCTGAGCAATGGGAAGTAATAAACAAATAATTTTTTAAGTTTGTTCTATTATTTATATAAATACATTGTTATTTATATGTATACACAAAAATATTATTATTATTAATGTAACAAGCACATATTTGTTTTACCTTACAGCTCTCACTTTAAATTATAAAGGCATACCTATTAACAATCATTTTATTTGAACGGATATTGAGTAGTAATCGGTGTTGCATAAACGATACTAATTCACAATACCTATCTGTTCAAAATCTTTACCACCAGCTTTAATCATTCTTTTTTGAACACATGCAGTTTCTCTTCAGTTATATTTTGTATTTCATTTAATAACCCCCATTTTATGTGCTCCAGTTTATAAACGTCACACAAACGATCTGTAATATTCCATAGGTAGGTTTAACAAAATGAAGGTAAAATGATTATTGCAGTATATTATACCGAAACTTTATAGGGCATGTATTATCAGAAATGTTTTCAATACTTTACGGCTAGTTCATTGCGACAAACCTAAAAAAAATATGTTTTGAATTTCCCTCGCTACAGTCAGTCTTTGAAACACCGTTCATACCTGTTTGAGGTGCTATTTTTTTGACTAATTTATTGGGAATTTGCACCATGTTAATTTGCACATCTTTTGCTATTATACTGTGGGCATTATAGAGCTTTTTCCTTTTTTTATAATTTTTAACAAGTATTTGTTTATGACGACAAAAAAGAATCACATTCCATTTATTCACCTGGAAAATGTTCCTCAAATTTTCGAATACAATTAGGAATATAAAATAATTTTGTTCATGTGTAATATATTACCTGAAATAAATTATACAGTCATTAACTTTTACGACTTACAGTAAATAAATTTGTACTTACCAACAAAAAAGAATTAAGCCACCAATAATCTCTAAAAATAACTATTTGCTTTATTAATATTAAAATAAAAAATGGAATAAAGGTGTTTATAAAATGTAAACAAATATAATATAAATATTGTCAGTCCCCAAATGAACGCCAGTGACATTTCTGACAGGACTGACAGTTCAGTTTAGTTCCTTTTACGTCAAATCAGGCCCTTTCGATGGGTTTTTGATGGTTATCAGATCACGTGGGTTTCGGGTATTGTTGAAGACCTGGTAGTATTTATTAGAAATTAATTTTAATACCAACACCTGTCTATTAAAAATATGTGAATAAACGTACATTGGATGTCAGCAGGCATAAGTCGAACAAAAAAACACTTACAGAATAACTACTTATAAGTATTTAATTATTACTGGTCCATTTTTGTTACAACTTTTTTTTTAAATGTTCCTGTCCTCAAACTCTATCAATTTTCATAACTATAATAGAATTGGTTTATATCTAAGTTATTATTTCAGGTGAACATATTTGTAAATAAATATGTTGTTTTTAAAGATTTTCATTGGATAATAAACATTTTGATGTATCTATCGCTAATCATGTAATTATTTATAAAAAAATTAAAAAAAATATTGCTTCTGCGGCTTTAATAACGGTTCACATTATCTGAATCCGATCCTGATAAAATATTGAAACAAAGTTATGAATAAATACTTATTTAAAGTAATAACAATTTACAGCATTTTTTAATTACACATCGACTTAGTCATTAGAGAGAATACAGTGGAAATGGTAATGAATTCCTTGAAATTATTATGACTTTTTAATCATACCTACGTGGACTTGGTAATTTGATGACTGGCTTAGTGACCAATAAATACAGTTATTATCAATCTTTCTAGACTATGATTCAATTTAGGACTCGTTACAATGAATCTTCAATTTAAGATTAAAATATTTCTATGAAATCATCACATTGTGGTGTAATCTAAATACATCAATTCCTAGTTAACATGTGTCACATCTGTCGTGAAAAGTTTTATATTTTTATATATCATTAAATATTTATTTTGCTCCTCACAATCTGCTACAAAGTGCCAAATAGATACATTGTTGTTATGCAGAATTGTTTAACAAGAAACAGGAAGCACATTTTTTTATAAATAAAAATAATTTCTAAAGAATTATAGCGGTTGAAAATCTGTGTAAAAAAATAACTTAAGGGGGTTCTCGGATATTGAATTCTAAAACTTTGCACCCATAGTTTGATATTATGTTTTACTTGATTTTAAAAATTAAAAAACTTTTTTAAAAAAAGAAACGTTGACAGCTTGATGTTTTTTGATTTTTGAAATTTTTATTTCTTTTAAATATATTTAAAAATGTATCGTTTTTGTTTTAGTTATTATAAATTAAAATTTTTAAAAACAATCTACCTACTTATATCCTTTTTTTTAGAATATAAAAGGTTTTTAAATTTTTAAAATCAGTTCATTAAGGTGATTACAGCACCCCCTTATAATTTACGGATAAGGATATCTCAAAAAGAGATTTTTTTTTAATTTAAATTTAAGCAAACTAAATTAGACAGTAATATCTAGAATATGCATATTTTTTAAAGTTTTAATTCCTTCCAGTTTCCGACAAAAAAAATCAAAGGGCTTTAAAGTTTGAAATATCATAATGAAAATAAATGCATTCCTCAACAGCACTATTCTTAATATAATCCCGAAATTTGAGTTCTTAATGTCTTGTTAATGATTTTTTAAAATTCGCCAAAATTAGTGGCTAAAACGCCTCGTAAGTGTTGCCTTCTGTTGTAACGCGACTGTTTCTATCGTATCGTACACTCGCAGTCATCATTCGTTTCCTGAAATGATTTACACTAGTTTACATCAGAAGAAAATGCTGGAAATTATTTTCAACTTTTTATTTTATCCGTTAGAAGGCATAATTCGCTATGGTAATGCAAAAAATCCCTTTTCACCTATAAATGTCCAATAATAGTATAATAATAAAAAAGAACGGTGATTTTGAACAAATTTTACAAAATAGTCCATTTAAAATAACTGTAAAAGGTCGAGAAACGCCGCACTTGACGAGACCACTTCTCCCCTACGTATTTAGGGGCGCTGATTACGAAAATGAGGGTTAAAACTGGCAGCAATGGTTGTAACACCCGTAAAATTGCAAAAAACACCTCTAAATAGGGGTGTTTTTCGACTGTATTTGTTGTTTTGCAAACTAAGCCATCTTATGTTTTTTGGCGCGCTGATTACGAAAATCGGGGTTAAAACTTGCAGCAATGGTTGAACCACCTCTAAAATTGCAAAAAACACCCCTATATAGGGGTGTTTTTCGACTGTACTTGTTGTTTTGCAAACTAACTTATCTCATATGTTTTTTAGATCGTTGATTTCGAAAATCGGGTTGTCGAGACTGGAAAACTTGTGTGACACCCCACACATGCCAGAAACACCCGTCCCAATGGGTGAATTTTCGGAAAAAATGACCAGTCACGGTGTTTCGCGAACTAAGTCATCTTATATGTTTTTTGGGTGGCTTAGTTTGCAAAACAACAAGTACAGTCGAAAAACACCCCCATTTAGGGCCGTTTTTGCAATTTTAGGGGTGTTTCAACCATTGCTGCAAGTTTTAACCCTCATTTTCGTAATCAGCTTCCCAAAATACGTAGGGGACAAGTGGTCTCGTCAAGTACGGCGTTTCTCGACCTTTTACCGTTATTTTAAATGGACTAAGGGTTTTATTCACCACTTTAATTCAATAAAATAACTGGTAGGGGCGATTAGGAACCTTAATTTAATAAAACTATTATAACTACGGTGTTGTACATCAGATTTTGAAAAACTTTGTGTCGATTAAAAGCAAATTGATTGTTTAGTACAGTGGTTCTTAAACTTTTTTGGCGACGGAACCTTTTTGAAAAGCGAAATATTTGACGGAGTCCTAGACACATTTCTAAAAAAAAAAGACCTCAAGCAAAATCATATCTTCCTTCCTCTTAATGAAAAAAAAAAAGGTCCTCAAGCCAGGTCCCTCCCTTTTGTGGCGATAGTACTGCTTCTTTTTTTTGAATATGATATTATTTTCTTCACTATAGTTCTGATTCAGTTGTTTAAACGAGCACTAGGTGGCTTTGTTTAAACGAGCACTAGGTGGCTTTGTTTAAACATTAACCATTTTTTCGAAGTTTTCTTTAAAATTTTAAACAGAATGTTATAACTTGTAATACGTTATTTAGAAAGAGAATTCAATTCTGACAAGAAACAGTAAAAACCGGGTGTTCTAAGGGAATGTAAGCAAAAGTTTATTACTGGTTTAATAAAACTAAAAATGTGAAATAAAAATTGAATATATTAATAAAATACATAACAGGTAACTAAAAACAGAACAAAATGCCTCACAGACATAATTTTATAGTAATAGTGAATAGTGTAAATTTCTTCATATTAATCTAGTTGGCTTTTAAATGCCAATAATCTTATGTCAAATGAATATGTGTAAAAATATATTTTAATAAGTTAAAAATACATAACGCCTTATGCCTATTACCGAAGTTTATGACATGTTAAAAGTAGGTAAGTATATTTTGAATGTTTTGAGAATGCTCAGATTGCCTCAAGAGAATATGCATTGAGATATCCTCAGCGAATTCTACAATCAAGAGAAAAAATTAAAAATCTGGAAAATTGTTTAAAAGAAACCGGGTGTGATCAACCTAAAAGAGCTATTCAACGACGTCGAAGAAGCAGAACTCAAATTAACGAAAATTGCTTGCGACTTAGAACTTACTAAGTACGGCGTTTGTTCTATTTTACCATGTAGCCCTTCATGAAGGTCTGAAATTAACAGATCACGATAAAAGGCTGGATTATTCTAATTGGCTTAAGAATATGCTTAATGATGATCCACAATTTTTATCACATAGGTATAATGTGGTCCGACGAATCTACATTTTCCAGTAATGGATCTGTAAACAGGCTTAATATGCATTACTTATCTAACCACAATCCTCATTGGGTGCTAGAAGTGTTTTAATCAAGATCGTTGGTCAGTAAATATGTGGTGTGGAATTTTAGATGGTAAAATTGTAGGTCCTATTACTTTTAATGAAAATTTAAATGGTGAGCTATATTTAAGATGGCTGAGAGACGAATTACCTGTTTGATTAGAAAATGTTTTACTAGAGGTACGCCGGATTATGTGGATACAGCAGGATGGCTACCCAGCACATTATACAAATGACGTAAAAGACTTTTTAAATGAACGTTTTCGGAATAGGTGGATTGGAAGAGGTAGTATATTTTCATATCCACCAAGATCTCCCGACGTATTAGATTTTTATTTGTGGGGTCGACTTAAAGATTTAAGTTTACCAAACTCAGCCTGTAAGTAGAGAAGATCTAATTCAGCTGATACTGATACAAACTACAGAGACTTGATCTTCGCATAACCGACTTTTTTTTAAGCCGTAGGATAAATAGTTTCTGAGAGTCCTTAATCAGACACCTTGAACATTTTACCCCAGCAAAATGCTGTGATTTTACGCTGAAATAAATAGGGAAAAATGTACATGGTGAGTCATTTAAAAATATATAACATTTACCGATGTAACGGAACACCCTATATAATTCAGAGCATTTTAGAATTATGCAAAAAACTAAAGCCTATAACTTTAATTTAAAATATTTTCTCATATT
This sequence comes from Psylliodes chrysocephalus, assembly GCA_927349885.1. Classification (NCBI taxonomy): domain Eukaryota; kingdom Metazoa; phylum Arthropoda; class Insecta; order Coleoptera; family Chrysomelidae; genus Psylliodes; species Psylliodes chrysocephalus. The sequence continues at coordinate 58,557,065 of OV651815.1, read as the reverse complement.
TCTTACGATTAGCGAGATTGGACTTCCTTGCACTAATGGGACACCCTGTATATATAAAAGACACATTTAATCTCTTTCTGACACCCAACTGGTAATCAAAATAATTTAACTATGCCAATTATTATTGTTACCTTCCTCATCAGCATTTATTATTTTATATTTATTTTATCCTATTCTATTCTACACATAATCAAATTAGAGAATATGAGACGAACATGAGAAAATTAAAGCTAATTAAATTTGCCCAAGTACATAATATACTACTTATATACAATAAAAGTGAATAATAATATTTATAATGTTTTAATGTGCTATATTGCAACAACAGAAAAATGTCAATGTCATTTCAAGAATTAGTGGTATTCAGAATTTAATAATTTATGTTAGTATGAGAAATATCAAATCAAATTCGTGAAACACAGAATCTAAATTTTTATAGAATTATAATAATGATAGTTATACTCCTTGCATTATTAGGTATTATATTACTCTCTTGAAAATAAATATTGCAATGTGTGCATCTACAGAATTAATTTGATATAATTTGACAACTGGATAACCTATACGCTCACCCGATTTCCCATCTTGATATAATTATGAACAGAGGTAATAAAATAATCCAACAATCATTAAAGTTGTGGCAAGTTGTTGGCCATTTAACGAATGTGATGACAAAGTGACTCATAACGGCAAACTCGTTATAGCCCTTTTGAAATTACTATTAATATTAATATCTATCGAACATTTTGCTTTATATGTAATTATACAATAATTATTGTGCTAACAATAAATGAATAAGAAGTTGCCATAGCTAAATTGTTAAGGGAATAATTACCAGCTGGTTGATATAAGTATCAAAAAGGCTATCATATAATTACAAATTGGTTGATGTTATTAAAAAGGGCAAATTATTTAAAAAGTCAAGCCAATAAAAAAATTAAAACAGTCATACTAAAAAACTCCCATATATCTATCGTTGGATTTGTTTTGTATTTTTATGCTGGTTAAGACATTCAAGAGTCAATGCCCTTTTAAATTTTGTCCGTGGAATTGTAAATTAAATTTTCTAAGTAACGTTAACATTGTCTTAAATAAAAAAGAAAGCTATTCGAGAGTCAGCTATTGTTCAAAGTGTTTTTATATTGTAGAAAAAATAAACCATAACAACTTACTCACCGAAAGAGGCGTAGCAAGAAGTTTTGTTAAAGGTTAGAATCTGGAAGGAAAAGACACGCGTCAACTAAAAGAGAGTTTATATTAAGACACAAATAATATGGGTGTTATTAAGATAAGGCGAGGAAGGTTGTGGACAAGTATTTATTGAAGATTGGTGTGTTTCATGAAACGATTACGAAAAAATATCTGAAATAAATTAAATTGCATCAATCATCTTAGAGATTCTTGAATCTAATTAATTCACTTTCTTTATTTTCTTCTATTCTGTTTTTTATTTCTCCATCCATTGATTCCTTTACTCTTTATTTTCTTTAACTTTATTCTCTGTATTTATCATTTCCGATATTTACCTTTGACCTAAAAAGTTTCATCACACAACTTTGTAGCTCCAGCTCTTCCACATGTAGAGCAGGCAGGGACAGGGCAGAAGTTGTACAGACTTTTCGCAGTTATCTCACTTCATACACAAAATTTAACAGTTTTGCAGCGGAGCTAACCGAATTAAACACGAAATATTGGCGTAGAAAATTATTTTATAGATGCTGTTAACAATTTCGCGTAAATAGTTTAATAAATTATGAATAGCTGTGGAATTAGAATTTGGGATATTCTAATACTTGTTTAAATAGATATGATTGCCTGATTCCACCGGTAACAATTTAAAATATTTGGTTTTATTTTTATTCTACGATACGACACTGGGGTACAAACATTACCGCAAAATTCTCGAAGTCGTCCGATTGGGTTCGACGTTTACCACCTCTCCACCTACCAAAAGCCTGGCAATCTTCTGATACTGCTCTAGGTATCTTTACATTATTTTCTATTTTCTCCTCTACTTCTTTGTCCAACTTTAGACATAGCTTTCCTCAGGTTCTCCCCATTTGTATTCAATCGCCAGCTGTTTGCATTATTGTACCTTATATCGTCACTACATCTTATGTAAGATCTCCCTCTTGCTCTATTCGTATTTTTCCATTATTTTCTTTTCAATTATATTTAGTGGTTTGTTTTGAAGTTGGTGTGTTTCCGGCAATTATTGTGAGGTTATTGCAGTCATTGACATAGAGTATGACACATTAGCTTTGTGAGGCTGTCCCATTTAGATTACAAGTTAATATGTTTTCTTGTGATATTCAACTGCTTTAAATAGTTGTTGTATAGTGTATAGTAATATGATTAACATTAATAACTTTTCTATATTATGTCTATAGGTATTATAAATTGCAATAATGTAAGTTATTTATTACTTCAGATATGTATTGTTTGTTCTTTAACTACCGTTCGTCCTTAATTGTTACAGCGTTGCTTTCCTTCAAACAAAAATAAATGGAGCTTGAAGTTAATTTGTGTTTTAACCACAGCTTTAAACAACTAATTAAATCGGTTATATTTGCTTTTGTAATACTTTTAAAATCGGAAAATAATTTTGTAAAAGCCAATAGTATTCAATTGAAACAAAAGTGTATTGTTTTTTAGAAGTACAGATCTAGAAATGGATTTGTATATTAAATGAAGACAATGCACGACGCATTGTTATGCTTATCACGTTTTTGAACAAAAAGCTATAAAATCTTAAGTATTCAATCAAAATAAAAGACAAAAACCAAGGTTATTATTATATTTTGTTGTTTTGTTATTTTCTTGTTCACATGAAGTTGTTAAAGAATGTATTATCAAATCGTTTATTCATAAAAAAATAACTTTGTCACGGTTATAAATGTATGAATATTTCAACATAATTCTGCTCTTTTTATACAAAGTCAAAGTAATCATTGCAAATTTATATTAAATTAGGTAGGAGTATTTGTAATCAGAAACAAAAAAATATGACAAAATAATCAAACAAGAATGACGTAAATGGATTTTTCAAGTGAATATTGGAAGCGGACGTTGATAAAAGCGCGGTGCTAGTCATGCAGAAATAGAATACATAAAAATACATTTCTTGCCCATCCCTGATGTTACCGTTGTTGATAGCGGCGAATGTAAATTTTTACTTTGTGATCGATACCTTTATATCATTTCTTTCTATCCAATGAACTAAATATAGCAAAGTCAACTGGAAGATAAGATATTGAAAACAATTGTTAATGGCATGATATATTAAAATTGATTGTATAGCAAGATGTAAAATAATATTTGTCTTTCGAGTGTAAACAAAGTTGTTCCCTTTTAATTCAATGAATACGATCAAATAAATTAAAACTAAATATATAGACAGTGCTGTTCAAATTATCGCACAAATCAGAAATCAGAAATCTGGATGTATAGAACTTCTAGTGTATATAAAGATAGATTCACAAAAAATGTTTCTAAAATAGGCCATGAGCGACAGAGACAAAGATACGGTCATATGTATGCAAGGCTCTAAATTAAATCCAAACTGACATTTAAAAAGAAGAAGAATTGTACTGTCCGACATACGTGAATAATTATTCTTGTTTCATTAGAGAATATCACCCATCTTTTTCATCCACCGATGGTCCAATTTTCATACGCCTGTTTTATATAAGAAGCGATCCACAAAAAATGTTTCTAAAGTAAGCCATGGAATAATCCGCGATGGCGAATATTTCAATTCTTCTACTTCTTAAGGGTCAGTTTGGATTTAATTCAGAGCAGCGCTAAGTTATCACAGATATGACTCGTATCTCTGTCATGGCCTACTTTAGAAACCTTTTTCGTAGATCACTCTTTATTTCTTATGACAGCAGATAATTATCCAAACTCTTTTGAAATTTGAACAATATGGTAGGCCTGGGTAAAACCGACATACCAGGCAATAATGATCAGTATTTTCTGAAATTTTCAAACTGCCAGCTTTGTCAGTGTTATCCAGTTAGTGCTAGAATATGATCAAACAAAAAACATCAGATGAACAACGTAAGTAATTTCACTGGTTTTAAAGAAAATGGTTCTATAACTAAATAGTAGTCGGAGCTTGTTCTAAAATCGATAAAATCCAAATTTGTTTATTCATTCGTCTGCATCCTAACCTTAAAATTAGTATGCATTTTCCAACACTGCATTTAGGCATTCTAGCATTTGAGTATGCTGACAAAAACAGAATTTAACATCCATTCAAGAACCGTTGTGTTGGTGAATAACGGTAAGCAAATTTCAAGAAACGGCATCCACATTGTTAGTCTACGAACACCAGAACCCACGAGTGTTGCATTTCAAGGGCCTGAATTTTAAACAATCTGAAACACATTCTAGACAAATATAAGATATTTCTTGATAATATTTATAATGTAGATGGAACAGGCATCCAAACTTCATGCAAGAAGCCCCCAAAGTTTTATCAACCAAATGAAAAAAGATAGATGGGAGCTATTGCTTCTACAAAGCGAGTCACATCTTTATTTTGTTGCTTTTCCACAGGAAAATTCATTTCGGCAGCATTGGTTTTTCCTCGAAAAAGAGAAAAGGTATTTGAAGGGGAATACCTCCATGCACATTGATGATGGTCACTGCTAATGGATGAATAACATCTGAATAATTTTTAGAATGACTTACCTTCTTTGTAAAAATCGTCTGACCAACCGCAGAACAAAAGTATCTTTTGGTTCTTGGCAATCATAATTTCCATAGATATTTACAAGTTCTAGGTTATGTATCACAAAAGAGCTCTTAGGCTGACAGAAATGTGATGCGTTAGGGAAAACCTCTTGGTAAACCCTGACAAGGCACAACTCATAACCTTTACTCGGAAAACAAGTTTGGAGGTTTTAGAAACTCCGACTCTGTTTGGAGGAAGGCTAAACAAAACGAACAAAGTAAAATGTTTGGGTCTAATCCTAGATAGCAAACTTACTTGAAACCAACACTTACAAAAAGTGACCAACAAATGTAAAATGTCTCTCATTGTAGGGAGACGGGCATTTGGAAAAACATGGGGATTAAAACCAAAAATGGCTATATTTGGCAATAACAAGACCCATGATAACTTATGGAGCGGTTGTTTGGTGGCCAAAAGTAAACCAGAAAACAGCCCTCAATATCCTCTCAGGAGTACAGAGGCTGGCATGCCTTTGTATTACAGGAGTACTGAGAAGTACACCGACAGCCTCTATGGAAATCATTCTAAACCTCCCACCCCTTGACCTAGTCATAAAGGGGGAGGCCAGAATGATTCAGTATTAAATATGGGATCAGATCCTAACCTTTAACAGACTCTTCCAGATCAACTGTAACTGGAACGAGGTAAATAAGGAAATAGATAAATACTTGCTTAGCGGTCTCGTATGGTATACGGATGGATCTAAAACTAACAAGGGAACAGGCTCTGGCATACATGGAGTTAGACCCAAATGCGACATCATCGTCTCACTGGGAAAACATGCCACTGTATTTCAGGCTGAAATACATGCAATCGAATTGTGTGTACGAGAGAATTTAAGAAGTAAGTACAGAAAACAAACCATCCTTATTGTCTCAGATAGCCAAGCAGCTTTAAAGGCTCTTAATTCAAACAGAATCAAGTCAAAACTTGTCCGGAACTGCCTTGGAATACTAAATGATCTGGCAGCCCATAAGAAGGTAAAACTAGCGTGGGTACCAGGGCACAAAGGTGTCCAAGGAAATGAAAAGGCTGATGAACTCGCCAAAGAGGGATCAGATCTACCATTCACAGGACCCGAACCTGTATTTGGGATAAGCAAAACCTCTGCTCGACAGGCAGTGAACAGGTGGATAACTACAAAACACCAAATTCACTGGCAACAGATAAGAGGGCACAGAATCAGTAAGATCATGCTAAGGGAACCAAACCCACGCATGGCTACTGAGGCACTACAACTCGCAAGGCCTCAGATATCCACCATTGTGGGATTACTAACGGGGCACTGCTTGCTGAAACACCTTCATGTAATGGGATTACACAATGATCCCACTACATGTAGACTTTACATGGAAGAGGAAGAAACCTCATACCATGTGATCTTCGAATGCGAAGCTCTTACTGGGCGACGTTTCATCCTTTTCGGCCTAGAACCGGAAAGAACGCCCCAGGAACACTTGGTAGGGAACCTAATAAAACTAACCAAAGACACAGGACTATTCCAAAGATAGTACCTGAATACGGGAAAAGTAGGGAAATACAATAGACCCAAGAGGCCGCAGTGTTCTGGGTCAAACCTAACCCTACCTACTTACAACCGATAAAGATAAAGATGTATCACAAAATATTGTCTGTTTCTTCACACACGAACCATAAATTCTAACCTCTGGATATTTCTGTCAATGGTCCGTTCAGAAAATATTTTGAAAGATCTTTGGATAAGTAGCAAAAAACACATCCTGCTCAAAGTGTTAACTTTTTCGATATTAAGAGAAATTATTGCGGAAGTCCATTTAAACAGCGCTACTGCAAACAATGTAATTAATGGATTTAAGAAGACATGAATTGCCATCGGTGATACTTCTGTTTTTACTGATATAGATTTTATGCCTTCTGAAGTCAATGATACAAAAATCGCAACAGCAGAAGATATTTCTACTCTACCACATTCATTGGGTGTCTCAGAGGAAAACCAAATGCAGGTACCATAAAATAGAACTTTAAAAGAAAATTATCTACCAGGTTCATCAAAAGTATTAAAATAAAATCTCATTCATGCTACAGAAGGTTTAGAAATAGATTATGATAGAACAAACACGTAGGTAGCATCAAGCAGTGGGGAATCCACGAGTCAATAATAAATATGGAGGTGATGAAACTCCTGAAATACAGAAATAAAATGAGAATACACTTTCAGATTCTAAGGAAAGGAAACTTATTCTTCTACCCAACATTTTGATGATTCCAAAGAACATAAAAAAAAGGAACTAAAAAGCAAAAAGCACAAAAATCTACTACGTTGAGAAAGGAACTACGCCAGAAAGAGAATAATAAGAAAACAGACACACCGAAGATCAAAAAACGGATCGTTGCAATTTCAACTTTAAAAAAGTTTAAAAAATGCGCTATCCGACTGGAGAAGTTTAATGTTGATGAACCGACAAATGCAAGAGAATTTATTATTCCTAGGCCCCCCCTTGTGATAGAAAATCCAGAGCAAAATGTGCCGTGTTTAATATGCTCAGAACTTTATTCAAATTCACGCCCACGTGAAATCTGGATACAATGCAATATCTCCATAAAGTGTATTTTGATTATGTAAAAGGCGTCTTTATTTGTGACAACTGTAGGCAGAAGTTTTATCAGACTCTAAAACTACTAAGTTTATACAATTTATTATTATTATTTTAATTGGTATTGTATACCTACCTCAGCCAGGTACCTTCATAATTCATTGATTCCATTTATTAAAGAAAAGTTGCATTCAAATACTTCCTTTTATCGAAAAATCTTTAGATAATTAAATCTATGATGTCTAATAAATAAAAGCAATATTTTTGTTCCCGGGGTCTCTATAATATTGCCTACACAATAACTAAAAAAGGTTAAAAAGTTATCACATGAGAATTCGATCCAATAACCTCCATAAAACAGTTATCGCGCCTATCTTGAGTCAGTTTCAAATATTAAGACCAATTTCAACAAGATTTAGACACAAAATTCCGAGAATTTCTCAATGCAGATAATAAATCGACACCCCTTTTATATCCACCCTAATTCGTTCCCACTGGAGCTACGACAAATTAACGTCACAAAAAGTCATTAAACCCCGAGAAACTCGATATTCATTCATTTATTATTTTTTATCCATGTATTGATTATTATATTAAATCCAGTCTAAATCAGTTATATTTTAAGTTCAGTATTCAGTACCTTTCCTAAACCGACGCCCTTCCTAGCCGACATCTATCCTACCCTACCCCTATCTCCCGAATGCTGTCACGTCCTGACGATGAACATACCGCCGCACTACTTCCCTACATTTCCTATTTCCGACGATCTATCTCCTGAACGTTTTTTACGTCCCGACGCTCAACGTCCGGCCACCCTACTTCCCTACCTTTCTATGTCCCAAACGCTGTCACGTTTCGCGACGCTTGCCGTCCCTAAATATTTCCTGCATAATATCCTTGACGACACCCTTCGTCGCGCAGAACCACCTAAGTATTTCTTATCGTATATCCGTCCCGACATAAAAGGTTTTAAATATAAATTTTTTATGGGCTTTATTTACCAATTTGCACCAAACTTTGCATTGAATCCTGGTTTATCTTAATTAACATTATCACAAAGTGAGAATATAAATTATCAGTTAAGTAACTAGACGATCACTACTACTAGAGAAAAAAGGGCAAATACGGTAAGTCGAGAATTTAAAGTAAAACAAAGTTGTGAGGTAAATAATAAAACAAAAATCAATGGGGATATATGGCCGGGTGGGCGGTTACAGTATACGTAAAGCAGTGTTTACTTTTAGATTTAAGTATACCCAATTATTTTGATCATGAATTTTTATTTGTTGATTTAGTTTTTTTGAACAAAATTTTAATTTTTCTTATTAATTTGGTCTCTATAAATCAACATCGAGATATTGATCGTTCTTGTCTAAATTACTGATCAATTTTACCTAGGGGTGTTGGGAAAAACCGTTATTTATTATATATCAATTTTCTGTAAAATTTCTGAACCCCTGAAAAATAAAATTTTTATGTTTACATATAATAAGAATTGATATATTAATAATCATTACTTATGTTGGTTTTTGATTCATTCATTTTTGGGAAGAATTGACTTTGTGGTGTATGGGGTAACTTACTGACTATAAACTTGGAATTTTTGTACTTATATGTAATTTCTAGTCGTTTTTAAATATGTGGTTAATTGTTATATGAATTATGGTTTCGTATACATTAGAAAACATGTTTTAAAGCCTTATTTTGAAACTAACTGTTACAGATTTAATACCAAACCCTAAATGTTCTCGTCACAAATCGCTGCACCAGAATACCAACTTCGAAGGTCATGAGGACGAGTGTAATAATTATATATCTATAAAATAAACGTAATTTTATTGGCATGCAACGATAATTTAAAAACGACAACAGTTATTTATTTATTCATTGAAACAAAATAAAATCATATCTTAATCAAAGTTAAAGTTTAAGAAATGCGTTACTTAAAAACCAAGACATCTATTTATAATGCTTTCACTTCATTTGAGTCATTTGATTAGCTTAGTAAAGACCAATAAAATTACTCAGACATAATTGGTGTCATTAGAACTGGTAGAATGGGTCTTTGGTAAATGAATTTATAATTAGCCTATTAGAAAACGGAAATTATATTTACCAAAAATATTTTCAAACAGTTATATAGTTTTAAAGTTTTGAAAACTTAGGTGGTGGGCCAGTATTTTTACTTAGGTATTTGTTATTTGTTTAAACCATATCCTCAGTATCAATACACAGTAGAAATTCACAATTTTTTGCCGATAACAATCATTTCGTGGCACTCTAAAATTGATTAAATACATTAAGATTTAATCTGATATTTCTTTGACAATGTTAAAATAGGCTATAAAAGAAATAAGTTCTTGGGAAATATATTGAAGAGTTATGGGTTCAATAATATTTTTAACCTTATAATATTTTGAATAATATGCAGGTAAAGTATTTATAAGAACAAATTCCAAAACTAGTGACAGCCTACGAAATCTTCGTAGTTATTATACTCGAAGATGGAATAATAGATAATAATAATACTCTTCCTGGTTCAAACCTTTTCGAGTGAATTTTTATCCCAAAAGCTGAGCTTGTTTGGGGAAAGGACGGCTATTATTTTAGTATTTGTCGTGGCGCCCCGAAACGACTTAAAAATGATGAGGAAATCCCTTAAAACACCACCCACCATCATCAAAACGGCAACGCATAGCGATTTTTATGATCTGGGTGCTACATCAACAGAAATTAAATTTCTGCTAAAACGGCTTCCATCAAATCCGATAGAGAACCATACAAATAAATTCATATAGCTTTCCGTAGGATTCGAAGCGTGTGTCTCTTACCACAAAATTGCTCGCAAATGAATGTGAGCGCGTTAGACACCTACGCCACCGATTCGGTCTGGAGATCACAATCTAACAAGAAAGACAACCAATTTATCCTAGGCAATCAACAATATTCGACTAGGAAAAACAGAAATCGGCCTGAACTGAATAGGTACATAGATCTTTGGTACATAATACAATGGTATTTCTCAAATAAAATACCAGAAAAACAAGTAAGACGAAATGGAACAGAGGATGAGAAACGAAAAAAGAAGTTGAAGCTCTAAATCAGGAAAGCATAACATCAAACAGTAGAGGAACTGGTCCGAATATTGGCCCCCTTTTTAAGTAGAAGCTCTAAATCAGGAAAGCATAACATCAAACAGTAGAGGAACTGGTCCGAATATGGGCCCCCTTTTTTTATTTTCTGAAGTTTCTAACGTGTTTTGACTAAAGTGAGAATGTAATGTAGTGAAAAATCTTGTAACAACATTAAGTAAGAGATTTTTAAAAACATTTTTGTTTTATTCTAAAATAAATACATTTTACTTGAGAAAATAGAAAAAAATGTATTTTTGGTAAATCGGACCAGACGGTTTGGAATATGGGCCATATACCAAAATCAAATTTTAACCGAAAAAATAAACATTTGTACAACAAAAAACAATAAAGTGATAAGTGTAAGTTTCTAATGGTATGAAAATAAGTATTTCAGGATGCCGTTTCAATTTAGTAATGAAGAATATACAGACATTAATTTTGTGTTCTATTTTTATAACGGAAACGGTAGAGCAGCAGTAAGAGAGTATGGCAGACGCTTTTCTAATCCCTGTTTACCAAATTCTAAGACATTTTTGCAGGTTTTCGAATTCAGTAAGCAACATGCAAATTTTCCAACTACAGTTAAACATTAACATGCTCCTAGAAATAATCTTCGACAAGAAGAGGATATACTACAGATAGCTCAAAATAATCCTTCTATCAGTGTAAGAAGAATTAGGAATGAATTAGCAATACCAATAACAAGAGTATGGAAACCTTTAAAAGAAGAAAATCTGCATCAATTTCATGTACAAAAAAGTACAGCGACTTGAACACGGTGACGACGTACCCCGCTTATCTTTTTGTAGATGGACTTTGGCCCACAGAAGGACAATATTGAGAATTTTATTTACTGATGAATCCCAACTTACACGTGATAGGATCAATAACACTAGGAATGCTCATATTTGGGTAACTGAAAATCCCCACACTGTATCACAAAAACATTCCCAATATGGATTTTCTATAAATGTATGGTGTGGTATTTATAAAAATCATTTAATAGGCCCTCATAATTTTGAAGGCAGATTAACAGCTGAAGTTTATTTAAATTTCCTTAGAGACATCCTGTCAAATACTAGAGGATTGTGGTTTCAACACGATGGTGCTGGACCTCATTTTCAAATACTGGTAAGAGACCATTTAAATCATCGTTTCCCAAATAGATGGATAGGTCGAGGCGGTCCCGTCAATTGGCCACCAAGATCTTCCTATCTAACACCTCTGGAATATTTTTTATGGGGCTACCTTAAATCAGAGGTGTACAACGAAGAAATGAATATCCGAGCATAGTTATTGGAAAAAATTAATAATATATGTAACAACATTAGAAATAAACCGGAAATAATTGACAAATCAGTAAAAAACCTGTTAAAACGTTCGCAGAGGTGTATTGACGTTCACGGTGGTGTTCATTTTGAAAATTTACTTTAGTTTTAATTAATTATTTATCTCTGTTAGTTTGTTCTGTTATTTTATGAAATAAAGTGAGCCTGGTCCTGTGTACATGTTCAATTTCTTATTGGAAAATGCAGTATTTAAAAATAAATGAAGATGGTACCTAATTTGTGTAGAGTTTTAAAAATACAGAGTAAAATATTTGATTTCAATTTTGTAAATACTGATTTATAATAATGTAGTCGCCATTATAAAAATTTACTGTAAGAAAATCAAGATGGTGCTATTAAATATTATTACATTATTTTATTTACTGATCCACGTAATATTTAAATGTGCAGTAACATTTCTTAAAATCCGATATACAGGGTGATATTCTAGCTAAGAAGAGCAATATAAAAAAAGAGAGTCTGGTCCTGGAATTTTTTAAAATTAAATTATGGTTTTGATTAACCTAAGAGAGTGTAAGAAAATGGCCGATTTTAGTTTTGGCTAGAAATCATAAAACACCCTATATCTCAGAAACGAGTAAGATTAAAGGTTAAGTATGGGGTGTTTTGGACTCAGCTAAGTGTACTCTACCACCCATTAAGCTGTGTCCGTTTAAATCTGAAACACCCTGTATATTCTATCATTAAGAACCCACAATATTTGGGTGACAAGCCCCACTGGTTTTAGCACAGTGGAAAATTAAATTGTGATGTCAAGATAGATTGTGACTTATAATTTGTCCATATATTTTTGAAGTATGTAAGTACTTATGAATCAATCATCTCATTATGAATTGTTCTAACGTAACAGCACGTAATCCTTGTAAACGACCTTAAGTAATTTTTGTTTGATAGTAGGTAGAATGCCTATAGTCATAGTCACGTGAAAAATGATTTGCGTACCATTCATTATCCATTGGTTGATGATGATGCAATTTCTGATATACTACTATTATTTATAAAAACATACAAAATAAAATGAATGACTAATTTGTTATTTCAAATATAATTTTTCTCTACAAATAAATGTTAATATTTTTTAAACACAGTGTGAAAGTTCGCATAAATGCACCGTGTCGGCAAATTTGAACAAACTCGCAACACTTTTTAGGATTTTAATATTGATGATCTAACCAAATTTACCTTCATTGGGAAGATTCAACAATTGACGGTTGCATCAAAACTTTTGTATTTTTAAGCTCACATAGTGAGTAGGTGTATATTATATTTATTTAATTTGTTTACCTATTTACAATATGGATATAAATTTTCAAGTAAGTAGCTATATACAGTATTCTGATTATAAAAAATGCAATAAAATAAACTAGAAAACATAGGTATACAAAACGAAGTACCACAAATGAATGCCGATTAATACAAAAAATAGTATTATACAGGGTGGGCCACCGGTAAAGCCTCTGTCTGTAGAGCCAAAACTATTTTATTTCTTTTACATGTTTTCACAGTAAGATGTATATCAGAAAAGGCAACAATTTCAAAATAATTTTAATTATACAGGGTCCTCAAGGAAAGTGTTACATATCAAAGTTAGGTTTTTAAATGGAAAATACTGTATTTTATTTTATATTTGAATTGCCCTTGCTTTTCCCATTAAAACAATAACAAATAGAATGGGATAATACAGATTATTTTACACTCTATTATTGGTTTAATATGAAAATCTTATTAATTTCAATGAACTGGATACCTATTGCAAAAGAAATAATTGCCGCGCTCCGCTAACGCGTCGCGCGGCAACTTTCTGTCTCACCTGCCAAAGTGATACTTTCTGCTTTAAATACACAAATAGATATTTCATTATACTTTTCTGAAAACATTATCTTTATATGACTATTAAGTGCACCAAAAATTAGCTTTTTCCGTGCGACCGCGCGGGAAAATTTTTCCGGTGCGCTAAATGACGTCATTATTGATTTTGCAAAGTTACACTAAACAATGCCTGTATTATTACACCAGTTGTTAGATTTTTTGTTTTTAAACATATACACCGTTATTTATATACAATATTATTTTTTTTTAATTATAGGTGGGACACCTCAGAGGACAGTCACTTGTCAGGCCGCACTGTTTTAATCCTATCTATGGGATGGAAAGCAATATGTCCAGCTCAATGGGTTTTAAATCTGCCGAATATAGTGCTTCTTTAGGTGTTCCACAAGAGCCAAATCTGGGACCGCTGCTTTTCATTATCTTCATAAATGATATTCCGATGTTATAAATGCACATTTCCTTTTTTATGTTGATTATCTAAAACTAATCTGCCTTGTGGAGAACATAAGCGATTGCGAGAACCTCTCAGCAAACTTTAAGACAGGTTGTTAAATGGTAAATCGAAATGAGAGGAATTTGGTATATTAAGTAAAAACAATTTTGAAAAATGTTTTTCGGTGGATAGGTACCAGTGAGAACCCTATTAAAAAGCAAGAACAGCTTGATCTTATTTCAAGATTATTAATTTCTTCAATGAAACTATCCTATAACTCAACCAAAATCAATATATTTATGTCAAAAATCATATTATTATTGTAACAAATTTAGTTGTATTGGATTTAAGAACAAGGTATTATTGAATATAAATAAAATACAAGTGTAAGACTATTTCATTTAAGATGTACATAATACTGCAATTGAGCAATAGATACTCTTCATTTAATTAGAGGTATGTTAGTTAGCGCAAGTTAATTCTAATCTTGAAGCAAAGCGTATTAGCTATTGTTGAACAAGTATTACTAGAATTTCAAATCGAGACGAGTTTTACATTGAAATAAGACCATTCTTCTTGAATACACCTTTTTTTCTGAGTAGATTTAATTTTTTTGATTTCTTGTTAAATATATTTTTAAAATGATTTCTCCATAAGAAAAAACAATGACTAGAAACAGCAAAAATTAGTGCAGAATTACTGCTCAAAAAGTCCTGCGAGAGACATGAATAAAAGTATCATCTATTTTGCAAGTGGCGTCAGCAAAAAGATTAATTAACATAGGAAGTGAAGTGGTGATATTCTTCTTAATGTTCGGCTCCGTCTCACACGGAAAAGTGTCAAGCTCGCACGGAGAAAGCGTTGTAGAGATAAACGTGTGAAAAATAATGAAATCTTATTTTTCAGGTTAAATGGATGTAAATTAGAACGTAAATTTCAATTATTATATTTAATATTTCTTTATAATTATTTTCCTTATTGTCTTACGGTACTGAATAAAAATTTTCAGTCTTAGACCATGCAGCACTTTTTTGAAGAATAACTTTCTTTTACATATACACTCCAGAAATATGCTTTGAACTTATTTTATTTAAATCTATTTAAAAACTGTTTTTCCAAGATGACGGTTGACGATATGTAACAATAATATGAAAGCACAAACGTAAGAAACAACTAGTCTAACGTTATTTTATTTCGCAATAATGAAATAATATCAACACACTATCAATTGAAGAAAAATATTTTAGTTGTATCAATAGGAATTTCAAGCCTCTCAAAAGAGGTACTTAAATAAATTAAGTTATATTCTCATTTTCAAAAACGTTGACCCTATTATTGTGAAATAAATGTTGCGTGTCTAAATATAATTTCCTGTTTTTGTTTTATTCCCTTACCATTATGAACACCATCCGTATCATTTACAGGATGTACATAAACAAGATTCACAAACTGCACCCCTAATATATTAGGGAGCAATGGAAACGTGTTTTCTTTTTCTGTTCAACGAAATCACATTAGATATAATTACCTAACTATGGCATTCAGCCAATACCTTTTATATTAAAGGTGAGAGTAGCCATATGTGAGTTATATGGATTAAGTTAGTAGGTCGATGCATGGCGTATGCAGATGAGTTGATTATATTAGCAAAATCAAAGAAAGAACTCAAGAGCTGCAAATAAATCAAGAAAACACTAAATATTTGGTGTTTCGTGAAACTGCAAATATTGCTGAAAATCTGATAGCAAAAATGATAGAGGAAAATCATTACATTTTGTATAAAGTAAATGTTGAATGTAACGCTAAAATACGCTCTCTATTTAACATGTCATCTGTCAATATCTATGTCACTCTCCATATGAACGATGGCTCTTAATATGACGATAAAAAAAATGTGTAAAATGTATTTGAAAACATCCAATAAAAATATAAACGTAAACACAGTGATTTTATTATAAGATGATTGATAAAAGATGGAAGGACGGTTTTAAATATAAAACATAAAAGTAAATAAATATATTTATTTATTTCGAAGTACTAGTACTAATATCAAATAATCCATAAAGCATAAGAAATAAACTCAAGAATTGCAAAAAGCAATAGAATATTTGTAATTCTAAGGTCACTGATAAAATCAAAACACTTTTCTAGAAAGATGCAGATAAGAATTTATAACAACATTATAAAACTCACATTACATACGAGTGAAATGAAACGTTGACTGAAACAAACAAAAATAGAAGAAAAAAACTGGAACGATGGGAATTCAAAAAGCTTAGAGCACTTGAAGGTTTTAAAAGCACAAACTGATGTTATTTATACAGACTTTTCGTCTTTTAGCTTTTGGATTATCTCCCTCTCTAATTGCCTCGGACTTGTCACTAAATCCGGATAAATGTACAGTTATGTCCTACAGTTTAAAAAGGAATATCCTAATTTTTGATTATTGAGCGAGAGTAAAAATACACATGCCACTGCCACATAGAAAGATTAGATTAAAGAAGAATGACGTAATTTGTGTTCCAATGACAGTTTACTTCTATCAAAAACAAACTATTTTGTCATTGAACCTGACTTACATTTTGTTTGTAAGTAAATAAGTAGTTAAAAGGTAAGTAACCAAATTATATTATTAATGTTTAAATGAATACAATCTTGAAAATAATAGAAATAAAATGTAAATGAATACATATTCTATAATCTCTTTTTTTGCCACTGTCATTCGATATTGAAACAACAATTACGTCATCACTAATATAGCGTATTAAGTTTCCAAACAATGCTTTACTCGAACAAACACATTTTCACATAACTGACTTATAGCGTCATAGGACCGTAGTTCTTATACTCAAATGGTTTCTATTACTGCAGTGAATAACCTCTCAACGTTTGATTCCATAGTTCTGATTCATCCAGTATAATGTATGTACTAAACATAATATATGACAGAATTAGTTTTCCTCGATTAGTCTCGTACAATAAGTAATTAACTAACTTTTCCAAAAGAATGAGTTGGTGTATGTCTCTTGCATTCTCAAAAATAAAACAGTTTAACTAATCATTCTTACTAAATATGACTTTCTTCTAAATAGCGTCTTGGATGCCAGGGTTGGTTTAAGTAATTAATGGCTTATTGTACAGTAGTGGCACTTATGATGTTTGAATAGTTGTCGATGGAAGTTTTATTTTCAAACATTAATGAAACAAAAAAATTCGGTTTCAAAATAAATGGCATAGGATTTGTATTATTTTTAAAATAGTATTTTAGTTAAACAGTTATAACAAACAATAAGTTAAAATATAATGTAATGGTACAAAAGGTTTAAAAAGTATGTTTATAAAGAAATTTATGGAATGAATTCATTAATTTCTTTACGATAAAAATGATTTTACATTTGTGAATAAATTCATGAAGTTTTGTGTCATTTTCAGTGCTTTTATTTCATAAATAACTTTTGATTTTACCTAAATTTAGGAAAAACAAAAACCCCCACCTTTTTTTAGCAAAGAGACGAATTGTCAAATATAAAATTCATAGCCAGAAATCCAACTCCCTGGAGCCCATATGGTCAAGTAACACATTACTTGAAAGGTAATTTTATGGAGAATTCAGAAATATGACCATTCATTATGCGTTACTTTTGATTTTAATGCCCTCTCTTTATCGGGATAAAAACTGTTCAGTATTGTAAGTTGAGACACTTCATTTGAAAGCTAGTATTAGTAATTTAATGAACAATATAACAAAACAATTTAATGAAACACGAACTTAAATAATTTAAAAATCGTGCAGGTCTCTAACGTCAATAAATAAAAAATTTAATCACAATTAACTAAAATAACAAATTTAAGCTGCCATTAAAACCCTAATATAGCTTTCAAATTAAGTGTCACATTTTACAATACATTTTTTATCCCGCTAGAGGGCGCTAAAATCAAAAGTAACGCAATGGATAGTCATATTGCTAATTCTTCATAAAATTATCTTTTAAATGTGTTACTTGACCATACATATGTCATTTAAAAAAAATAGAGTTTCTGTCGGGGTCTAAAGGGTTATATTTCTGGGTATGAATAATTTTATATGACAATTCATGCCCTTGCCATTGAAAGGTGGCGTGTTTTTTGTTTTTCTTAAATTTGCGTAAAATCAAAAGTAATTTCTATTGGCTGGTTTTTAAATGAAAGCAATGTATATCAGTTACAAGTACACCAACACAACAATTGTAAATAAATGAGTTTGTAAATATTGTTTTCAAAATCACTACAGAAAATCACTCTCATTGATTGACATTAATAAGCATAAATTATATACTTTAAAATTGTTTTATATTATTTTATGTTTAGCAGCTTTAATTAAGCGCCAATTGCATCTAACTTATGTAGTACCTAATGTAAAAAATGTATTGGATGTACATTTTTAATTTGACTTAAAGTCACATAACATTAGTAAACCTAGAAGCTTCGGCAACTTCGCACAATGAAACAACTTTTGCGTACGGAACTGCTCGAATTGAAACGAGTTACTACGAACGACCTTTAAATTGGTATGGTCATCTATCTCGCTCTTTATATTGATGTTCTTTGTCAACTTTCGGATTTGTTGTGAGTAATTTGTGAATGTGAAATAATAGATATGAGAATATTAAAAAACTGATTTTTCTATACATAAGTTCTCTATCTACAATAATCTATATTATCAACGCACAGCTCAAACCCTTCAACCTACAATATTTATTCAATCTCATAAGACTAGATTCGAGGAACCTTTTAGCTAAAAGGCTTATATCAAATCGATAAAAAATATTGTTATTTAGGGAGTTTAGTGTCCTACTAATGCATATGTCCACTCCAACCTGCACTGACATTTAGAATTTGAAATTTACTCCTGCCGCGTTGCCATATACGTCCATTCTTATTTTGACAATTGTTTTTTATCTCTTATTTTTGAGGACAAGGAAAATATGTGTTTCACAAAAAGAAATAATTCAAAATAATCTAAAATTAAAGGATATTTTAATTAATCTCTAAAACTTTTCCTTGCTTTTGGAATGTTTGACAGCATCTTCGATGAGTCAAATTTATATTTTGTTACCTAAGAGGCTGTTGATTTCACCACAATCACTTGAATTTATTTAACAGAAGGTATCTGTTCTTAATTAAAAATCTTAAAAAAGAATTCAACTTGAAAAAAATTAAAAAAATTTGGTTTATGTCTGTTAAATAACTTAAAGAAAATTTCAAGGTTTCAATTATAATATCCATTAAAATGTCAACATTAAAAATGTATTTTATTTATACTCGTCTAAGTAGTTTCTAATTCAGTTTCTCTCATAAACAATCCGGAGTTCATCAAATTTTAATAAATATTGCAACTCAAAATAGCTATAATATTATGTAATATATAATACAGGGTGTGGCGATCTTCATTATTCTATTAAAAATATTCTCCTTGAAATACAACTTTCCAAAGAAAATTAAAATAAAAGTTATCTTCACTTATACAGTATCTTCTGAAATATTTTTTTAAAAAATGTGACGTAGGCCCTATTTATTTATAAAATGAAAAGCAATATAAGTAACAGGATTCATAATAATTATTGTTTATACCAATGAGTATCTAAAAAGTTTAATAACTAAAAACAAATTCAATCTAAATTTAACGAATTATGAAAATGATTAATTTGGGCGGCCGCGCCTCAGAGAAAATGTCATGATGATGAATTAGTACATTAATAAAAACTATAAATCAAATTGTGTTAAACCAGAATCAGTTCATTATTAGAAAGGTATGTAATTTACAACTCCTTTTTTTTTTCTAGAAAATGAAATGGAAGGGACAGTGCATGATGTAGATAATATGAAATATTTATAATATATTTGAAATACCTACACTTTACAATAAAATTCTGAAAATTAGCATTTTTACAAAAGAAATTTCATACTCATTCATTGTAAAACCTAAAATATTATTCGACAATATTTTTCTGAATTTTTTTGCCGAATATAAAAGATTTTAAATTATTAAACGGAAACAAACTTTCTATTGGTAGGTATACATACTGTAGCTAGATACCCACTGTTATTAAATGAATAAACACTGTGAAGATTTATGATTGTCAAATATTTAGGTTCTTATAATTTATTTTAATGAATATAATGTGAAAAAATGTCATTGTTTTCCCATGGGTCCCTACTCTCTCGAGGTTTTTAAACTTCCCAATTTTTACATTCCATTATTGTAAGCAATTTTGTGGACAAAAGCGTTTAGAATGTACTAACATCATCATATTCATCATCATTAAAAATGTATTTGAACAAACGAAAACCGCGCGATATATTCAAGTTAAGTGTTACACGCCAAAGACCCGTTACACAGGTGGAATTATTTACAAATAAAATTATTCTCGACTGTTGAGAAACAACGTCATCTAGAAGTAGAAATAAAAGTGGCACAAGACTTACATGTTTGAATTTAAGAAATTCATCACCCACAACTAGGGTCAAAAGGACTGGACACTTAGCAACAATTAAATTATCCACTTATACGTTTAGTCACCAAATGTAAAATAATGTAATTGTTTCTACACACCCACGGCAGAGGAGGAAATTTTTTAGAGTGTACGTGCGGACCGTGACTTCAGCTCCGGCAACGAGGTGGACGCCGATGATGTTAACGACAACGACGAAAAAGTTGTTATAAAGTTTTACCGGTTTTCTGAACGCCAAGAATAATATGAGTTCTGTCTCATGCGGTAATTTTACGAGAGGTTGCGCAGACCTATTCTTTCCGGTTATTAGGAGGGAGGGTCCTGTTTAAACTATCTAAACTTTTACGTGACTTTTACCCTACAAGCAATAATTGTAATTTAATGAAGGGTTGAATGATAAGTATTTATCCGCTAACAAAATGATTCAACTATTTTCAGGAAAAACCAATTACTTACTTACTTAGATGTTCGTTACAGAGCGCGCTCCAAGGCCGGACAACCTGGACATTTGTCCGAGGCGGCAAATCTTAGGGGCGGCATTTTCACTGTCAGAATGTGACAAAATAGTATAAATATTAAAATTAAAATATTAATAATAATAGCATGCCGCCTTTCATTTGTAGAAAGATTCTTATCACTGTTTTTCAAGAAAGTTATTAAAATACTTGTTTTTCATCTACATATATATAGTTGTAAAGAATATAGGTGATTACGAAAAAATAATTATTCAATAATAATTATTAAATAAGGAACATGGGTGTTATTTACACTACCTACTATAACCGCGCATCGCATATATACCATATACGAGGTAAGCGCCAATAATTTCCGGCCTGACAATGAAGGAGGCAAAGTACAACAAGTTTTTATCATTTTTCAAAGTAATCTCCCTTAACCTCCATGCACTTCTTACAACGTTTAATTAACCATTCAATCCCTTTAAAAAAATATTCTTTCGGTTTATCCTCAAAATGGGCCAAAACAGCTTCTTATAACTCAAAATCGTCCCGAAAACGTCCCCTGTGAAGGTCCTTTTTCAAATAACTAAACAAATAATAATCGCTGGGAGCCATAGGTATCTGGACTATAAGGAGGGTGATCTATATTTTGAAACCCGCAATCTAGGATGGCAGCTTGTCCAGCAGTATGAACGGGCGCATTGTCGTGCAACAACCGCATGCCTCTGGTTAATTTTCCTCGACGTTTTTAATAATAATAGTAATAATAATAATAATAATGTTTATTTTACTTCTTACACATATTTTTTTTTTACAAATAAATTCTCTTTTAATGTAAATAAACATGGGTTAGTCCGAAAAAACCATAAGGTTGTGCTCGGAAATTACTCCTGTTTATTAGTAGCGCCATAATTGCTGATAAAAATTAATAATTATAACAATAGACTTAAGATTAATAATAATACCAATATTAATAAATGTAAATATGTGCATTAATAATAATAATAAATAATATACATGAATAATAATAATTAATTGTACTAGCTGGCTGGCAGACTAATGATTAATTAATAATATGAACATGAACATGAGTATAATAAGAGTAGTTAATATTATTAAATTAAATACTTAATACAAATAAATATAACAATAATAATAATAATAATAATAATAATAATGCGTTCTTAATAAATATTATAATTAGTTAAAAAAATTATATAAAAAGAAAAAGCATTAGAATATAACAAAACACAATTTTCAATTTTCAAGAATATGTAAAAACACACATTGACAAATAAAATGTAGAATTAACAAACGAATTGTAAATTATGACAAAAAAAAATGAAAAGCAATGAACAATTTTTGATGACAACAGGAAATCATGAAAATGATTACACTTATTTGGTTAAATTTTATGTTTTTTTTTAATTTTTATTTTTTAGAGATTACTTTAGGTTTAATTTTTATTTAGATGTTTTAGTTTAATTCAATTAAGTCATGAATATTTTGTCGACCAGTATTTATCAAAAAAATTTTGAAGATCTTTTTAATGTAGGATAAGGAATTTATTTTTCTTATATGTATTTTATAGATTTCTGGCAGAAAATTGTATATTTTAGGAGCTAAGAAGGTAAAACATCTTTGTCCTATAGTTTTTTTTAATAACGGGGTCTTAACAAATAATGACGATTGATCATACTTGTGATCAATTTCATGTAATATGATTTCCTTATTTTTAAATGTAAAAATTAAAACTGCATGGCAATATAACTGACGAATATCAAGCAAATTGGCCTCCTGAAAAAGTAGGTCTGTGGAAAAATGAAAAGGTTTTCTTAATAATAATTTTAGAAATCGTTTTTGGAGAGTTTCCATACTCTTTAAGTGAACTTGGTACAACCCACCCCATACAAGTATACCATATTGTAGCCTTGATTCAACGAGTGCATAATAAATGGTTTTTAAGTAATGAACACTTAAAATGGTACTTAAGTATTTAAATTTATAAAATAAACTTCTTAGTGTTTTTGTTATATTTTGTACATGTTTGTCCCACTTTAAATTACAATCTATCGTAATGCCAAGTTACTTAATATCATTAGCTTTTTTTATTATTGTATCCTTGTTATTTATATTGATTGTAATTAATTGATAATCGGGCATACTGTTATTGTAAGCAACAAAGGGAATAAAAAATGTTTTTTCAAAATTAACAGTTAGTAAGTTGTACCATTCTATAATTTTTTGCATATCATTTTCAATTTTTTTTTGTAAATTATCCCATGTTTTACTGCTATAAATTATGGCAGTATCGTCAGCGAAACATAATATCTCACCAGATGTTTCTAAATTGAGTAGGCTATTTACGTATAAGGAAAACAGCAACGGTCCTAAAATAGTTCCCTGAGGTACCCCGTACTCAATATGTAAAACATCACTGTAACAATTCTTGGTTTTTACCGTTTGTGTTCTTTCTTTAAGGTAGCTTGTCATTAATTTGTGTGGTATACCCCTGATACCAAGATCATCCAAGACATCTAACAATTGAGCGTGTGACACAGTGTCAAATGCCTTGGCAAGGTCTAAAAATATGGTAATTGTAGGAATACTCTTATCTACCAAATTATAGATTTTTGATGTTAGTGTTTTTATAGCATCTACTGTAGACACACTTTTTCTAAATCCATATTGATTACTCGATATAAGGTTGTATCTATCTATAAAATTGTTCAGTCTTTTATTTAGAGCTGATTCAAACATTTTAGCTAAGCAAGTAATTAAGGAAATCGGTCTGTAGTTAGAAGTCAGTTTATGGTCACCTTTTTTGTAAACTGGAATTACAATAGATTGCTTAAAGAGTGAGGGACATACTCCAGTTTGAAAAATTCTATTAATTAAATATGCAGTAGGCATTTTTATTTCATCATTTTCCCGAATACATTCCCGCAACTTATGAAGTAATGCGGCATAATATGTGCCATTAACGGTGGTATTTGTCTCTTTAAAATCAATCAGAAGGATTCCTTCACAATCCCAAAAGATCGTAGCCATCACCTTTATCGTTGATTGGCAGACTCTAAATTTTCGTGGAGGGCTTCACCCTTACGACGCCACTCCATTGATTCCCTTTTCAACAAAAGATCATAATAAAGAACCATAGTTTCATCTCCAGTGACTATTGTTTCCAACACGGGGTTCGGATCATCTCCACACAGTTCCAAAAACGATCGAGCACACTCGACACGACGTTGCTTCTGAATCGCCGAAAGGTGTTTGGGCACCCACCTTCCACTAACCTTATGCATACCGAATTAAATGATCATGGAGGATTCGGCGAACAGTGGTATCAAAAAGCTTGGTCATTTATGCCATTTCCTTGACTTTCAAAGTCGGTCACTTAGCACTAGGTTTTCCACAAGGGCCACTTTGTCCTCCGTTATCACCTCCACTGGCCGTCTAGGTCTTTCGTCATCTTCAAGGGATTCCTGACCCATGCGAAAACGTTTTGCCCATTCCTTCACCACCGAATACGAAGGGGAACTTTGGCCATATACGCCATCGAGTCTTTCTTTGATAATTTTAGGTGTAAGCCATTCTTTTGTTAGTGACAATTAAAAACTATTTGTCGTAAGTCGCTTATTTTGTTACCACAGCCTACTAAGGTTTGTAGTTATAAAATGTTAAACTTTTATCCTGATAAAATATCTGCAACTATGTCAGGCCGGGAATTATTGGCGCTTGCCTCGTAAATCAGCAAGTAGGGTGCCGCATGAATGTGTCTGAATTAGGAATAGACAAGAAATGACTTGTTTATTGTCAATTATCAAGGGCTGTCTTATTACAACATAGCAGTGGCGGCTTGTCGTAAAAATTTTAGGGTGTTCTACAATTTTTGCAAAAAAAGCTTACCTTTCAGGGGAGTTGTCTTCTTGGTCAAAGTCCCATCGATTTTATCGTGCTTGCTGAATGATGGATTGCTGGAACGATTTCCACACAAAAAAAAAGAAACACCAAGCACTATTTTACTGTACTCTATTTTCTTCAAGAAAAATACAAAATGTTTAAGAAAATGACGTGAAAAATTTAAACAGATAGTGCGATTTTACAGTCTATTTTTTATAAATTAAGTCTATCCTACGTTCTTTTTGGTCCGCAAATTTTGTAATAACTTTTTCATTAAAATTGTCTATTTCGGAAGTAAACTGTTTTTCAATAGATAGCATGGAAAGAGCTGTTAGACGATCTTCGGACATTGAATTTCTGAGAAACGTTTTGATTCGATTTAGTGTTGAGAAACATCGTTCGGCCTCTGATGTTGTCATAGGAGTTGTTACCACAATTTCTAATAATTTTCTAGTCTCCTTTAACGTATCTCCTAGATTGTTTGATATTAAAATTTTCAGTAGAGATAGTGCGCCATTCAATGCCCTGCAATCATTTCTTGAATAAATAACAGACAGTTCAGATCGCAATCGTTCTTTATCAAGTGTGGGATAAAAAGAGCATGCGGAAGTGAGTTTATCCTCGGGAAATTTACCACAATACTCTCCAAAGCATTTCGAAAAAAAAAAAAGTGAGGCAACTACTAGATGCTCTTTAAAATCAAATCGATCTTTTGCACAATTTAGGATAACGTCACACGCCTCTAAAACAGAAATCCGATGATCAAATCTGCTGTTACTTTGGCGCTTGCGTTTATTTTCTGGTAGCTGGTCGCTTATTATATATCTAATGCTTCAGTAATAATGCTATCAATATTATTTGGAACTTGAGTGATACTGCGTTCAAAATTATCGATAGCTTCTTTTACTTTCAATTTTTCTTTGCTGTAGTTGATTGAATAGGATGTCTACGTGGGGCATCACATGACGAAAAAAATTCAGCCAAAAATTGAAGATCGGATCATTTAATGTACGGCGAATAGAGGCGGCTGCACTACAGACTGTGTTGTTGGTGAATTGTTCTTCTATTTCATTCATACACTCAATGAGAGACGCTCTATTTTCGTATACAACATTAATGGTCCTTATATTAAAATTCCAACGGGTTGTAGCGCCGTGGAGATCCTTCTCTTCACAATCTTGTTTAAGACTTCTACTCGCTGGGGTGAATTATTAAAAAAGACCGGAATGTCTTGTAAATTTCCAAAAAATACACGTACTTGCGAATTTGCAGAAGCAGCTTTAGACATAATTAAATTTAAGTGATGGGCATAGAAATGTACATGGTGAGCAAAAGGATACTTTTTTTAATTAACGCTTGAACACCTGCGTGTTGGCTGCTCATCACCGCGGCTCCATCATAACTGTGTGCAATCAGTTTGTTCGGTAAATTTTGAATTAAAGGATCTATAACAGTTAAAATTGTTTTACTAAGTGTTTCTGCATCACATTTTTCAGGAATTAAGTAGTTCCAAAAACGTTCAATTGGCTCACCATTGCGAACATATCTAAATATAACGTCCGCCATGATCGCCGAAAATGGAGAATTATTAATTTCCTCAATTATTTGTTCATGACAGACATCGAGCATACATTGTAACAGATCGTTCTGTATTTCTTTAGAGGTGCCTTTAAATACCAAAGAATTTTTTAGGTGGTCACTTAGAGTTGCATCTAATTCAGCCGAGAAATTTATAAATCCACGAAATATCCCCGGATTCTCGGAAGAATCGCTCTCATCATGACCCCGAAGAGCCAGTTCAAAAGCTCCACAAAACTTAATGCAATTAATAATTTTGGATAAAATATACCTATTTTAACCAATAAGCAGAATTTAATTGAGCTATAATATCAGTTGTCCCTAGGAATGCAAATTCCATGTAATTATGAAGATGGGTTTTAGAGTTTTCCTGTTTTTTATCTTTTGACTTAGGTGTTCAAGATCGGTGACCCCTATTTTCGTCCAAGCTTTATTGCCACCAAAAAGTAAACAGGAAAAACAGTACAGAGCATTTTTTTTGTTGCATCCACAGATCCATTCGTTTTTTGAATAAATATCTCTATTTAATTTTCTTGTGTAACTTTTTCCTCTACTTACACCAGTTTTTTATATAATTAAATTTGGTGATGGCCTACCTTTTGCTTTTAATTCCATCTTCTCTTCGTATGTATATTTAAAAAATGTCTTTACTTTAATTAAATTGAAGACTACTTCCATAGTACACAGATAAGTGCCAGAAATACACAAAAACACAATACACGCACCCTTAAAATTATTGTTTTTAACTTTAACTCGCCGTAAACTCAAAAGTTGTGAGAAAATTCGTACGTATTATGCACAGCGCTGGATTATTTGCAGCGAACTTTTCACTTAAATCACCGCATCACCGGTTTGTTTTAACCGTGGGCGTGGGGGTAGCGGAGTGCCGCGCGGATGTTTGAAAGTGCACAGAGCTTCATCATGTGGCCCAGATAAATAAAAGTTCAGCGACCGCCTGTGCAAGCGTGTGTGTTGGTAGGTAGGTAGTTTATTTCACTGGTCGACTTTACGTACACGACTGCCAGCGATGCCGGCATTTCGCCAGCAGATATTTTTAAACATTATTACAATGCGAATATAATATTATACATGTTCTTTTTGTACAAATAATTAATCCCTTTAAAATTTAAATATTGATAAAAATTCATATAATATAATTAATTTTTATAGTTTTAATTAATCTTTTATTCTTATAATCAAAAAATTTGGATCAATTACTTATTAATTCATATCTAAATAAAAAAAGGAACTGTTAACTTAGCCAATCTACGAAATTAGGGTATTTTGATCAGTAAATTATTAAAAAAAATTTTTGTTTCAATTTTATAACCTTTTTCAAGGTAGGTACCCAGACAACACACCAAATCCCAGATATATCCACAGAATATCTTTTGTGGATATCCAATATATCCACAGGATATCAGAAATATTCCGTGGATCTAATATGGATATCCAAATGTCCGTCTATATCCAGAATATAGAAGACATCCTATGGATTATCCAGCAAAATATCTAATGGGTATCTTCCAGACAATACGACAAATCCCAGAGATATTTACAGAATATATTTTGTCGATATTCAATATGGATATCCAACCAAATGTCCGTCTATATCGCAGGATATAGAAGAATTCGGATATTCAGCAAAATATTTTATGGGTATGGGTATCTTTAGTAGAGGTTCATAAAAGTAACCAATGTTTATTGAATAACGTCGAATGAAAATAGCAGAGAAAAAATATTTTCAACACTATGCCTTTGCTTTTGCCCACTAAGGAGAAACTCATCCTTATTAGGACTCTTCAGCAATAAATGGAGATTCTCGATTCCAGTCTCTAATGAAGTCTCATTGGGAAACAAATTTCGATCGAACTCAATTACGGCGGGTTAAGCATGAGTAGATGCGAAAGTGGTATCGCCATCTATACTTAGTAAGCAAAATCAAAAATTACATCTAGTGGATATCCACGATGGTTTGCGTTCGCGCCTAGACTTTGATATATTTTGTGGATGTCCATAGGATATTGAATACACCTTAAAAAAATTAATTTTAAATATCTGAACGGTACTATTAGCCACAATGGCGAGCACAATGGCGTAATTTTTTAATAATTTGCTATATAATTACTATTATTTATGGACATTTGCATGTCTATAAATTACATCTCATGGATATAAAATAGATATCCACCATGGACTGGACTTTCAGTGGATATTGGGATGTTCAGTAGATATCCAAAGGATTTGGTGTGCTGTCTGGGTATTTGAAGAAGCTCCTTCTAAGATGAAAATTAAATTTTGAAAACGATATTTGAACAAAACAGATAAATTATTTAAAAGGTTAAAATACTTGTTTTGATAATTTTAAAAGAACTGAAATTTGTTAATGTTTCGTTAAAAAATCGTTTTCGAAATTTAATTTTCATCTGCGAAGGAGCTTTTTCAAATACCTTAAAAAAGGTTATGAAATATACGGTATACCCTAAAGCTTGATTTTTTTTTGAATAATTTTACTGACCAATAGACCCTGATTAATTTTTTTTTATTATCAACTACTGGATGCGATCCCTTTTAAGTAAAGCTACGAATATTTTTACCTAGTTTTATAAATAAAATTTTCTTAAAAATATTAAAAGTTTGTTAGGTATTTTATAAAATTAAAATATTTATTTAATCATTGAGCTCTCTAGAATAAATCTATGCATGATCTGACTAAATTGTACATTGCCTTATTTTATACCATTTTAAATTGTGTTAAATGCAAGAGATTATAAATTTTCAAATTTGAAAGGTATCAGGTGTGGTAGGTTCGTTACTATTTTACTACTATTACATAATTTATAAATATAAAAAAACATATTAAACTGCTTAATCGTTCCCCTAGATATTAAATGAGCATAAAAAAAGTGCAGTACTTGTCTGTTGTAAGACAATTTCCATATAATTTGCTTTGTTTTATTTGAGATATTTTGTGTATCTTCCAGAATGTCCGACGGACGCAGAAAACTATCTGGTTGCGAATATAAAAAACGAAGGGTGGAAAAGGAAATGCAAAGGCAAAGACAAGCAGACACTTTACTAAATTATTTACAAAGTACGTCAGGCAGTACCAAATCAAATGGCGACTCAAAATGTTCTACATCAAAGACAACATTGAAACACACTAACAACAGAGAATCACCTGAGAAAAATGAACGATATACCTAAACTGATATTTGCAACTGACAGTGGCAGCCCTCCGTCGTCAAATGAGAGCCCTATTGATACCAACGTGGCACCTGCAGAAAGCGTTCAACAACCTTTAAGTACAGATTCAGCACTCTGGCCAATGATACTACCAGACGCAGAAAGAATTTTTTTGGTAAGGCAAGGTCCACCTAAACCAATGTACAATTATAGATTTCCATACCATGAGACTAAAAGAAAATTTAGCCCTAATTATTATAAAAGAATTTTAAGTAATGGAGAGCAAATTTTAAGAGACTGGCTAGTGTAGTATATCTCAAAAAATTGCGTATATTGCTTTTGCTGCAAAATTTTTGGCTGTGAACTTCCCTTTCAAAGGAGGGGTATAAAAGTTAAAAGCATCTGAATCAAATTCTAAATATTACCAAATTTCTAAAAATCATATTCAGTCCCAAAAATCTTTTCTAGGACTGAACCTAAGACTAGTGTTGTAAAACTATAGATGCGGATTCTTAAAGACTTATTAACGCTGAAATAACCCATTGGTAAGAAAGTGCTTATAAGAATCGTAGCATTCACTAAAAACGCCAAGCTGTTTGTGCATAATAACGGTAACTTCTTAAAAATAGTTGAGCTGCTATCTGAATTTGATCCCATCATGGAAAAACACGTACGTGCTTAAAAAAGAAGAATCCAAAGCTCACTATATTTGGAAAAATATTCAGAACGAGATAATAGACCTGTTGCATCAAAGTGTGAAATCTTATATTATTAATGAAATAAAAAATCTAAATATTATTCGATAGTTTTAGATCGCACTCCTGATATTTTTAAGGTGGAAGAAATGACTTGTAATCAGGTATGTTTCAATCAATAAAACTAATTCCAATCAAGATGAGGTTGAAATTAAAATTAATGGAAGCTTTTAGGGTTTTCTTCCAGTTGAAAGGTCTACTGGGAAGCAAATGTTTGAAATTATAATTGCAAAACTTGATAATATGGGTTTAAATTTACAGGATATAAGAGGACAAGGATATGACAACGGGTCTAATATGCTGGGCGATAAATCAGGAGTGCAATCTAGGATTAAGAACTTAAATCTAGGTTTCATGTAGTAGTCACTCTCTCAATCTAGTAGTTAACGACATGGTAAAGGCATCTTTGGAAGGCGCCAACTTCTTTAATATGATTCAGAAAATATATGTATTTTTTTCACCATCTACTTTTCGCTTTTCTAAAACATGTCCAGGGTTTGACTTTAAAACCTTTAAGTGATACTAGATGGGAGAGTATGATAGAGGCTTTAAAACATTTAAGATTTTATATCGAAGGCGTATACGACGCCTTGCTAAGCATTTATGAGAATGAAGAAATTGATAATTTAATAAGGGACGAAGCATCGGGTTTATTAAGTTGTATTAAACAATTTAAATTTTTGTGTTCAATAGTTCTTTGGTATAAAATTTTAAACTATATTAATTCAATAAACAAATTTTTGCAGACAAAAGATTATGATCTAGCATCTGCACTTGATCTTTTTCAAAATTTCAAAAAGTTTTTTCAGGATCTTCGATCGGATAAATCTTTTAATAAAACTATTGTTGATGCGAGAGAACTGGCTGACGAAATTGACGTTGAAGCCAATTTTGAATCAACAATACCACGACACCGCGTAAGAAGAAGAAAAGGAATTTCTCATACGAAGCACGAGATGAACCGATCGAGAATCCTAAAGAAAATTATAAGTAAAGTTGAAAGTAACTACTATCGTTTGTTAATCTGTCAAGTAAACCTACATGTAACTTTACTCAGAAATAAAAAGATCGACCCTTAAACAACTTGGTCACCATAGTAATTATTTTCAATTTTTATATAATATATATGATTTAAAGGGCATGTTTAAAGAAAATCCTTTAAAACATTACAACGATCTAGAAAGTATTTTAACTCACGGTGATTTTGTTGATATTAATGGGGTAGAATTAGCAGAAGAAATTTGTGCAGTATCTGGGCGTATGGGCAAAAAAGAAAGTCCAGGTATTGTTCTAAAATTAATAACAATGTTAAATTGTGCCCCAAACCTAAGCGTTTCCTTAAGAGTATTGCTGTCTATATAACTGTTGCAAGTGGAGAAAGAAGTTTTTCCAAATTAAAATTGATTAAGAACTTTTTACGTTCAACTACAACGCAAAATCGTCTTAATGGGTTGGCCATTTTAGAAGTGAGCATGAAATTGCTGATCAAGTTAACTTAAAAGATGTAATAAAAACATTTGCGGAAATCAAAGTTAGAAAGAAAAATTTCTTTTAGGTTACTTTATTTTATAGTTATATTTTTATGGAATGTAAAATTTCTCTGTTTGGTTATGCAATAATTTTTTGTACTTTCCTAATAGAATATAAGTATAGCAATAAAAATGCACCTTATATGTATAAGTACTTTTAAGTTTTGCCCTTTTTAAATGTTTATTATGCATTACATATATTTTTTTAAATAAATGATTTTAACATAATTTTTATTTTATTTAAAAAAAACTGGTTAATGATAATTTTAGATAAATGTAAATGAAATAGACTTTATGAACACCTGTCTGCCATTTAAAAGCAAACACGAGACAATGTTAATCAAACATGGATTTAATATATCCTATGTTGCGCAATAAAAAATATTCCCTGTATAAATACGGGGCGGCAAATTGTTTGTTTATCAAGAGTGACATGAAGGTTAGAGCGGGCCATGGTTCGTTATTATTTGTCGATATATCTAAAAATTTTACCAATATTTTTTTTTGGTTTCCTAACTATACTGTAAAAAGGACACCGCTCTTTCCTTAAGCAGGGCCGGTAGGTACGTAGCACAGAACACTTGTACGTAGGTAGGTACACAGACCATACCCTTTAGGTAGGTATATAGAGAAAGTAAAAGTTGAAAAGTCTTTTGGTAGGTAGAGAGGGGGTAAACGTCAAACCACTTCGGGCGGCTCCGAGAATTTCACAGTAATGTTTACCTGCCAGTGTCGTTTCATAGAATAAGTAATTTTAAATTGTTATCGGCGGAACCGGACAATCGCATGTATTTATGGATTATAAATAATTATTAAACATGTATTATAATATTAAAATTATAATTTTACAAAATTTCAACAGCTATTCACAATTTATTAAACTATTTACTCGAAATTGTTATTAACATCTATAAAATAATTTTGTACGCCAATGTATCGTGTCCACTTCGGTGAGATCCGCTGACAACCTGTCAAGTTATGTATATAAAGTGGGAGAACTGGCAAAAGCATTTCCAACTTTTACTTCTGTTCTACCATTGTATTTAGATCTCTAAATACAATGGTTCTACTTACTCGTGGTCTAAGATCCGAAGTAAGATCGACCTTCACCCATTTGATTAATGGATGGAAGTTTTTTTTATTAAATAAATAATGTTTATAAATATACTACAAATGAGTTGTCTAAGAAAATACGATCATGACTATTTATTTTCTTAAAGTAAAAAAAACTACACCCTGTAAAGTATTCGCCGGATGATTCGACTATGTCCAAACTTTAATCATCACACAGTTAGGTAAAAATAAAATTGCTAATTGATCTTAATGAGATTATAATAATCGTAAATGTTTCTTTATCTAGATGTTTCAAAAATTAGTGCATTTAAAGGAATTGGTGGAAATTAAGCAATTCACTTCTATATTTTATGAAATATTCTTTAAAACATATTTTTTTATTTGTTTGTTTGTTTGAGAATCAATGTTTGAGTTTTGTGTATTTTAAACAAACATGTATATTTTTAAATATCTTTTTTTAGTCTAATAATATATTAGAAAAAAAAAAACTAGAATACATTTCTGAAATATTACTATTTAATATTTTTAAAAGATTTCTAATTTATATTTCAAAAATATTACTGTGAAATATTATATTTAGATGACAATTTTACGTGTCAGACATATTTCAGAAATGTTTCTGGGATGTTTCGTAATATTTATACAACATTACAAATGTTTCAATGTAACATTGTTGAAATATTTCCGAAATGTGTTTATGCTGTATAGGTCCCCAGATGGTCAAGAAGTACATATCTTTGATTGGTTAAGCAAAGTGTAGCGAGGGACAGAAATTCTTTCTCGTCATTCTGAACCCACCTTAAGATTTGAAATTTGACAAGCGCATTTTGAATTTTATTTGACGTTGCCGATTGCCGATCCCCCGATCCTTTAATTTTACGTCCACGCGTGTTAAAATGGCGAAAAAGAAAGCAGACGATAAAAATAATCCAAACGATGATGATACTAAAAATGAAAGTGATTATTCCTCTAACGAGGAAGAACCAAACTTCAGCGATCCCGAAGGATATGTCGATGACGTCTCCGATGAAGGTATTTACTAGAAATTAGAAGGCAAACTTTCAGTTTTCCATGCTGTTGGTCATATTTAATTCTAAGAAATTGTTTCGGTTCTTGGTCATTTTTAACGTATACTAGGTTAAATCGGTTTTGATATTACATATTTAACGGTCTTTTTAGATTAAAATAGCAGTTATATCGTAAATGGTCCATATGTCAGAAAATTTATAGGTTATGTAGATTGCATATATTTTTTGTTTTAGAGCTGGTAGGGGATATTTTGAAGACAAAACCTAAGGAGACTGATGGCGTAGAAAGCGTTATCGTTGTAGATGGAGTTCCCCAAGTGGGTCCCAACCGTATTGAAAAGTTAAAATCTGTTATAAATAAAATATTCGCAAAAGCAGGCCCTATAGTGAATGAATATTATCCAGTTAACCAAGAAGGTCATACTAAGGGTTATATTTTTATTGAATATCCATCACCAGCTCAGGCTGTTGAAGCTGTAAAACTCACCAACAACTTGAAACTTGATAAACAACATACATTTCAAGTAAATCTTTTTACTGATTTTAACAAATATGAACAGATTCCAAATAAGTGGGAGCCCCCAGAACCTCAGCCGTATCAGGGTCAGGCTGATATGCACTATTATTTATTAGATCCTGATGCATTTGACCAATTTGCTGTTGTAACAGCTCAAGGCCAGACAGTGCAAATATGGCAAAACACCCAACCTGATCCATCAACTGTTGAAGTGAGAAGTGTAAGTCCTTGTTTGCACTATTTAATTAATAATAATACGTCTTTATTAAAACAAATGCATACATATACATTTGCACCAGGGAGGCAAAGGTTAGCTATACAGCTACTCTTAACCCTTAACCTTCCTAGTTGACATAATAGCATACTATTTACATAGTAATAACATAATGATCTGTAAGTCTTATAGTATTAATAACAAATAGACATGAAAAAAATAAAAACAGAATAGTATATAAATAATTACAAAGAACAAGAATTGAAATACAGAAGAAAAAAGAATAATTTATTTGCTCTATCATTTACATGATTTAGCATCATACATGTACATTTTATATTTCAAAAATTACTACAGAAATCTGTAGAAAACAGTGGGGGTGAAACATAATATCATTTTTAATATTTTATTACTTAACCCAAAGATGCGAGGGGCAAATCACTCTTTGTAAAATTGTACATGTATTGCCGAATTCATATGATTTCCGCAATCATATGGCGATTTCTGGATGACTGCGGCGATTTCTAGATGACTGCGGCGATTTCTGGATGACTGCGGTGATTTCCACATGACTTCCGACAGATTTCCCGTGACTGCGGTGATTTATGTATTGACTGCAACGATTTCTCTATTGATTGCGGCAATTTCCCTATTGATTGCGGCGATTTACTCGTACGTATGGATTGTCAGTATTATTGCAAAATTGCACGCATTCCGAAGGATTTCTACGATATTGTATGGCTTACCAGTTGGTTTCCAGTAAAAAAAAGCATTAGCTAGGTGTTTCATCAGAAAAACTAAATTTTGTATAGCGCATGTATAGGTGCTAAATACAATGCATTGATTTAAAACGTAAGTGTGTACGACAAATTTATCAATAAATCAACTTTTTGTACGTTTTTTATTCATTCAAAAGATCAGTTTTAATTGATGTGATACCCGAAATATAAACTTCTATGTAGGTACTTATATGCCTCCATTATTAGATATGTTTGATATGCCTAAATGAACAAATAGGTACAGGTAAATAAAACAAGTTAAGTAATTAAGTAATTGGAGGTTTTTTATTTAAAAATTTCATAAAAGTGTTTTTTTAGACGTTTACAAATTTTATTGATGTTTGTTTCTAGTTTAAATGGACCAGATCCAATTGAATTGATGGGTCCGTAAAATATTAATTTATTTTTAACAATTTGAATGT
The DNA here is from genome assembly GCA_927349885.1 of Psylliodes chrysocephalus. NCBI lineage: Eukaryota > Metazoa > Arthropoda > Insecta > Coleoptera > Chrysomelidae > Psylliodes > Psylliodes chrysocephalus. Next base: position 58,521,071 of record OV651815.1, on the reverse strand, counting down.
CGTCTTTTTTTGGCCATAACTATTCTTCAAGTTCAGATTTTAAAAAATTTATTTTACTAGTGGTTTCATCAATTATTTGAACAATCCGACCTATGTACCACGACTCGTAAAGAATTGCGTAATATTGTTCGTTCCTAATTAAAATACCATTGATATTTTTCTGGAGCAAAGTGTTTTCACCGGTAGTTTTTTCACTTTGTGTTACATCTTTGTCATTGTAGTTATTTGGTATTTTAGCTGTGTTTTTTCTGGACTTGTTTTTTTTTTGTTATTTAGTACTGCTGAGGATGTTCCTTTTACACGAGATAATCTGTCAGTTGACAAGCGCCCGTCTTCAGTGGAAAATAACCAACAAAGAGCTGATTTTTTACCTTCATTTTTTTGTTGTTCACAATTATGTTTAAAAATGAGGTATCAGAATCACTTTTTGTGTAGCAATTTCGAAAAACCTTTATATTAAGATCTTCCAATCCATAAAAAATGCTCTTTTCATTATCTACATCATATATGGAAACTTAAGTTTAAAATTTAATGTTTTTTACTTTACTTATCCGTTTTTGATTTTTCTTTAAAATTCGAAATTTACACATTTTCTTAAATATCTCGAATACGGTCCATTTTAGAGAAATTATGTATAGGGCAAAAATTATAGAGAATTATATTACAAACAACTTTTATTTGAACAATTTTTATAAAAAAATATTTTTTTTTACATTTTGTTATAGATAATAATATTGTAAGTAACTTTTATTTGAAAAAATTTCTTCTCCAAACGTAAATAACAGATATATTCCATAAAATATAAAAATGATGACTATAAAGTACCCTCCAAATGTTCCGACTCTGCCCAAAATCTAATCAGCTAATTGGACGCCGGAATAAAGCTTAAGTTTAAAATTTGGTGTTTTTCTTTGTATCCGTTCATGACTTATCGAGGATACAGGCACACACACAAACATCATCGCGAAAATAGTCAAAACAGATTCAGGATACCCCAAAACATAAAAAACCGACGAAAATTCGAGGTCGAAAAAAATCATGATTCCTATATAGCCCAAGAGCCCACTGCAAATTTTTACCGTCATCTGATAACGAAGTGAAATATACCCCAAAAGCATGGAAAAACATTGTACTTTACCAAATGGCACCTGTGCCAATCCCTAACCTGAGCAAAGTAGCTTAAAAAAATTATTTTATATTAAAAAAATCACATAAGGCATGACAGCTCTAATTTCGTTTGCCCTTAAAGTTTTCCAGAAAATAACATTCAAATATATCTTGATATATATCGTTAAAGGGAAATATTTTCTTCCTCTTAACATCGCACAAAAACATTTATCCACGATTAGTAGGTAAATATCATTAAAAATATGAATCAATGTTTGCTGATTTAAAAATTTATTTGTATTCCTATTGTTGTGATTCATTTTTACAGGTTGCCATAGAAACGACAAAAAAACTACTATGATTATGGTTTAAAATAATTGTCTAACAAGAGTTTATAAATATTATTGACTATCTCTGCAAATGGTTTATACAATACCATCCTTCTTCCTTTCATATATAAACATGGTTTAAAAGGTAGGTAAAAATATTAATAATTCAGGTTTAAAAGCGAGATTCGCAATGAATTAGGATCGTAATTTTCAGGGAAAACATAATTGTCGCTGTCATGTTTTATTTGATTTTAAGAATATAAAATAATTTTTTTTAACCACTTTGCTCAGGATAGGGATTGGCACAGGTGCAATTTGGTAAAGTACAATGTTGTTACATGCTATTGGAGCATATTTCATTTCGTTATCAGATGACGGTCGAAATTTGCAGTGGGCTCTCATACTAATACTTTCCTTATCTGTAAACAGATAGGAAAGTAAAAATACATTTAAAACCCTAATTAAAACGTGTATCACCCCAACCCCCATAAAATACCAACAATTTTGTTATACATTAAAAAAAAAACTAGATGAAAAGGGACAATTTTCGACCACCTTGTAAAGTGTCTAAATTTATCCTAAAAAAACCTTCAAATTCCAAAATGTAAATTTAACTTAATAGTTCTTGCCTCAAAATGCACGGAAGGTCCCTTTCGATAAATGTAAACTGCAATTTCTTTACATAAAATGGTTTAGATGGCTTAATCAAAGCACCCTACATCAACAATGGCTAATTGGTTAATGTCACCTTACTGCGCGCGATTTTTAACGATTGCTAGTGATTGCTCAGTGACTGCTAGAGAATTCGGGGGACTGCAAGGGAATTCGGAACGACTGCGAGCGAATTCGGAACGACTGCGAGCGAATTCGGAACGACTGCGGCGATTTCTTAGCGATTGTCACTGATTTTGATGAGACTGCGGCGATTTTCAATGGGATTGCGGACATTTTGTACACGTATTGCGGGAGTGATTTGCCCCTCGCAAAGATGTCTAGTACAATGCTATTTGATAAATTATTTATATATTTTACTTGATATTGTGTTACTGGAGATAAATTATGTTTTACTGAATTTAACATGTTGTTTTACTACTTCAATAGGGTTTTTAGATCTTTATGAGTTGTTAGTAAAATAAGTGTTAATAACTGTACTTCCAAAAGATGCTATCTACTGAGAGCACCAAGCGGATAAAATGGGGTTTAAAGTTATTTACTTAAGTATTCAGATACTGCTATTTATTATGTTGGATGTTTAATAATTTGAAAACATATACAGCATTTCTGCTTGGTAAAAAGTTAATTTAGCTTGCCATGAACCATTTGATGTAAAAATCTCAAAATCTGATTTTTTTGTTGACATGGCATATATTTTTTGGACGGCAGTGTGGGTGTTATATTAATTGAACTTAAAGAATGCTTCTGTGTTTTTGAATTATTTATAATCCTCCATATACCTAGACCTAGATTTATTTGGTGAATGATATTTGTTTAGCATAGTAATCACACTTGGTGTTTTTGGTAGGTTTTTTCTTTAGTTTCGTCATCTAAATTTACATTACCAATGCATTTATTCAGGTTATGTAATACATTTAATTCCTCTCTTTTTATTTTCAAATGTTCATTGTACCATTGCTTATTTTTATTTGCATTGTGCACTGTTTTAGTAAAAATTTGATTAGTGTATAAGGCAGTGTTTCTAAAAAACTATCAAACATTGTTTTTATGTTGTTGATCAGATTTAAGTTTTTCCATTCCACATTCTAAGATAGTTTTCAAACTAGTTATTTTAATTGTTATGAATATTTTGTATTTATATTGTTATAAGTTTATCTTATTTTTAATAACATCTGTATTTGTTAAACAATTATCAATACATGTTTTGGTAGTTTTTGGCTGCCTGGTTGCTTCATTTGCCAAACGGTTTAAGAGCAATGTTAAAAAAAAATCATTTAATGTTTTATCTTATACACCCTGTAACTATTTTTGGGCGCACTTTTGTATAAAGGTAAGTACGGTTTAATCGACCTATTTTTGACCCAAGAATATGTGGTATAATTTATGACCAATCGTTTTGAAACACCCTGTGTATTAAAATCACTGTATATATAGGCTTTTTTTCAGTAAAACCTTTCTTTGGGATCTGAAATATTTTAAGATCGGCTGAAGGTGCTCTATATACTTATATGCATAAAATTGTGATTTTTGGAGATATGATTTTTATGCATGAGAAAAGTGAGAATCAACTGACAAGTTAAAATTGAATTTTTTAACCTTACATTGAATTTTTACTGTAAAAACTACTAAGTTATAGGAATATAATTTATAATAATTAAATTAAGTTCACCTAGTCAATGTTCAGCTAACAGCTAATTCATTAAAAGCAGATATTGGTTACATTAGCTCATCTTTAAATATATTCATTCCAATGTCATGTAACTTTTCCAATTAAAACAGCAAATTATTTATTTTTTAACATGTTTATACTTTTATATGTGTGTTAATATAGAATCCGGACCACACTCTGGTACAAATATGCAGGGTGTTACTTAATGATAGGCCCTTATTCCAATTGGAGAACAGTCGAAGATAATTTTGGAGCCACGTTGTTTCTTCTTACATTTCCTTTTAATTGCGCCCATATTAACTCTATTGGGTTTAATATGCAAAACTACAGAGGGAGTCTAAGCACGGTATGTCAATTTCTGAGAGCACAGTTATCAACAATGTATTTATTTTTATATTCTTTAATATTAAGAACCTCTAATAATTGTTTTTTGGTATAACTTTCTACAAATCTTCCTCATGTAGAAATTCTTGGCTTTCTCGTTTGTTAAAATTAGAATTCGGAATTTTTCTAATAAACCCCAAATGATATGAAGCGTTATCCATGACTATGACGCTTTGGTTTGGCAATTTTAGGAGCAGAATTTTTTCGAACCTTGATTCAAAAAAAGCACTTTCCATATCGTCATGGTAGTCTAAAGACGCATCTTTAATTTGTTTTACAGAAATCCGTAGAGCATCCATAGCCCATCCCTCTTCTCCTCCTAAGTGTAACAAAATTATTTTTCCTCTATTGGGTGGTACTGTATTCGAACATTTTTTATTATTATTTGTCCAGCTCTTTTTCACAGTGTCATGAATGTCGTACCATGTTTCATCCAAATATACAATTTAGACATTGTTATTAAGTAGGTAAATAAATAATCCATCAATTCTGACTACTGCTAGAAAAATATTCTTAAACATTCTTCGTCGTCTGCCTGAATCTGGCAGTTTTAAATTTAATATCTCCGTGGGTAAAATTGGTAAGGGATTAAATATTTGCTATAAAATGGTATGGAACATTTTAAGAGATTCTTTGTTGTATACTTACCACATACAAAAAGTTCATGCTCTTCTTCCAAGAGATTTTGAATTGCATACGCAATTTTGTAGATGGTATTTTTTTAAAGACTGCAATGATTAATTTTCATAAATAATCATATCTGGGTCCAAGTAAATCCCAATGCTATTACAGAGACCCATTTTCAGAAATAATTTTCTCTCAATGTTTGAATCGGTATCATAGGTGACTATTTCATTGGACCATTTTTTTTTGCCAGGAAGACTTAACGGACAGTCTTACAGTAATTTGTCTACAAAATGATTTGCCTTTACTTCTTGAAGATGTTCATCTTCAGTTACGGCAACAACATTGCTTCATGCATGATGGTGCTCCAGCCCACTTTAGCATATTGGCTCATTAGTATTTGAATGGTGCTTACCAAAATCGTTGGATAAGTCATGGAGGACCACAATTCTGGCCAACTAGATCGCCCGACTTGAACAGCCTAGATTTTTATTAATGGGGGCACCAAAAATCATTAGTTTATGTTACATCAATTGAGACACTAGAATAACTAAGGAATAGAATTGTTGACGGATGTGAAACCATACATAACACTCATGGAATTTTCGAATGAGTTTGCACTTGATGAGAAAAAGAGCAGAAGCCTGCATAAAAGTGGGAGGTGGTCATTTCCAACATTTGTTGTGAATATTCTGTTAAATTATTGACTTTAAAACATGGCTTATAAATAAATATTGTGCAACAATTAAAGTTAACTTGATTTTATTTTACCAATTTTTTTATATGCAATAAGGTTTTTATTTATTTTTTTCTCGAAAACGAAGTAAAATAGGAAAAAATATCAGAAGACAAAAAAGTTGTTTTTTAGCTGTTTAATCCGAAAAAAAAAATTAAAAAAGTAGTGTATATGTTTTTGGTCAATATTATTTGTGAGACTTCCCCCCTCGACGCCACTGGAATTCATAATTATCACCTAATTAGTCTTATCACAATGAAGAACACTGCCAAATTTCAACAAAATTGACAAAAGAAACTTTGAGATATTAATAAAAAACTATTCTTTTTTAAAAAACTTGACACTGTATCTTGAAAACCAAAGTTTTTAGACACAGGTTTACATGAACTTTTCTACTTGAACTTGGTTCAGGAATGCGCCCTTGGAATTAGAAATCATTAAGTAACACCCTGTATATAATAATTATATTCTTTATTTTTACTTTGCAACAAAAATTATATTTATTTAAAATATTACCTACCTTTCATATAATATATTGTTTTTTGTTTTAGAACTGGACTCACTCATATATAAAATGGTCACCACTTGGTACCTTTCTGTCAACTTTTCATAAGTTAGGTATAGCACTTTGGGCAGGTCCTAAGTTCACTCAATATAAGAAGTTTGCACATGTCAATGTCCAATTTATTGACTACTCGCCATGTGAAAGATATCTTGTAACTTATTCGCCCCAAGGTGATCCCCATAATCCTGAGCAGAAGAGGATTATTATATGGGATATCAGGTAAAAAGAGTGGTACATCTATATTAATTATACAAGTTCTTCATTGTAAAATGTACATATCCTAATCAAATTTTTCGATTATAATGGCAGTTTTTGTTTAAAATAAAATATAAAAAAATATATAAAATTCAAAAGTCGAAATCATGTTGAATATAAATTACAATTAGAAATTAAATAAGGCGTTACACATTAAATAATATACACACAACTAATATTTTTATATTAAAAAATCTAACATAATGTTTAAAATAATTATGATACTAAGAGTCATTGTTTTAGTTTTTTCTTGTAGGAATTTTAATACATTTAATATTGTTGTTTAAATTATTGTACAGTTTTGTGCCATTGTATATAAAATATCTGGTATATGTAGATAAGTGGAACTGCGATATTAAGCAAATACTTGTCTCTAATGGAACTAACTTGTCTTTAAAGTAGGTTGGTTTAGAGGTTTGATTTTTATTTGTATGTTAAAGTGATGTATTCACACAAATGTTGAATATTAAACCAATTTAGGTTTTAAAATGGTATTGAGCTTGCAACATGTATTTTGAATAACTTGTAACCTGCGTTTGTTTTCACTTATTAACAACACTGGTAATAAATAATCTGATAATACAGTATTTTAGACAAAACTAAACTTTCTGTAAGTGTAGTTTTCATGTTTTTTGTCAGTATATGTTTGCTAGCAAAAAGCAAGAGTAGTCTTAAATAGCATTGTTGCAATACATGTTGGATATGAGGTTGAAATCTTTATCAAAAAAGATGCCTAAATTTTTACTCCCTTCGCCACTGGCAATAGTTGGGTAAAATGTCAAATTTATTAAAATAATATTTGTTAATTGACAGGTGTTGGACCATTAACAAAGAATTATTTAAATATCAACATTTGCAATTAGTGCAAGTACATTTTATCATATTATATCTTGTATAATTATCTTTTTCATACATTACTATTTTTTCCTGTCTGACATGTGCTTTAAATAGTTGTCTTCTAAGATGGCGGGAACAGGAGACACGAGAAGCATTATTGCCATTATAGTTTTCATTATCAGACAGAAAAAAATAGCTCTGTATTAATATTGTTAGCATACTGTTTTTTTTTTTCATGAATTGAAAATTTTTAAATAATTCTAGAACTGGTCTTGAGAAACGTTCTTTTCAACCTGAAGGCCCCACTGCCTGGCCAATATTTCGTTGGTCTCACGATGATAAGTACTTTGCAAGAATAGGCTCAAACAATGATGCTCTCCAAGTGTACGAAACACCTTCTTTTGGTCTACTGGACAAGAAATCCATCAAGATCAATGGTATCAGAGACTTCAATTGGTCACCAACTGACAATGTGGTTGCCTACTGGGTTGCTGAAGATAAAGATGTTCCTGCTAGTGTAACTTTACTAGAGTTACCCAATAGGAATGAGATTAGAAAGAAGAACTTATTTAATGTAGCTGACTGTAGAATTCATTGGCAAAAGTCTGGAGATTACCTCTGTGTCAAAGTAGACAGGTACTAATTTGATTTTAAATTATTTTAGCTGTTTTTAATTTTGTTACCTTCAAAACAAGTATCTTATTAATGAACAAGACAGCTTTAGTACCAACATATTTTTTTCTAGGTACTCTAAGGTTCGTAAAGAGAAAAATGAAACAAAATACTCAGGTATGTATTGTAATTTTGAAGTATTCCATATGAGAGAAAAGCAAATACCTGTGGATAGTGTTGAATGCAAGGAACCGATACAAGCTTTTGCATGGGAACCAGTTGGCTCCAAATTTGCAATGATTCATGGTGAATCGCCAAACATCAATGTCAGGTATATTTATAAATTTTCATTTATTTGTCTGCTTCAAGTAGTTGTAAATTTAAAATAGTTGGAGATTTAAACAACACCAGATTTAATGAATGTTAATTGAACTTTAAAGTTAGCTAAATTTACAACTTTTTGATAAAACATTACAAGGCCAGTGACTAGAATATGAACAAGGAACTGTAGCATTCGCCCATTCTTTCTTATTTTTGACCTAATTCTTAGCTTAAGAGCAAACTGGACCTCTTGAAAGCAAAGATGTTGTGAGGTTTTCTAATATAAAATTGTATTAATATGCGCGTCACTGGGAATACTTCCCAATGTTATGTGTCATAAGCATATTGAGAGCTTTAAATTTGTGCAACATGGCAGCAGTCTACAGAGACATTAAAAAAAGGTGGAAAACCCTCCTATTTAAATTCTGCTAGTTTTGTTAGTATTCGTATTTACTGAAAATTTCAAAAAAATCGGACTAAAAATAAAGGCTCAGAAGGAATTATAAATTTTCAAGATTTCGGTTTGCTCTTAAAGAGATGAACATCCTTTATTTATTCCACGCCTTTCTGGGTCGTTCTATTGTATCTTTCAAATGTGTTATTGTTTCCCATTAAGTTCATCCTGTCATGTAGCCTTCTATTAATATGTCCAAACCATTTAAGTGTTTCTTTTTCTATTCTTCTCACTATTGTTTCTTGATTTTGTCTTAATGAATAATTTTAACACATTTTTACAGTTTCTATGAGGTTAGAATGGGTCAAGCTCCCATTATCTTAAAGAAATTTGAAAAAAGAGCATGCAACCACTTGTTTTGGTCACCTGGCGGACAATTTATCGTTTTGGCTGGTCTCGGTTCTAATGGAGGAGGCTCTTTGGAATTTGTTGATACTCATGAGTTTCTAATCATGAACACCACTGACCATTTCCAAATGTCAGATGTTGAGTGGGATCCCAGCGGAAGATATGTCGTGACTGGAGTTTCATTTTGGAAAACCAAAGTTGATACAGGTGAGAATATCTTCTAGGTTCTAGATTAAAGTCCCACATTTATAAATTTGATGCTTTGTTATATTTCTAGTTTGTTTTAATAAAATATTTTATTATCTACCAAAGTAGAAAACAAATATTTTCGCTGTTGTAATTTAAACATTATTGCAACTGTAAGTCACCCAGGAGATATAAACTATGAGTGATGCTTGAGAAAAAATAATTTTCAATATTTTTCAGTTCATCTCTTATTACATTACATTTTGTCAAAGATGAAAATAGAATAAATCGGAATACAATTTGAATTATCTGTAACACATTTCTTGTTTTTAGGATATTGGATTTGGTCGTTCCAAGGAAAGATTCTCAAACGTATAAACTTGGAAAAATTCGCTCAAATTCTATGGAGGCCCCGACCATCTACTTTGCTGACCGAAGAGAAACAAAAGGAAATTAAGAAAAACCTTAAGAAGTATTATCCTCAGTTCGAGAGCAAGGACAGGATGAGGCAATCGAAGGCTTCTAAAGAACTCATTGAGAAACGTGCTGCTCTTATGGATAAATTTAGTACATATAGAAATCAGCATATTCAAGAATATTTGGAAAATAAGGAGAGACGTTTACAACTCAGAAACAGTAAGCTGAATTTTAATTCTTTATTAACAAGTTAACTGCCGTTAGAGCTTCCAAGTATTTAATTTAGGTTGTTTAGTGTATTATATTTTCCAAATTTAAAAAAAAAAATCTCATGCTCTTTGTTTGGAATATACGAGTATGTATTGCCTATCTTAATTTAGCAAGGAATCGTTATAGTTATATCATTTACCAAACTGTGATTTGTAATGTATTGTTTCAGATGTGGACACAGATGAACTTGATGCTGATTCCGAAAATGTGGAGGAGGAAATTGTAGAATTCTTTATTAAAGAGGAAATCAGCATAATAGATTAAAATAATTTGTGAAAACGGTTATTCCCTGCATATGTTTTGTTTGTAACATATACGGGGAGATTATAAGTAAAACGTCAAATCGCATCTAAATATTGTTTCAGTTTTATTTTTATTTTGGACACTGATAAATACATTTGTTATTACATTGTCTTGTCCATAATAATAAGGTTTTTATATTTTTGACACGCGCCGTTAATTAGACTTCATGTATATTGTTATCAGACTTCTTGTGGTTAGAAAAATTAAATATTTCATAAGAAAATTTGTCTGTTATAATTATTTATCTGCCCATATTTTTAAAAACTGGAGCTGTAATATTTTTATAGGAATCATCAAAATACGAGAGTTGTCAGTAAAATAAGGTCAAAAAAATTTTTTTTCTTCACAATGAATTATATATTTTTCTTTATAATCCCCTTTGCATTTTTGCATGGTTTAACATTTTTCATATACCAGATACCTGTGTTATAGAACTCTCCGGTTAGTAGAGGGAACCAATGCAGATGGGATAACGTCAAAGTTTATCGAGCTACTAAATTTTAATGTCTTGAAACTGGCTGCAATAATTGTTTTACTTTATGGACTCATTATTTATTGACATCAGTTATTTAAGTAACAATATACTGCCAATTGAAATAATCGAAAATGTTTAGGTGTACTAATAATATAATGTTTTAATTATCGTTAATATGCATTTCCGAAAATGTCTCTTATTTCTTGTATATAAGCAAAATATTTTTTCTGAGCTGATGAACTGTCAAATTATGACATTACTGTGTAACATTGAAATTGCAATACCTGTTATAAGCTCAGATATATTTATTATTTTTTATCATTTTAATGTTCACATAAAGCATAGTAAACAATAACATTTTTGCCTCAATTTATCTTTAAGTACCAGAGTATTTTAAAATTAATAGTTAATTTTTTTTGTTGAATTTGCTAAGAGATATTTAGTTTTATTGCTTTTATAGTATTTAAAACATTGTTTAGCAATGCCTCCCACAAGAAGACATGCTGTGTATCGTCAACTAAGTGAATTTGAATGAGGTAGGATAGTGGGGAATACAGGAGGCCTGGATGAACAGGCTCAATGGAATGAGGTGTGGGATCGGGTCGTTTTCAGTGACGAGTCACATTATTGTTTGTTGGCTCATGATGGCGAATATGTGGAGAAAGGCTCCAACTTCAATGTTGCATGGAGCGCGAGACTGCCCTTACCGTTATGGGATGGGGTATCATAGTAATTGGAAGCAGGTCACCACTAGTATTTTTAGACAGAAACATTAACCTCCAATTGTATATTAATAACGTGTTACAACCTGTTGCGTTTCCACACATTCAGCAACTGCAAAAGCTCATATTTCATCAAAACAACGCCAGACCACATACCGCTGCAGTTACAAGAGACTTTTTTCAACAAGCAAATGTAACTACATGGCTTGCAGGGCTACCTGACATCGCCCATTGAACATGTATGGGATATGATAGGTAGAAGGCTGGGTCGATTGCAAGCTCTTATAATGGATGTAGACCGACTACGTTATGAGGTTAGACTAGCCTGGTAGTACATACCTGAGGCAGATATCTATCATCAGATTCGTAGCATGTCACGAAGAATTGCTGAGTATCAAAACTTACTTCGAGGCGCAACTCTACTGATTTTTTATGAATACCTTCCAATAAATTTGTTTCATAATTTCATCGATTATTCCTATTGATCCCAATAACTTCCCAAAATATTAATAAAAAATATATTCACATTTACTGGGTGTTGCAATTTCAATGTCACACAGTACATAACAGTGTTGTCATTTTTTATTTTTCTCAAATTATTTTGTTTGATAAATAGAATAAGATCACAAACGGGAAAAATAATGTTCTATTGTCAGATAGGTAATTAAATTTGCCATCTTATTTAATGGCGAAATAACCCTTAATTGGTGCCATTGAAAAAGTGAGATTTTGGTAAAAATACGTTTTAGAAATTTAATTTTTATCTGAAGGTTTTATTTTTTACTCAATTTGTAAAACGGGTTTTGTTTTGAGTTCTTCGAGGCAATTATAATAGTTATTGTGTACCAAGGCCGTAAAGTTGATCTTTTTTGACCGAATCAGAAATTTGCGGCCGAGGCGAAGCTACTTCTGGTTAGGCCAAAAAAGTCATATGGCTGATATAAGGAGATATTAACATGGCCCTAGTCTCATATTGTCATCTGGTGCCATTGGGAGCGCATATTTTTTCTAATTTTGACTAGATTGTTTTAAAAAGTATGTTTTGGTAAAAAAATACTAACATCTGGACAACCAATATTACTACGTTCTTGTATTGTTACTTGCGTATGATTAACTTCATTCTTTTATTGACAAATAATAAATAATTTTCATTTATTCTCATGCCTATTGTAGTTTGTTTATATATTGCTTGTTTTATTTCGATTTCAAGAAAGTGGGTTTATTTGTCGTGTATTGTATTGTAATTATTTTGTGCTGATTTAGAATGGAATATAAGGACCAATACAAAATTATTATTGTAAGTTTAATAAAATTCTATTTTTATAAGTCAACCTGCCCTTCTTTCATATAAACTTTCAATAATAATGTATATTATTGATGTTAAAGCTAAAAATGGATTTTTATTTTTCTTTTCGCAACTGCTGACAATGAATTTTTGAAACCAGTGCCATAATTTTCAACCTTATGCAACTGGTTGCGTAAAGCAATCTTTTTGACAAAAAATGTCACTATATGTTAAAATAAAAAAATATATATTTGTAAGTTTTTTTTAGTAATATGCACTTTCCTTATCAGTTTGTAATCTTCCACATACTTTTTCTTGATTGAAATAAAATAAATTACAGTTCCCTTTCAAAATACTACAGGTAAGGCCGCGCATTTGTAACCCTATTGGACCTACTTGTCAAGTGATTGATTGATTACACCACCTGTTATTCTTATTAGTGGCCGAGTTAGTGATAACAAAAATGCAATAGGTGAAGCCATACGATTTTCAAGATTGCACAACTTTATTATATCTGGCGAGTACGGTATTATCTCCTAGTTTTGAAAAAAAAAAAAAAAAAAACGGGAACCTTTACGAGACAGAAATATTTAGTTTGTATCATGCTTTCTAATCAGTAATTGTAAAATTAGATTTGTCAGGAAAATATTAAAAATCATTGAGTGAAAAACCTTAAATTCATGGAATAGCATAATGACTATTGCCTACTTATATAATACGATGTCTCAGACGTGGAAGCGTTGATGATATTCTTCACAGCAGAAGTGAAAATTATGTAAAAACTCGTATTTTTATTAGATTTTTATCTGTTAAATTATATCATAATAATTAATACTAGTGTTTAAATTTTGGAACACAGCCTTACATTCAAACATTATTTCGCCGTCCGTCTCGCTCTACCCACGCATTCAAGAAGTACATACAGGGCCGTCGAGAGCCAGACCGGGCCCCAGGACAATTCTCCAGATCGGGCCCCGCGACAATTTTTTTCTCTAACACTCCCGCTGGCCGGACCCCTCTTATACCGCTGCCGGGCCCCCATTTGAGCCCGGGAATTAGTCCCGGCTGCCCCTCCTCTAGTCGGCCCTGAGTACATATTACCCATCCTGCAAATAATTTCATACAGCCTTAGATATAGTACAAGCTAAATATATTGTCTTCGACGCTTACCGAATATCACGTAGCCAACAGCAATCACACCACATTTTTATATATTTTATCTCCTATGCTCTAGTATTTCTCTCACTCCCTCAATGAAATTGAAATAATTTATCAAATTTTATTCCAGCCGACTATAGAACGCTAGTAAGCCACGCCCTCTCACGCAAGAATTCGCTAGAAAAACCGCCGCCTGACAACATTTACTCTGCTTTCAAACTCTCACTCGGAGCCCACGCTCGGATCTCGTTTCGTTCTCGCAGATCAGTTTTACCAGTCAGCCGATAACAATCTCATTGTCGTTTATTGGGATGCCGATCTACTTTCGTTACACAAACGTTATTTGCAAGCTTTCAATAAGTGAATAGTTTCGGGACCGACATTTTTTACCTTTTGAAATTACACAAGTCGTTATCTTCAACAGAACATGAAGTAAATTTCCGACATGTACATATGTAAATAAGTTGCTTCTTTCCATTTCTAATGGTAGAATAAACTGTGCTATTAGTCAGTGTTTGATTTATGGGCAATAAATTTCCCTCTCAACGGTGAAATACATCTTTACCTGTACCAGGATATTCCCTGATGAAATTTTAATTGCAGTAATCCCTTCTGCCAATTAAACTGGGATGTCTCTGCTGTGAAAATCGCTGATAAAAATTCCTTCAATAGCATTACAAAATTTATAAACAAAGCATATGAAAGTGAAGTGAGAAAGTCAGTTTAGATCCGAAAAACTAAATGCTGACTTGAAAATTCTAAAAATGAAAAATCCCCACTTCCCCCTACGAAATTATGAAAAGTACACCTTAATATTCCCAAAGTGAAAACAAACCAAAGAAAAAATTGAAAAAAAGCTGAAAATTAAGAAAGAAAAAATGTAAGAAAGACCGGGAGTCGAAATCATTAACTTGAAGTATTCTCAGTATTTTTCTTTTGTTTTCACTTTGGGAATATAGGGGGTAATTTTCATAATTTTATAGGGATAATTTTCATAATTTTATAGGGGGAATTAGGAATTTTTCATTTTCAGAATTTCAAAATCTGCATTTAGTTTTTTGGATCTAAACAGACTTTCTCACTTCACTTTCATTTACATGTTCCGTACTCGAAAACTTAACACAGTTGAATGAATGAATGATCTTCTATATTTAGTTCTAATGTAATATAAAATTATTGTCTTTCTATACGAGGTCATAAGGTTGCTAGAAGAAGAATTGAGAGAGAGCTGAGTTGGGATAATTTGTGTGTAGCTATGCGAGTCTGAAATACTTCAAGTTAACGAATTCGGACATCAACACGTATGTGTGAGGTGGCTTAATTGGTTATCGCGCAGACGGCTCGTCTGAGGTTCCGGGTTCGACTCCCGGCCCAGACAACACACCAAATCCCAGAGATATCCACAGAATATCTTTTATGGATATCCAAAGGATATCAGAAATATCCCGTGGATCTAATATGGATATCCAAATGTCCGTCTATATCCATAATATAGAAGATATCCTATGGATATCCAGCAAAATATCTAATGGGTATCTTCCAGACAATTAAAGATATCCACAGAATATATTTTGTGGATATCCAATATATCCAGTGGATCTAATATGGATATCCAAATGTCCAACGGTATCCCAGGATATAGAAGATATTCTATGGATATTCAGCAAAATATTTTAGGAGAGGTTCATAAGTAACCAATAATTATTGAATAACGTCGAAAGAAAATATTTTCTTTGATTTTGCCTACTAAGGAGAAAGTCATCCTTATTTGGACTCTTCAGCAATAAATAGAAATTCTCGACTCCAGTCTCTAACGGAGTCTGATTGCAATACCAATTTCGATCGAACTCAGTTACGGCGGGTTGAGCATGAGTAGATATTCAACGAGTGAAAGTGGTTCGCCATCTATACTTAGTAAGCAAAATCAAAGGTCGCTGTAGTACCTAGTTCAGAGACTAGGTGGAATAAAAGCCAGGCGGGCTATTCTTAAAAAAGGAAATAATTCTAGTTCTAATAAGGATGAAACCGGTCCAAGAATGACTTTCTTCTTAGTGGGCAAAATCAAAAATTACATCTAGTGGATATCCACCAAGGTTTGCGTTCACGCCTAGACTTTGATATATTTAGTGGATGTCCATGGGATATTGAATACACCTTAAAAAAATTAATTTTAAATATCTGAACCGTACTATTAGCCACAATGGCGTAATTTTTTAGTAATTTGCTATATAATTACTATTATTTATAGACATTTGCATGTCTATAAATTACATCTCATGGACATAAAATAGATATCCACCATGGACTGGACATTCAATGGATATTGGGATGTCCAGTAGATATCCAAAGGATTTGGTGTGCTGTCTGGGGGTCTTGCAAGCATTTTATTTTCTTAATTCTCGCCTTTTTAATTTTTTCTTTGGTTTGTTTTCACTTTGGGAATATGAGAGTGTAATTTTCATAATTTCGTAGGGGAAATTTTCAGAATTTCCAAACAACATATATTTTTACGTTCTAAATGTGAAAAAGTGATTCGACATTTTGAAATACTTATTCATACACACTAGACAATAAACGTTCAATTACTGCCACAATTCACCTTGTCAAAACAACAACAGTATCAAATGTGAAACGAAGCGAACATTTGGGCACAAATTTTTTTACATTATGCTATAGGTAATTTGAAAACAAATGTTTGTAATATATTCCTGGAATTTCTGTCGTTCCTCCTAACTCACCCAGTATATTTACCTATTAAAACTGAAAACTCGTCTTTTGATTTTTTTTTATTTCTTAGAAAAATATTTGATTTATTAAAGCATTACATATATAAAAACTAATTTTCTATTCATAAATTACTCCAAGTACAAAAATTTTTTCACAATTAATACAAATGGTATAAAAAATATACAGCATATTAACCAAAAATATTTCTAGATGAAAACTTTTTAGTATAGATGAATCAGAGCTGGGTATTATGATTAAAAAGTAATGTTTTATTTTGTATAAAGGTATTTTTAACTACATGATTCATATAAGATGAATTAAAATATTTTTATTTCAAAAGTCTAAATGAATGGTCCAACCACTGTAGACTCTTTCTTATGCAGATAAAAATGTTTTCTTTTTAAGTTAAGCTCTTCTAATGGTTGACTGAATTCAAAATTCAGTAAACAAATTTATATTCAATATTATTTTGGCAGTCATATCCAGCTCTTAAATGAATATGATAACACTGCACTACAATATAATAGGGTAAATTTATTTTATATATAAATCTCAAAATAATTTACAGTGATTACTTTTGCTTTACACATTTAACTTAAATAAAAAAATCACTCATCTTCCTTTTTTGTCGTTAAATTCTTTAATTGTTCTTCTAAAAATTGAATATGTTTTCTTAACCTCTCATTTTCTTCCATTAAATTAGTATCATAATTGACATTTGGACAAATATCCTCTCTCAGTCTGTTATTGTAATTTTCCAATTTTATGAACTCTTTAACCATAGCCATCTGCATGTCTAACAACATAGTTCTTAATTGATAAGTTATATGTGTACCTTGGTACTTGATGTCATTCTTTAAGTCACTAACAACACTTTTAAATTCTTCATTAAATAAATCTTTAACTATAGATTTAATTTCATTGGTTGTTAAACTATTGGAGGCAATATTTGGAGATAACTCTGACCTGTTTTGGAAATTGAATTTTGGAGTTGAAGAGAACTGCTTGGGTTTAGAATCGTCGGGTTCTGTTTTATCAACTTTAAGTGAATATGCTGGTAATGAAGGCTCGGTATCGTGGATGCTAGGTAGCCTACTGTTTTCTTTAATGAATACACTATCATTATGCTTCACAGAATCAGTGAAATTTTTATCCAAACCAAGTGCCATCATAAAAGAATCACCACCATCCACTGAACCCACAGACGTTTGCTCAACTGGTGATGGCTCAGCTGAAGGAATAAAAGTACCAAAAATCTCGCTGGTCCTGACACTCCTAGTTCTTCTTTTAGTAACATTATCTATAGATGCAGATGTTAATAAACTTTCTGAAGATAAACTGCACATACTAGAATTATTGCTTTCTTGAACATTCTGAAAAGCTACATGCCTTATTGAACTTTTATGAGCTAGGAAGGAATGTACAGGTTCCTGAATATTTCTCGAATCATAGACATATACATGGCCATTTTGAGATGCTGTTACAAAGTATGTACCATCGGGTGAGAAATCGACGGCAGTGATGCTATTTTCTACAGAAATACTTGCTATACATTTATTATCAGCTATATCATAAAAACAAAACTGTCTATCAGCTCCAGCTGTGACAATTAGATCAGAATTAACTGGAGAAAAGGCCACGGAATTTATTGAAGCCTTATGGGCTTCTGCACAAAATTTACTTCTGTTTATATTGATATCCCATACAACAATAATTCCTTCCTTGCTACCTCCCATTACTAAATTCCTTTTTAAATTATTAGTTTTAAGGCTAGTTATTGAATTTGATTTTGGTACGCGGAGATTGGCTGGCGGACTGTTTGTTACATTGTTATAGACTAGAACATCCCCATTTTCACAACCTGCGACACAATGAGTATCTTTAGCCGTAAAAGCTATGTGAGTAATTTGGGAAGAAGCTCTAGGAAATCTTTTCTTAACATTTCTAGATTTAATATCGTATATCATTACCAAACCACTCTTTGTTCCAATACCTATGTTTTTCTTGGTTGTATTTTGAAAGCAAGCAGACGTTGGTTCGTTTACTTCATGTATGGTTTTGAGTAGCTTTAGTTGATCTTTAGTGCTGACTATTTCTGTCTGACCTGAGTAAGGAACCACAAGAAGCCAGTTACCATCTTTGCTCCAGGAAATACTTCTGATTGGTCCTTCTACTTTTCCAGGTTGATAATTGTGAATGACATTGCCATTCGGAAATTCATGAAATTTAACTGTTGACGAAACTGATGCAATATACATTTCTGTAACAAAAAAACTATATATAGAATAGTGTATTACTCAAAAAGTGTATAATTGTGATTATATAACTATTAAAAAATAGACCAATAAGCGAACTATGAATTTTACCTAATTAGAGCATCAGGGTGGTCCGTTAAAAATGGAATGCAGAGCAACTATGATTTCCTTGCATACAAATATTGCCATATAACACAATTTCCCTTAGTTCAATTCCTGATATTAAAAAAGATAAAGGGTGTCAAAGTATTTTTTTTTTATTTGTAACAGCTTTTAAAATAATAAACTTAACATTATAAAATGCTATTACTACTTTAACAAATGTTCGAAGTGGCCACCATTGACTTCAATACGTTTTCGTATTCTTTTTGTGTATGAGTTTCTAATATTAAAAAGTATGTTATCATTTCTGAATACATCTATAGCATTTACTATTTTTCGCCAAAGTTCGGCACGAGAATTTTTTTTGTTCGTTATAAACCATTGATTTAAGAAACCCCCAAAACGAAAAATCCATAGGGTTATGGTCTGGACTACGTGCTCGCCAAGCATATTGGCTACCTCGGCTGATCCAATGTTGTGTAAATTCATTATCAAGGTAATTTCGTATTGTTCTACTGTAATGGGGTGGAGCACCATCATGCATAAACCACATGTTGTGTCTCACGATCGATGGCAATTCATCTAATATGTCCATGAATCCAGTTTGGAGAAAATTGAGATAGGATATTAAATGTAAATGTATTCAGAAATGACAACATACTTTTTAATATCAGCACCTCAGAGGCAAGGTGAGTTAAGTTACATCTTTCAGAGAAAAGAGTGTTCTCCACTTGTGGATTTATCATACTAAATTCTATCTAGTGGAAAACAGATTTAACTCCCTATTAGTTTCATTATTTCACCAAAATATGACGGAACACTTGGTAAGTCACAAACCAAGTATTGTAAATTTGGGGTTAATAATTTTAAGTCACATCAAACGACAAAGTAAAAAAATCTAACAAAAAATAGAAATAAATTTGCAAAGACCCCTATATTTATCAAATTCACACCTTACCTGAGGTGCTGAAATTAGAAAATCATTCGATAAACAATATTTTTCTCAATAAGTTTACTTATTTGAAAATATTTTGAAAACTGTTAAAATTATAAAAGCATTCCGATAAAAAAATACTTTAGTACCCTGTATCTTTTTTAATAACAAGAATTGAACTAAGGTAAATTGTGTTATATCACAATACTTTTATGTAAGGAATTTATAGTTACTCTGTGTCCCATTATTAACGGACCACCCTGTAGATAAGTAAATATATCACAAATTAATTGAAATGTTTACTTATTCAAAAGCTAGAGAACTCAATGGAACGTTTTGGTAACCAATTCAGTAAAACAATAAAAATTTAGGTAATTTCATAGTTAAATTTATTTTAATTTTATTAGTTATATAATATTTACAAATATAACTCTTGGTATCAGTAGAGTATACAAAAAGCAATGTAACTTGTTAATATTTCGATTTCTGATTGGTTTACAAAAAAAAAAAAAAAAAAAAAAAAAAAAAAAAAAAAAAAAAAAAAAAAAAAAAAAAAATGGTAAAAGTTTTATGAAATAAATATAAAAATCAAAATTTCAGTAGTGTCGTACAAAATAGAGAGCGTTAATAAGGGGTCCCATACTCCTGATGTAGGTACGCCCCTGGCAAAAATGAGAACGATTTTTTTTATATAAATTAAACTGTGCCAAGTTAAATTTCAAAATTATTGGTAAATAATTATTTTGTTTTTAATTTTAACGCCCTGTGACACCTAATTTGAAGGTCTTAGAACATATTTTATTATGTTTCTTAAGCCAAGTTCTATTTATTTTTCAGAATTCTATCAGTTGTCTCATTTATGTCATATAATTTTGTAGCCCCTTGTATATAGAAAACTTTATTATTAGTGTTAATATAATTATATGGTACAGAACATAGCAAAGTGAAGAATAAAAAATATCTGATGACAACTACTATGTTAAATACAATTACCAAAATATAAAATTGAAAATCTAACAATTTATAAAAGTAATTTTGAAAAACCGAAAATTGTGCAGATGCCATTACCAGATCTTGACCAAATTTATATGGGACCACCCCTTTCTAACAAAAAAAGAATCATAGAAATCGGACAAGGTGGTAAAGAATTATCGCTGAACATGCATAAAAAATGAAGACTTTGATGATTTTCTCCTGGATCCAATTATTAGATCTTGACCAAATTTATATGGGACCATCCCTGATGTACCCCCTTTCTAACAAAAAAGAATCATTGAAATCGGACAACGTGGTAAACAATTATCGTTGAGCATACATAAAAAAAATATTCCGACGAATTGAGAACCTTTTTTTTTAATCAAAGGGATGGACGTTTAACTGTTCTCTATGGCTGCTTAGTTTTCATTATTATGTAGTTATGTCGCTACAAATACATAAATTACTAGTGCCAAATTTTTAAAACTATTAAAATGCCTGCATTGAAATTGTGTTTGCATGAAACATGTCTTGTATTTAGGTGTTTCTTCAGTCAGTTGCCAATGGTTTGTAGACTGCTTGAGCAGTTGTGTAGTTTATGAACGGTTCCAATTTTGACTGCTGCATGAACACAATTTTGTTTTCAATGACTCAATGACTTGTTTTAAAAGCTCAGCTTCTTCAATTCACATTTGCATGTATATGTTCATTAACATCCTCGTCAGAACTGGAAAATAATATGTAAAAAATATAATAGCAATACTATATAAATACTAAAAGTGGCATTCATTGAAAATTAAACGAAAACAAGACACTTATAATAAACAAATAGACAATTTGGGATTATATAGATTATGTTATGGTATGCGGTCTACAAATGCAATAAAATAATCACACTTCAAAAACGCATGCGCAATCAAAATAGTCCCGAGGCAGTCTACATTCCGAAGCATGAACACATTTTGATTGTTTTCAATAATCTTGAATTATTTCAAATATGAAACCAGAACATTGGACTGGGAAATCCAAAGCAATCCAAGACTACCAGAATTTACTGCACATGAGCCTGGCAGTTGTAGATTGTTTTTTCAAAAAAATAGGCAAAGACAAAATAGTTCAGTACTAAATTCTCTTCTGTTGATGAACCGTTTTTTTTTATTTAGTAGCTATTGAAGAGCTTCAGTGTTATCAATAAAATTTTTTTGGAAGTAGTTAGTATTTTTTTCCAACCTTCGAAACATAAAATACATTGATCCACAATTATGAATCATGATTGATTAATAAAATAGCCAGTAACGAACATGAGCACACTTTAATTTCGAACCAACATGGACACCATTACATGGACGGATAGAGGATCATGAACAACACAAACAATTATTTCTTCACACACTCCTCCAACTTTCCCCTCCTCTTCCTCTATCATGCCTTAATGGCAAGGAACAGAAGAAAAATGAATAGAGGGGCCTATGGCCATAAGCCTGTCTAAAACGATTTAAAATCCGCCCAACTACCCCCCCCCCCCCCCCACCCACTATATTGTATTGTAAGTACATATAAAGTTTATGGTCTCAGATATATAATGAATGAATGAATGTATAAGAATAAAAAAAATATATTAAAAACCTGTAAATGCATATGTTTTCCTCAAAATTTTCTATATTGATTATGGTCGAATTTCGACCACGGGGCGAACGACATTAGTTTATTTAATTTCTTTAAAAATTCTAACATAAAATTGATTGCGAACTTGCCAGGTGGGCATATTGCACCTGTAATGTGTGGAGGGTGGGTTATCCTCACGGTACTTAGGCCTCACTAGGCCCATTGTGCATCCTCCTAAGATGATAGGCACCTCCTAGCTCGTGAGCCAGCCTACAGATTTAATGTAGATGACAACGTAACCAAGAGGTACTTCTCTTATATCGGCCGGTGTTAGCCGATACTCGCCGAACACAAATCTTCTAATAAATGGGATCATCGAGAAATCGTAAAGGATATGCTCGATGGTATCATCCTGTTCACACCCTCTGCAGAGTGCGGATTCTGACAGCCCCATGATATGGAGATGCTTCCGTACTTGGCAATAACCAGTCAGAATGCTTGTGACTAGGCGCAGATTCTGTCTAGTCATAGTCAAGTATGCAGTGTTGTCAAGATAACTTAAGAGCTCCCTGGCAACTCTGCAGTTTCTTGTTTCATCCCATCTTTCCTTGAATTTTACAAGGGAATGTTCTTTAATTAGGTCTGTCACTACCGATTTTGTCAGGCCAATAGAAGAACCAGGTCCAAAAAGTATTTGGTTGGCTGCTTTCTTGGCTAGTGAATCAGCATAACAGTTACCTTTAGATGTGGCGGGATTAAAAATCCATCTCAAGGTGACCACATTGTTGATGGATACTTCGGCCAAAGCTTCGTGAAATTCTAGTACTAACCCTAAGTAAATTCATGGTCTGTTCAGGGTGAGTAGTGCTTGTTTTGCTATCTGTATAGGTGAGCTTGTTCCTTCCAGTTATATTATTTCTGGTGATTTCTTTTGCTGCTATGAGAATCCCTGTTAGGTCTGTTTGAACTACACTGGCACTATTGCTCATAGCCCATTTTATGTTTAGGAATCTGGAGTATATTCCACATCCTGAGCCTTGTTTTGTTTTAGAACTGTTGGTGTAGATATGAATCATACTTGCCACTTCCAGCTCTTCTGTTTGTTCTGTTATAACTTTATATGACTTATGGAAAATATATCTGTGAGATGGAACCCATGGAAGCGGTGGGAGCGTATCAAACGCCTCCTACCAAAAGCAACGTCTCGCCTCACTTGATTCTACATCAGGTGCTATTCCAACTGTGTGGAGGCATGTCATTGTCCTCAGAGCAACCTCCTTCATGTAAATATCAAGTTCCATGGATCTGGTCCGTGTTGTTTTCATGGCTCCTGTTATGTTGAGACATGCTGTTCTTTAAATTTGTTCTAGTTTACGGATAGCTGTTAATTTTTGAGTTTTCAATACCAAGACAACTTCACTATATGTTAGCATAGTTCTTATGATAGCCGTGTAAGTCCATGCGACGACTCTGGGGGAGAAATCCCAGGTGCGCCCCACAGTTCGGCGGCATTGTTCATAAACAATGTATGCTCTTTTGACTCTGTTTTCTAAATGCGAGTTCCATGTTAACTTGCTATCAAAGGTGAGACCTAGGTACTTCACCTCTGTTGCAAAGTGTAGTTTTGTGTTTAGGAGTTCTGGAGGTTTTAATTCTATTTTCATACTTTTTCTTGTGAAAAGGACCATTTCTGTCCTCTTAGGATTGATAGACAGTGAATGGTCCTTGTACCACTGTTCTATAATTTTGAGAGCTACTTGCATTCTTTTGCAAAGTATGTTCTCAAAATTCCCTGTTTGCAGAATGACCAGGTTATCTGCATATGCTATTGTGTAGTGCCTGTCATTATTGAGGCGGCTGATAAGGGTGTCGAGGACCATGTTCCACAGTAGAGGTGATAGCACCCCTCTCTGTGGACATCCTCTCACAACCAAGCCTCTTATATTCACATCTTCTACACTTATGTTTACTGCTTTAAGAGCATGTTATGTATTCACTCACTAACCACCTATGGAACATTCCTGTTGGTTAGTGAGTGTATTATCTTTGGGCATATTGCATATTCAAACTCGTAGTTTGAAAATAATTCTCAAACTGATCTGGTCAACAAACGGTTTAATGACCGGCTCTAGATGCTAGACACAGCAGGAACATCAACATTTTAGTCAGAGTTTGAAAATATTTCTGCTAAAACGTCAAATTTTATATGTGCTTGCTCTATACGTTTGCAAAACATTGCACTGCTGCTGAAACAAACCTATAGTTTATCTCTGTAAGCATGGAATGTTCACATTCATAATAATTGAATTTGTGACAGTTACTTTACTAATAAAAAACTAAATCATATATTACATAAAAAATTATTATAAAGTTAGTATCAACTCGTTTCGACCATATTTGTCATTATCAGGCATGAATACAATAAAAAAAATAACAATTGTATTTAGGCCTGATGCAAATATAGCTGAAACAAGTTGCTAGTTACTTTTTAAATGGTGGTATTTAGAGCAGATTTAGAGTTTTCTTGATTCTTATTGAATAAATTGACCACATATTTAAGATCATTTATTTAAGGCATTTCTCTATAAGCTTACCAGAACATACTTCTGTAACCAGAGCATTTCTTTATAACGTTTGGTTACTCTGCTTTGGTTACATGTTACCAAAGCATATGTAGCTACATCTAACGAGGCATTTCTTTATAAGCTTACCATAACTTAATAGAACATACTTATGTAACCAAAGCAATTCTTTAAACGGTTTGGTTACTTCCATGACGTCATACGTTACCAAAATACGTAACTACTACTAACCATGATGTTTTTAGTGGTAAGGTGTGTGGTAAGGTCCACATTTAAACATATCGAGCATGCGCAAAGTATTGTAAAGATATTAAATTAGATACATTTTTCTGTGGTTACGGGTTATATGGTTCATTTTGTATATTTGGGTTGGGCATTTTTGTATTTACAAAAGAAAACTCTATTTACTATGAAAGAAATTATATTTGAAATACAGGGCACTGAAATAACTCTTCACGAGAGCGATGTTGATGACCACTGGATACTGTTATTTATATTGAAATATAAAGATGAAAATATGAGACTACTGGCACAAGTATTTATCATTGTTATTTCATCACAAATAACACTTATTAATTTTTTTTCTTCCTTTTGTTGGAGGAGACATATTTAAATAAATAACAAAAGCACGAAAACCAAATGACGTCTGTGACAAAAACACTTTTATTTATCTGAACAAAAACAAAGTAAACAAATCCCAATTTGACATGTGACAACGACAAGTGCTACGAGTTACCACGGTATGTCTGACGTTATCAGAGTAACCACAACGCTGTTACGAAGTATGTCGCGTTAAGCTTATAAAGGAATGCCTTTATTTATAAGCTTACTAGAACATACTATAATAAAAAATAACAAAGTCAAAACATCCTAAAATTTCTAAAATACAAATTTCGTTTAGAAATCCCCAAACTTAAATTAAATTTGACATATGACATTCAATAATAGGGAAACCATGGTATGCGTAATGTCACCACAGGAGTGCGTTTAGAAACCTCGCACGACGCGTCTTACCACATACATTAGAATAGGGTCCAGACGCGTCGTGCGAGGTTTCTAAACGTACTTATGTAACCACAATACTGTAACCAAGTATGTTGTAGTAAGCTTATAAAGAAATGCCTTTAATTGCTTATGGATGTAGTAGGTAGACAAAGGAAACTTGAATAAACTTGACAACATGGCAAAATATTTGTGCGCAACGTAAACGTAACGTCAATACGACAATTGACGTTGACATTTACCGGTTTGTTGTCAAGAGAAGCCACGTTAAAGGTTATCTTCCCAAAAAAACTAAGATATTCTAGTAATTAAAAGGGTTCTAAAAATTTAACAAGTAAGTAATAATCATTAAATTATTGATTGTTCTGAAATATTTTTGAGGTAGGCATGTGTAATGTTGTGGAAGTGGTAGACAGGAAACACTTTTTTTCCTGTATATTTTATTAGGCAAGTGTGTTGTGTTCAATTATAATAATTCAATGATTAATTATTATACCGCAATATAGCGGCTCACTGTTACTTTATTTTAAATATATATAAAACAATATTTAGATATTCTGGAGACTATGGCAGTATAAGTTTGTCTTTTAACACTCGAGTTCTAATCATTTTTTGATAAGATCGCCTCTCACGAAATGTTTTTTAAACTGTTTATTTGATTTTTTGCAAATATATTAAAGAAATGTACAAACCCTGTTTTTAGTTTTTTATTTTTAGTGTAATAATAAATAAATTTAAGATATTGTCATGTCTTATTTACTAAAACTAAATATCTAATTCCATTTAATTAGTAGGTACCTTCTTTTCAAATTATTTAAGCAAATTCTAATTAATATTTAAGGCTTACCTTAAAATTAATCTTCACACATTCTACTAAAAACCAGAATAACCGATTATTTTTGAACGAAGACAACAAACATATATGACAAATGACGTAATGAATGATAGTTGACAACTTGTGATACCAATAGTGAAAACAAAAATAACTAATTTTTTTAATTACGTCATCTCACATTTTTTCGATTTTTTTCAAAAAAAGGTCAAATTTGTTATAAGAACGCCAATTTATGTTTGAATTGTGTGATATTTTCCATATAAAATTAATTTATGCTGTTTTCTTCTAGAGATGCATTTTTGAGTAAATTCTTAAATATTCTTTTCTATAAATTGTTTTTCTTTACATTTTGTTAGAACCGAATTTTATGGTGGATCCTAGCAATAATCTCTTATATTATTAATAAATAGTGTTTATTAAAAAATATTCAAGCAATTAGCAATATGTTTATCCACACAGTAGTGGACCACTTGTAATAATAGAGTAATTTTAAAAAATGCGGATAATTTATATAAGTGAGTATTTTGACAACGCTGGATATTTACATAATTATGCTGCGTTTGAGAATCCACATCGGATGCATTTTTTACATCTCGAGCGTTTTTTTATTCACATCGGACACATCTGTCCCATTACATTTACGTATACTGAATCACGTGATCAAAGATTTTTTACATCTCAGATGCATCCGATGTGGATTCTCAAACGCAGCATTAGTATCTCCTCATAATTTGTTTTCCTTATGTAAGAATTCAAAAATCAAATAGCTCCTTTATTACCCCTAAAATAGGTGACCATACGTACATCATTTCACTGTATTGTACAGAGGGTTGCCAGATTTACCAAAGGGAAAAGAGGGACAATGTTGAAGACTGGGGATCACGTTAAAAAAGCAGGTCCTTTTTTGTGGAGATCTAGAAAAAGTCCTCTGCTCATATATTTTTATAAAACAGGTGCGGAAAGCTTCTAAAATTCTAAAAAAAAAAAAATCAAAAAGTATTTTATAACTTTTGATTTGAAGTGGCATTTATGTCAAACGCGTAGCATTTAGGTAAAAACCGTGGCATTTAGGAAAAAAGCGTGGCATTTAGGAAAAGCGAGGCATTTAGGTAAAAAGTGGGGCATTTTCGTACTTTGACGTGACGCGTGCCAGCAAGTGAAAAAGCGGGACGTCTGGCAACCCTAATTGTACATCATTTTTAAATTCAAAGTCTGTCCAGCATTTGTTCTTGTTTGTTTGTAATACATAATTTACTGAAATGTAATAAATAACACATAAACTTAATACATGACTTCTCTGTATTTGTATTTATTTTTTGGAGCTAAAAAAAGATCCTCTACATGACTTCTTTGTTTTTGTATTTATCTATGAACATTGGGATATGCCTAAATGCTAGACAAATAACATTATAGACAAATTCTTGTAATATTATATTATTCAGTGCATAAACTTGTGAATTTATTTAATAGTAATACAAACCTTTTCTGCTTTCAGAATGTTCACCGACGTCCACCTGGCAATACTTTCCAATGCACTTGGGATTGTTCTTTTTCTTCTTGTTGTACTTTTCCATTATATCAACGCAAATTATTCAAAATAAATTGGTTTTCTTAAGAAAAAAACTCTAAAAAATGTACCTTCAAGAAACATCTAATTTAAGAATTTTGTAAATACAGTATACGTTTTTAAGAATATTTTTTTTCCTTCTAAAATGTCTAATTCATTCAACAAAAATGTTTCTTTGTTTGGAACTTATACTGCCTTGCTAAGAAAGGCGAGGCTTTCCTTTACGGAATATCATTGTAAATTAATACGTTTAATGATCTTTCACTAATGATTTAAAATATTCATTCACAATAGTAACTACCGAGTTCAAGATCAATAGTATTGCATATTTTTAATGTTTGATGCTCCGTGCAACGTTTTGTTGATAATTTGCACAATCACAATACAAAAAGTGTTGCTTTTAAGTTTTAATATAAAAGCTGGTCTTTATCATGTACCCATACTTAAAATAAAAACCTAAGCTAAAAAATGTTTTTTTCACAAAATGTGCGGTACCTTTGTACAGTTTTTAACAATACCCGTACCCTAAATAAATTGGTAAAAGGAAACTGTTTAGGTGTAGACTGTCGGGCTCACTGCAAGATATTCGTTTGGTGGACAGAATGCTGATATGCAGAGTGCTGTTGTCTGCAAATTTATGGATAGGGTCAGAAGTATATGCAAGTAGGTTGTGGATGCTACAGCTGAGCCAAAGAATACCTACTCAAGAAGCGAATCTAAATTAGCTGTTTGTGGACCAAATTTATATGTGCATGACTGCTGCCGCCATGTTTTAGTAGTATTTTAACATCAAATATAGCTGTCATTTTATATCAGGTCTTCAACAATTAAAACAACCAGGTATATCGGATGATACCAGAGAATTTCTTTAATCAATTTTCACATAATGAACATGGTAAGAATTTTGTATGCCAGTGTAGCTTTAGCAGGTGTTTCGTTCTTAAGAACCAAACGACACAAGTTGATTGGCTTTTATACCATTTCCGGTGTATAAATAGTAGGGACTTTATTATTATACTCTTCAGATAGTAGTCTGTGAAGAGTATTATGCATTTGGTCCGTTCGTCCTTCCGATGTCACGTTCTTTGACCGCACGATGTCACGTTCTTTGTCCGCACGATGTCATAAAGCGATATTAATTTGAAAATTTCAGGAAAAATCGAGCTCTATAAGTGGACGATGCCAATAAGAATAAAAATGGGGGGTTAAGGTTGAAATATTAAAAAAAAAATTGTAACTCAAAAACAAAAAATATAAAATTGAAAGTTTTAGCAAAAATCAATGATTTTGTAAAAAAATGAGTTAAATTGTGGGCGTTAAGGGGAGTTGAAATAAAAACAAAAACGAAAAGCGATATCATGAGATTTTTAGTAAAAATCAAGCTCTGCAAGAAGATAAAGCCTATTGATTCTGAAAAAAATCTTAATTAAAATGGGAGACGGAAATATTAAAAAAAATCCTAACCCAAAAACGAAATAAGATATCAACTTGAAATTTTTAGGAAAAATCAAACTCGACTACAAGGGAATGGAAGACTATATTGATTCTAAAAAAAAAAAACTAAATAGAAATGGGGGGCTTAGGGGTGATGAAATATTGAAAAAAATCAGAAACAAAAAACGATATCAAATTGAAATCTTCAGGAAAATCTAGCTTTTTGAAATAATTAAAAAAATCCTTACTCAAAAACGAAAAATAATATCAACTTGAAATTTTTAGCAAAAATCAAGCTCTAAAGGGGACAAAAGCCTATTGATGTAAAAAAAAATCTGAACAAAATGGAGGATGTTGAAATAACACCAAAAGCGATATCAACATGAAATGATCATTAAAAATCAAGCTCTAGAAGGGAAATGAAGCCTATTGATTCTGAAAAAAATCTGAATAAAAATGGGATGATAAATGGACTTAAAATATTGAAACGAAAAATTGTAGTAACTTGAAATTTTTAGCAAAAATGGGGAGTTAAGGGGGTTGAAATTAAAAAAAAAAAAAAATGGTAAATCAAAAACGAAAAGCGATATCAACATGACATTTTTAGTTAATATCAAGCTCTTTAAGAAGAGGAAGCCTATTATTTTAGAAAAAAACTGAATTATAATGGAGGATTGAAACATTAAAAAAAAAATCCGAAAATTTTTGGAAAACATCAAGTACTATAAGGGAACAAAGCCTATTGATTTAAAAATTGTGAACAAATTGAGGGATTATGAAAAAAAAAAAAAAAAAAAAAAAAATAGAAATCAAGCACCAAAAGCGATATCGGCATGAAATTTTTAGTAAAAATCAAGCTCTATTGATTCTGAAAAAATCTGAATAAAAATGGGGGGACAAAGGGGGTTGAAATATTGACAAAAAATGCTAACTCAGAAATAAAAACGATATCAAATTGAAATCTTCAGGAAAAATCAAGCTTTATAAAGGGATGAAGCCTACTGATTCTGACAAAAATTGATTGAAAATGGGGCTTAAGACGTGGTCTGTTAAACTGTGTTTATTTTTTATATTCTATTACTTTTTTTAAAACTTATTATTATATCTTTAGAACAATCGTTGTTCTATAGCAAATATTTTGTATATAACTAAAACGGAGAAACAATATTTTTAATTATTTTTTTTTACAAGTAAATACTATTTCATTATTACCTATACAGTGTTATTACTATTAGGATTTCTTACCTCCCTGTATGTGACGGGCATGTATCAAAAATCCAGAATTTTGTTTTGTATTAGTACATCTGGGTACAAGTATATACTGTGTGCTGGAATTTTATTTGTTCGCCCATACATGAGTATGAGTTTATTTTTATATATTTCCGAAATAAAAACTGTTCATAAATACTAAATTTTCGTAAACTAAATAATAAAGAAACCCTATGATGTGGACTTTAAAGGTGACACTGTATATGCTAGAATAGTTTAAATTGTGTGAAATTCTTTTATTTCACTATCTGATATGTACAATTTCTTTTTTTTTTAATATTTTAATGTTCTCAAAATTGATTAGATAAATCATCAAAATTTCCTCGTTTTACTTTCATTTTACTATCCCATGTTCTACAATGTGCCATTGCTAATAAATATTATTTATCGGCCACAAATTTAAAATGATTCATTTTATTTATTATTTTATATGCTCTACACGTCAAAATGCAAAAAACTCAACGATTCCAAATTATAACTATTTATATTTCAGCTATAACCACGCTACTGGCTTTTACAACCATTTTGTAGATTAAGAAAAACAAACTTGAAAAGTTACAGTTCGGCCAACTGGTTAGTACATTACTGATTTGTTTCTACATGGGTGAAATTCGTCATTAGGTTTGTTCTACTGTAAGCTAAATACGGGATTGATAATTATTTTGTGTCTTTTCTATTTGTTATTGAACAGTACCCGCAGAACAAACTTTGAATGAACGGAACGAATAAAAAGAAAATTTATTTAATTCATATTGAATAATAGTTATTTATGCAACAAGTGCAAAAAGTGTTTATTGGACGAGTTGCATACAATATTTTTACTACGTTCATGCAAAACCAAAAAATGTTTTATAGAACTGCAGTTGTATTATCCATATCATAGTAGCCGTGATCGTGTACCTTTCTTTGAGGCATTTATTTACGTTGGTGTTCATAATTTGTAATGCCATTTTTAATAAAATACATTTTTTTATTAATTTATATATTAAATGATTGAAAATAATATAAAATATGCAATTGTTTTTAAAACGTAACACAGAAAATGAAAATGGACTAAATATTTGGCGTTGATTTGAATATTTATGTTTGTCATGATCATAAAACGCTGTAGTAAAATGACAGATGAGTGCAATAAAGAACCAGTTTTTTCACTAAATATAGTTCAATAAAGTTTTGTTTTTTGCATTAATGTAGAAAAAGTATATAAAGCGTTGCTTTCAATAACACAGTTTTAAGTTGTGGTGTAATAAAAATGCTTTTATCCATATTTATTTTTATACTTTTATTGAACCCAAAACAATTCAGATTGACAAACGTAACAACCTCAGCTATAGTTAATTAATAACTAAGCAAATACATATTTAATAAATATTCAAAAAAATATTACAAAATAATTTAAACAACAGTAAAATACAATCAATCACCAATTACAATCTAAATATGTTTACACCCATATTTACAAATTTTATTAAAAAAATATATTAAAGTAGTTATTCAGGATCTATGTAGGTACATTGAATTCTAGAATATTTTATCGGTTGTACTCAATATTATAGATAAAAATTAAGTAAATTAGTTTAATATCATATAATATAATTTGATACAAATTCTATTAGTAAACCTGCAAGTCATCAAAAATCTTTATTAGGAAACTACTGGTAAAAAGAAAAAGTTTTCTATAACAAGACAATGAAATAGAATAAAATTTGTGCAATGATTTAAGGTTTCTACCACAGAATATACACTAATGCAGAACCGAAAGCTAGCAAATTTTTGGGGATCAATTTTTTTGCTGATGATCAGGGCCGCTATGTCAGAGCTCATAAGTCAAAAAAAGGTGTGGATTCAGCACACCGTACGCATGCAAACATTTATTTATACTAAAATGATATTTTATACATAAATTAATCTTATAAATTTGGCAGTTATAGAAAATACTGGGTATGTTCTAACTACACTTATACTACACAGTAGACTATTCTGCATTGTACACTATATACATATGTGATAACTATTAAAATTTAAAATAAATATAAATAACTGTTCCATATGTAAGTGAAAATAGTAATTCCAGATTCAGAGGAGTGATAACAACAAACCAAAGAAAAATTATTTTGAAAAAATCCACTCTGAGCAGGGCTCGAAGCGCGAACCTGGGTTGCCGACCCAACGGCATAACCATTAAACCACCGAAGCGTTACCTAATTGTTTGAGTCTTTTAACAACCAACATGGATCCTCAACGTCTGATTTTTTCAAAACCATTTTCCAAATTTTTTTTTGGGTTTCTTATCACCTCTCGGATTCTGGAATTTATAACTGAATTATGTCATTTGTTTTAGCAGTTAAACAGATTTTTCGGGATAAAACTTTCAGTTTGTCTTCATTTCGTGTTCCATTATATTTTAAGTTAATCAATGGTAAAATTCATATGCATAAAATGATCATATAACATCCACGGACGTCACGGAGACGTTTGTAAATTATGGAATAAATTCAGAAACAGGTCGATTTTTAATTTCAATTTGCTACATTTTGATCAAATAGTTATATATTTATACAGGGGACGCCCTATATATTATCCAATTTTTGGAATTGTCATGGAAGATAAATTCAAAAATATATCACTACGTCCGTAATGAAAACTGGGGTTGAATTTAAACAAATATGGATGTCATTCCTCCTACAAGAATTATTTATTAATTTCATTTGAAAAAATGCTCAAATGACAATAAAATTCGAAGGTTTCTAGGGTTTTTCCAAAAGTTATTCCTTGAATATTTAACGGACGAACTATTTATAAACCCTATGTATGATAAATTTTTGTAGTTAGGTTTCCATAGCGATTCCCAAAATGAATAATATATAGGCTTCCCATTAAAAAATTGTAGCTGACGTCATGTTCATCGCCCTATATATAACTTTATTCAAAATGTGGAAAATTAAAAATATACCTGTTTCGAGAATTTCATTAAAAAAATGATATTTTAGCTGAAAATGAATTTATTCCATACTTTACGGACATACTTTATAGAATGTAGAAATATTGTGTAATTGTTTAAAGACGGTACATTTATGTTTTCCTGGGAAACATCTACTTCTTTACCTTTTAAAGATCCAGAAGACTACAGGTAGTATGAAAAATCAGAATTGTTGTTTAATAAGTATTTACGAATAGCTTTATTTTATGTAACGAGTATTTGCGGGACGAGCAGAGCGAGGTTCCGCAACATGAGCGAGTAACATAACATGTTACATACAATATTTTTTCTAATTTTGATTAGATTATTTATAAAAATTGTGTTTGGGAAAACATAACTGACATCTAGGCAACCAATATTACTTTCTTGTTGCATATGCATAATTTTATTGACATATTCATTATTTATTCTCAACGACTTGTGTTTATATTGCTTATTAAAGTTATTTAGTTTTCAAAAAAGTGAGTTATTTTGTCTTCTATTGCGTTTTAACTATTTTGTGCTGATTTAGAATGGAAAATAAGGACCAAAACAATATTATTACTATGTTGTAAGTTTAAACAAATTCTATTTTTATAAGTCAACTTTCCCTTCTTTGATATAAACTTTCAATAATAATAATAATAATGTAGGTATATTATTGATTTTATAACAAAAAAGGTTCATTTTTTTGTTTTCTTTTCGCAACTGGTGACATAATGAATTTTTCGTAACTAGTTTCATAATGTTCAACATTATATGTCAAAATTAGATAAAACATTTATCAATATTTTCTTTGGACGATTAGCAGTGGTTCGTGACAACTGGATAATACATTGGTATATATTAAATATAATGTTCATTGGCTCAACTAGCGAGTGAGTATTTCTCTAACGTGGTTAAATGAATTTAAAAACGTAAAATTTCTTAGTCGAAATTGACAGCTTAATAAACAAAATTCAACTAGGAACATAAATTGGCCCCTTTTTGCGTTTAACAACCGTTCAACAACCCTTATCGATAAAGTGGGTTTTCTCAAACGGATTAGAAAAAATATTTTTTTAATTATTGTCGATAGAATAATTATTTAAAAATACAAATTCGTTTAGTCGTTTTAATCTTGTAATTAGATATCATATTTAAGTCGCCCCGGAGCGCCACGGCAAATAATAATAATATTGGGGTTAAAATTCACTCGTAAAGGGGTGAATTAGGGAGAGTATTATTATATCTAAAATCGTCACTTTCTCCCTAATTTGACGTCTACAATAATATAATTTGAGCTCTATTAATTAATATACACAGAAAATTTTTAACACTAAATCGATAAATATTTTGTCGAGGTAAAATCCATACCTGGACTGAAATGATCTATTAACATACGGGCTCTAGTTATACTTGTAACCGACAAGACTGGTAGGTGATACAGTCCCAGTCCCCTAGTCAAAATTCTACTCTCACAAAACAACTTTATAAAAAAAAAAGAAATAGTTGGTTCCTAAAAAATTTTGAGCAAAATAATATTTAATTAAAAAATTACCCATTGTCGAGTCAATTTCAGTATGCCAACAACATCACAAAACAACGTAATAATTTTTTTCTTATATTAAGAATGGGACACAGAACAACTGAAGATTCTCTGATTAAAAATAGTACGATTAAACGAAATAAAAAATAGGATTACAATTAGAATTAAACTTTTCTATGGGAAAAACTGGAAACATTTTGATTGCAACAAGAGTAATTATACATTTATAAATTAGAGAAGATATTTGTGTCACAGTTTAGTAAGATAAGTTTAAAACTTGGAATATCTCATAAATTTTTAGAAATAATGAAAGAAATTGACGTAAATCATACATAAATCGATTTTCCATACATTTGTTTGTTAAAGATAAAGATATTTAAATATTAGTGTATTATCTGAACTAACTAAGCTTGATCATTTTTCCTAGTGGAAGTAAAAAACTACAGAAACTTTAACTGTCACTTAAATTTTGACCTTCGCAAAGATTCCGACAATGACTTTGCTTCTGTATTAGTGCATATATTCTGTATCTCTACTAAAACCTGATTGAAAAATATTAAGAAATAAAAAAATCAAAATGCAAACAATAGGGAATTCTCATCTAAAAAGAAAATACATAAATAATGAAAAATATCTAAAATACTCTACAAAATTTTTATCCCTTAAATTTTTTTTCTAGGTAGTTAAAATTGAAAAATAAAGTCAGGTATTTAAAGTTTAAAGCGCCACGTTTCTCTTTGGATATTTGGCAACGGTGTAAGGTTGTTTCTTAGGGATTCATCCGTTCCGTTCAAGTTCCGCACTCGGAAAATCGCTTCCATCCTTTTCTCTCATTTAAGAGAAAGGGAGAGGGATTTCAGAATAGTTTGGATCAATTCCTAAACGCTGTATTTATATTAACAGTCAGTTGTGTGTTATGTTCCAACCTAATTGTCTTTTGTATGTTTATATTTTTATCGAAATTTTTACAGCAGTTTACTAATATAAATTTATAAATCATATAAATAAATGTATCATGACCATATTTATAATTTATTATATATGTTACCTTATAAAAAAATAGTTTTTAATGTAGCGACATATATTGAAATGATCTTCGCAACAGTATTTTATAGTTTTTATAAAGTGCTATAGCCCGAAACCGCCATTTTCTCATATTCAAATTCCTGAGATAAATATAAATGTTTTGTTTGGAGAAATATCCGTTGAATTTAAACAATTTGGTACAAGATGCTTATCCAACATATATTTCATCTCACAAAAAAGAACAGCAAAAAATAAAGTATACTGAACGCCTATCCTTTAAGCAAAGGCTTTTATATTACCTATATTATATACATTGTAATTTAGTGTAATCTATATAAAGCAGCATTATTATATTTGTATAAAAGCAATAATTAGATTAGGACCCTAAACTATAAGAATTACCCCTGGATTACTTCTGTGTATATACTTTTTAAACACAGCGATATTATAATAAAAAGAAAAATTAATCAACAAGTAATCATTAATTATTTATAACAAATCAAAAAAACAAAGTATCTAACCTCATAACGTATTTAAATTAGACCATTTTCGAATTATTACTATTTAATTATTATAATCCAATAATCAGTTATAATCACTACAACACAAGTTTGTAAACCAATAGAAATGTCTAGAAATTACGCAGTTTTAGATAATGGCATTGGAGCCTTCACGTCTGTCGTCAATTAATAGGCAACTTTGTCAAATGTCAAATAACGAATGAAACGCTTGAAACTACAAAAACCATGACTATAATTTTTTTTCTCGAAATCAGGAATGAATTTAAAAAAATATGAATAAAACCTGTTTATACGTATATAACTATCAATTTCTGAAAAAAAAAAAAACATTGAGGAGAATTCCAAATTGACGTAAAAATTAACAAAATATTCTCTGATTTAATAAATCAATTAAAAATTTATTCTGTGTGTTATTTGGATTATTATTATAGTTAGTGTAGACATAGATCATGAGAAACATATTAATTTTTTGTCCTAGAGCACAATTTCACAGTAAAAAATCACTCAATTTAATAAGACATATTTACAATAGTCTAATAAATTTCATTATACTATCTTTTTCCTGATTTTTTATTCAATTTCAATTTCCAGGCATTTTCACCTAACAATTGGATGTGTCGAATTCTTTTTGCGCCCCAAAGGTACCACAGGAATCCTATTACAATACATATTAACGTTTCTATATAAAAGCCATCTAGAATTGTAACGCATTGACCTCCTTTACTGATGCAAAGCTGAAATGGAAATTAAATTATACATATTATTGTAAAATCCGCATATTTTAAATTAAAAGTCCATAGAGACCACCAAGATGATTCTCTAAATAAGCCATATTTAATGGGTCTGTGCAAGGTACCCATTTTTTTTCATTGTTTTATTATTTGACGAGCAAACTGGAAAAGCATATTGTCTCCATTAAATATGTGTTATTTAGAACCACAAGGGCATTCTGTATACACCCAATACATATGCCCACTATACTTACATCTTTTTCTACAGTAGTTCTACAAGTATTATCTAGACTTTCTGCTCCACCTTCACATTGTTTCCAAGTAAGCGGGTCCACAAAATATAGTGCTAATATTGCTGGCCAATTGCCTCCTAAATTGGTTAATGTGTTCAATAAAGTCATGTAGGTACCCCCAACTGATGAGTCACTAATTTTTGCAAAAAACGCCATTAGTGCAACAAACATACAATACACGCAAACCTAAAAACAGTAAGGATAAAAATATAATATGGTTGTGAAGAAATTTATTATCAATTAAAATATTTAAATGGTGGAGTTATATGAAAAAAAAAGTTATCCAAAACTCAAATGTGCTATATCCGTAAAGGAAAAATACAAATCTTAAACACAATTTTTACTTTCCTGTCTGTATACAGATGAGGAAAGTAAAAGCCGTGTACAGATCTGAGCATGTACGCGTATGAGGTAAGCCAAGGCCGAACTGAATACTAGCGTTTATTTCTTGTGCTCTATAAATGAACCTGCTTCTGTGGCGCCATCTAGTGAAGTAAGGTGAAGTGATAACGACAGCTGTTCAGTTCGTTCGTGCTTGTTAATTTGTTATGTGCTTGTGTGTCGTCAATTATCATAATGTCTGTTAATAATTAAAATGCCTAATCAGTGTTGTTATGTATGCGGCAAAATATTTTCAAATGCATCAAGTTTAAGGCGACATGCAAGAAATTTTCACAAAGATGCAGCGGATGAAATCGCCCCAAACTTGTACAAAAATTCCACGAAATATAATTTCAATTGTCAGTGTGATATACAAAACAAAATTACCAGGTACTTGAAAGATATGAATTGTCCTACGAAACTTCAAATAATTAAAAATATATTAGCAAATATATATTTCACCTACATTAGCTGTAAATTCGTCCAGCAATTTATTCGCATCAACAACTTCCTATATTAGAACTCCACATAATAAGAAAATTACGCCACAGAGATCACTCTTTTCAACAAAAAAGAAAAGTTGCAAAAAGACGAAAAATTGGACGCGCCCGGCAGAAGATGATGCATTAAATTTACTATTTATGTCAAATAAATAAATGAATGAATTAAATTAAATTTTTTAACGAATTCCCAAATCTATAATTTTGGTAACATCTACCCATCTACAATTTCTCAAAAATAGAAGAACGAAGGTAGGTATCTAAAATTATTATTATTACCTACGTATATTGGCAGTTTTATGTGCAAAAAAACATGTCATAATGATTTAGTGATGATGCCTTCAGTATAATTCAGTCCAATTATTGAAACGGCCACTTTTGTGCAAGCTAAATCATTTGAAGGTCAATGCTGGGTTCATTTGTAGAGCACAAGAAATAAACGCTAGTGAACTGAATGCCTCGTGCGACGCATTTTGTATACACGAATGGTAGACGCACGAGGCGCTGTTCGTCACTGATCCAGTAAATTCGCGAGTACGCAAACGTATACCCAAAACATTCGTAAAATTAAAACAGGATTCATTGGCCGATTTCCTGCCAACGTCATTCTTGTTTTGTGTTTTAATAGAACTGGCGTTTTGCTCTCTTAAGATATCACGCTGATTATTTAAATCTAGGAGAAGCAAAACGTTTTCCTTGTTCCTTGCATTTAGTTGGATGGCTTAACTGTAAATCGATGGATTCAAAAATAACCTTTTATATGTACCTAAAGTTTTGGAGTTCTAATTAGAAAGCACGGAGGAGGTTAATAAATGGCTATTTTCTAAACATAAAAAGTCACAACGTCCTGCAATATATTAGCCGTTGGTTGAAATTAAGCCCACATAATGGAGTACATATCGCAGTATTTAAGTCGCATTTTACACATCACGCCTCTACATATGCTGCTAATAAATTGGGAGTTAGTATTGACACATTTAAACATACACCATATGAAAAAAAAACAGTAGGTAGACTTTTTATAAATGTTATAAATCACGATAAACATAATTTTGCCTTTGCAATTTCCATTTCGTAATGTTCGTTGTATCTATTTTGAGTTATAAGTTATATCGTACTTAAATTTCAATAAAATAATGCTAGTAGAGTAGGTACCTACTTAGCGTATACCCAAACAGTTCGAATAATGATTCAATTGTTGGGTTTAGAATAAATGTTCTCGGTAATTGTGTTTAATCTTTGCTTTAAACATCTACCTATGCTATGATCATTAAGAACAAGGCGTGGAATATAATTGATAGAGCAAACGAACTTACCTGAAGTGAAGTTCGATCTCAATTATATGAAACGCCTTGTTCAAGATGATCGAACCCACCCACACACCTATACCCAAGATCATCTTTACAAGATTCAAACACAATTACCGCTTTAAAAGAAACGTAAGAGTGTATCTGTCTACCACAGGACGGGAGCAGAGGTGGGAAGGACTGCGATAACCAGTTATTTTGGAACTTTCTAAATACTTTTGAGGGTATTTAGATTTTAAAATACGTGGCCACAGAGCGGGAAAAGGAGGGTACTACCTGCGATAATCTCGAACAAGGCGTTTCATATAATTGAGATCGAACTTCACTTCAGGTAAGTTCGTTTGATCTATCAATTATTAATAAAAGTAGCTTTCAAATGAAGTGACTTTACAATATGTAAGTTTTTTATCCCGCTAGAGGACGTTAAAATCAAATGTAACGTAATGAATATAGCTGAATTCTTCATAAAATTATCTTTCCTATCTTATGTCATACTTGATACTTTCCCTAATTTAAATTGTATTAGTTGGAGTGACGTATGACAGTTTGAGGATATTATAGAAAGAGGTCCCCCCTTAAAATATTGCCGCTTTTCCTGATAATCGCTCTGTTTCGTTTTATTTTATAAATTTGATATTTCCTTATTTGAAAATTGAAAACTAGTTATCTAAGTACCAATATACTATTTAAATGTTAGTCGCAGCAGTAGTTAAGTCGTTTTCAATTCCAAGACATACATTGTTTTGAATAAAATTTCTTGACTCTTCATTTGTATAATGTACATGTAAAAAACTGCTGGATCTACTGTATATGTTATTTTATATCTGTGACACGAAAAGATCCTATTCAATAATCAAAATACCCTACATTGGATTTGAGTAAATAACTTAAAAACATACATACATACATACATAATGAGTGTTCCACAGAAAAATGTTTCTAAAATAAGCCATGACTAAGAAAAACAGAGATATGAGTCACGTCCCTGGCAAATATGAACACTTCTGGATTAAATAATAATAAAAAAAAAAGAATTGCACGTTCCAACATATTTTATTTTTTCCATGACCTATTTTATAAACATTTTTTGTGGATCACTCCATATATTTTATTAAAAAAAACATATATGAAAATACGAATTATCAAAGTTTAATAATTTACTCCTAATAATGAAATATAAATGATTTATGACAACGGTTTTTACGCCATGTACATTTTTAATTATGATAAAAATTACTGTTTTTTAAACGAATTACTATCAGTGTTATTTGTAGGCAATATAATACGGACATTAAATATAATCGGCGCTACAACATAAAAAATAAATAATTAAAAAATACCTGATGAAGTGCATAGCAAATCAATAGAAAAGCTACGTATAGAATTGGTAAGCCCTGTGATGCATCAGGAACAAAAGTTGGTGTGATCCAAACTAAGAACGCTGCAACAAATCCAAAAGCTAGCCTATAAGGTATCGCTTTTAAAAATATGTCAAGCGGTTTTGGTCCTAAAAAATATAAACAACTGAAAATTGTAGAATATAAATACAACTCCTAAAATTCAATAAAGTATATTTGGAAATATTCCATTTTTTTATTTACTTGAATTTTTTGCAGTCAATGTGTTTTTGTATTTAAATGTATTGAGACAAATGGATGAAAAATACTAGAGCAAATATTATTTCGTATTCCTTAGAAAATTAAGTAATTTTTGGCAACATATGTGCATAACCTGCATATGTTCACGTGTCTCCCCATTACATTAAAGCTTACAACTTGTTGTAGGGATTTGAATTCCTATGATAATATTCCAACAGTTTTAGTTGTCTGCGTTCTGCAGAATAGGAGTCCAATTTATTGTAGGAGTTTCAATTTCAGCATGTCAAGATTTCATTGGGATAAATTAATTTCATTTAAATACTATTGTTTAACATTTGACAATCTGTTACATGGCAATAAAAATTGAATGGCTAGGTTCTGGTTAGTTTGTCAGTTACGATTACTGGTCAAAAAATAAATAAAAAAATTAAATAATTCCAAACTCAAATGTGACCAAGATGTAAAATACAATCAAAATAACAAAGCCATGCGTCACAATAATATGGGCAACCTTTTCTCGTTTGACAATAACTACTCCTTTGGTAACCAAGTATTGAATTACGTCAAAAGAAAAAAAGCAGAGATAGAAAATATTTTCAACACTCTACCTTTGATTTTGCACGGGAAAGTAAATCTTGGACCGGTTT
The DNA here is from genome assembly GCA_927349885.1 of Psylliodes chrysocephalus. Classification (NCBI taxonomy): domain Eukaryota; kingdom Metazoa; phylum Arthropoda; class Insecta; order Coleoptera; family Chrysomelidae; genus Psylliodes; species Psylliodes chrysocephalus. The sequence continues at coordinate 58,478,561 of OV651815.1, read as the reverse complement.
CGTCCTTATTAAGAGTCTTCAGTAAGAAATAGAAAATCTCGACTCCAGTCCCTGATCGAGTCTGATGGCAATACGAAATTTACTCTCACACATGTTCAATCTGCTGTTAATGTGTTCGAATGAATTTCGTATTGCCATCTGACTGGAGTCGAAATTTTCTATTTCTTGCTGAAGAGTCCTAATAAGGACCAAGGTCCTTAGTGGGCAAAATCAAAGGTAGGTAGAGTGTTGAAAATATTTTTTATCAGTTTTTTTCTTTTGACGTAATTCAAAACTGGGTGACGTATTAGTCAAAGGAGTAGTTGTTGCCCATATTAATGTGATGCATGGCTTTGAGCTAATTTTGATTGTATTTAAAAAAATAAATAGTTATACCAAATAGGTCTTGTAATAAATATTGCGGCTAGTTATTTAATAAAATATTAAGAATATTTTTCGGTTATTTTCAACAAAACCCCCAAATTTATTTATAAAGACTACATGATACCTACTTTGCTAAAAATGAAATTAGAAAATTTTACTAAATAAACAAAATTTAAAGATCTCCAACATTTGACACCACAAAACACGCCGCTTTGCCCAAACGCTATTTCAAAATCTTGTAGGATTATTAAATTCCCTATCCTATGAGTATGCTAATTCATTTCCTGCATCTGCTTAGGAAAACATTTTTACAACCTGACAAAATTCCTACAGGAAAAATCGAGAAACATCTGCCTATGCGGAAAAATGTGAATCTCAAGCAGTGTGTCCTATGTGCAATAAAAATCACAATCTAGAAGACTGTAAAGCCAGTAAGTACGAATGCACAAATTGTAAATTTGCCACAGATGTCTTGAAAATAAAAAACATTAATGTTGATCACCACGTTTTTGATAATAAATGTTTAAGTTATATAAAACAAATTTCTAAAGTCAAAGAGTTAATTATCAATAACAACCAAAGAAAAGCTCAAATATTATCAAACATAATTTATTTATAACCTGCATGAATGCAGAAAGCTACTTTATACGCAAAGATGAAGTAACAATATATACAGAAAAATATCAACCATTAATTATATGTTTAACTGAAACGTGTATAACTAGTGAGTTCAAGGATACTGAATTATGGATTAATGGGTATAACTTAGCCCGATGTGATTCAAGTAGTCCAGTGCTCCGCAACCGGTGTGCCGCGGCACACTGGTGTGCCGTAAGCCGACTTGAGGTGTGCCGCTCTTGCAGACAATACGAATCAGATTCGTATTGTAGCGAGACCCGCGAAAAATAAAGCAATCTGACAACAGCGCCGATGGTAAACGTCTATACGTCTATCGGCGCGGCGGCTTGATTCTCGAAGGCGACTAAACTAGAAAGATCCGTGCCGTTCGAGGCGCGACTCGATGTTTTCCTGAACATCGCCACTGCCTATATAAGCGCGCCTGTCGTCGCTCAGAGACTCAGAGAGAGTCGAATAGTCAAGTGAATCAGATAAATACGCGGGCAAACAAATAAATCGTAGAGTGAAATAAATAGTGAATTGCTATATAAATAAATTCTTGTGCCTTATAAATAAGTGAACTGGACTAAGTTTTGTTGCAGTATCTACTTTTATAAATAACTATAGTGCTTCAAATATGGATAAATTTTTGCTGAAATCACGAGCAGATGACGAAGAACCTAGCACAAGCTCCAGCATAAGTGCTGCAAAAAGAGCAAAAAAGGTGCTGAAAAGGAAGTACAATCAAGACTACCTTCGATATGGTTTCACTTGGTGTGGCGACGAAGCGGCTCCAAAGCCTGAATGCGTCATTTGCGGTGAACAGTTGTCAAATGAAGCAATGGTACCCAGCAAACTAAACCGTCATTTGATCACAAATCATCCCAGTTGCGTCAAAAAAGACATTCAATTTTTCCAACGGCGCTTGGATCAAAATAAGAAACAAAAGCAGTTTATGAAATCGGCGGTTACGGTTTCTGAAAAGGCATTAGAAGCAAGCTACCTTGTTGCAAAATTAATTGCACAACAAAAAAAACCGCACACTATCGGTGAAACGCTTATTAAACCAGCATGCATGGAAATTGTTAGACTTATGCTTGGGCCAAACGAAGTTAAGGACGTGAGTAAAGTTTCTTTGTCGGCCGATACTGTTAAAAGACGTATCCAAGATATGCCAAGTGATATTTTGGGAACACTAATTAAAAAAATCATTTCGGCTGGAATTTTTGCGCTTCAAATCGACGAATCAACCGATATTAAAAATAAAGCACAACTGATGGCTATTGTACGTTTCGTTGACGAGGACTCTATTAAAGAACATTATTTATTTTGTAAGGAGGTTCCAGAGAGAACTACCGGTGAACAAATTTTCCAAGTAACTGATAATTTTTTTAAAATACATAATATTCAGTGGACCAATTGCGTTGCTATTTGTACAGATGGTGCTGCTGCAATGATGGGCAGTAAGAAAGGTTTTGTATCTTGTGTAAAACAAAAAAATCCGTCAATACAAATTACACATTGCTGCATACATCGAGAAGCATTGATGGTCAAAAATTTGCCCGAACAGCTTTCGATCACAATGAATGAATGTATTAAGATCATAAACATAATTAAATCGAGAGCCTTAAATTCGCGAATCTTTGGAATACTCTGTGAAGAAATGGGAAGCGAACATGAATCCTTACTGTTTTATACAGAAGTTCGTTGGTTATCCCGGGGAAAAGTTTTAGCTCGACTGTTTGAACTTCGCTACGAAGTGCGTGAGTTTCTTTCAAGTCAAGATATGTACGATCTATGCCAGCACCTTCATGATGAATACTGGATAGCCAAACTTGCATACATGGCGGATATATTCGAACATCTGAATGAACTTAATAAAAAAATGCAAGGACGGAATGAAAATATATTGACGTGCTCCGATAAATTACAAGGGTTCAAAAAGAAACTTGAACTTTGGCAGGAACAGTTGCAAAAAGGATGTCTAGAAATGTATCACAGGACCAACCACAGTACGATCGAAAACAAGCAGTTGATTGTGGATTTGGCCCAACAACATTTAAGTATGCTTCAACAAAAATTTGAATACTATTTCCATTCTATCAACACGGAACAATACAATTGGATTCGAAATCCTTTCGCAACCAATGCAATAAGTTCCACGGAAGCACTGCCATTGCAAACTCGAGAGGAGTTCACAGAATTAAGTAATGATATGACCCTAAAACTTAAATTCGACGAAGTTCCGTTAGATGTTTTCTGGATTTCCATCAAGACAGAATATCCACGCATCACCGACAAGGCCATCTTCACACTACTTCCGTTTTCCACAACATATTTATGTGAGCAAAGTTTTTCAACGCTTGTATTAATTAAAAATGATAAACGGTCATGCTTAAAAGATCTTGACCAAGAAATGAGAGTTGCGCTGTCTAAAATTGAGCCGAATATAAAACTTTTGTGTTCAACGAAGCAAGCGCAGGTATCACATTAATCAGTCATCATCATGTCAAAATATTTATTACTATTGACGTGTCAACAGAAGTAAATTTAGTATACCTACCTGTCCTACCTAGTATTTAGTATAGTTCTCATGTATGTACCTATTTGTATTTTTCATTCTATCTGAATAATAAAAAAAAATAAAAAAAAATATGTATTATGTCCTGAGTGAAAATTTTGATGCCCCAAATCTGAAAGGGGCTTCTTCACATTTTAAAACAATAAAAAAAACTAAGGTAGTTTGGACATCCATAAATAATTAGTATACATGGAGTGAACTGACCCCCGACCTAGCTACGCCACTGCTATAAATATATTTTAGATTTTGGTGTGCCACGAAATTCTAGGGAGCAGTTTGGTGTGCCTCAGATGAGGAAAGGTTGCGGAGCACTGAAGTAGTCGACACACTGGAGGTGTTCTAATATTTACCAAAAGTGTCAAATATAAAAACTTTATCATTGATATAAATCTTTGGTTGTTATGTATAGAAGTTAGAGTGAAAGGTACTAGATACGGTGTAGCAAGTGTTTATAGGTCCCCCAATGCTAACATTACCCTATTCTTTAAATCCTTTTAAGAATGAATAGATGAATATGTAGAAACACATAGCAGTTTTAGTGTGATTATAACAGGAGATTTCAATATTCATTTTGATAAAAATTGTCAAGAAAAAAGAAAACTCCACGAATATATTGAAAATAATGGGATAAAACAACTAATTACTGAATTTACTAGAGTATATAAGGATGCTAAGTCAACAATTGACCTCGTGTTAACTAATGATTTCACTTTAACTGCTTGTGTGGAAAAAAATTACATATTGGGTCCTATGATTGAACGTTTACGTTAAGTTTAACACGAATCTGTTATGTTATGCTAACAGGGAACAGATAACGTATGAAATAACAGTAGGTGTCATATCCGTATGATTGAAGTAGTCGATAACAGAAGATGTTGAGCTGGCTGTTATGAATGGAAGAAAGTATTTATTTGCGCTATTGCGCGTGCGCACAAAATGTACCTAACTTCACTTCATTTCTAAAAATGACTAAAATGAGGTTTTTCATGTTTTTCTGAATGAAAAAAAAACAACAATTAGGTTAGAATTTTTTGTAGTTCATTTTTCAGTTTTATTTAATTTTTTATGGCGAAAAGATTAGCTAAAACAACTGTGTAATAGTATGAGGAACTACATAATTTTGTTAGAAAAAACAAAATTATTCTCACGGGGAAAACAAATATATTAGATAAAAAAAAATCAAACCTTTGGCTAGTATTTACAAATCATATAATTTAAAAACAAATTCAAATATACTAAGAATTCAGATAATTAGCAATATAGGTATTAGATAATTAAATAATAAACAAATAAAGTGGTAACATAGACGTTGGACACTTAACGGCATGTTATTCGAGGCTGTTGAGGCGATGCGTTAAATTAGAACATAACAGGTGGAAAATAACAGTAACGTGTTATGAAAAACTTTACATCATACGAATTTGGCACGTTGCTGTTAAAACTCGGCCTAACATGTACGTTACGGATAACGTAAACGTTCAATCATAGGACCCAATAACAAACCATTTCATTATACAAGTCAAAATACAAAATTTAAATATTAATATAGAAACTAAAAATATTCGTATGAATACAAATTATGATAAAATGGTCAACATCTTGATTGAAGGGGATTGGGGATACTCTGTAGTTGATGTTGATGTTCTAGAAGATATTTTTCTAGATAATGTATTATCAGTAATTAATGTTATAACTCCTACAAAATATATTCAAGTATATAATGTAAATAATAAGTGGTTTAATAATAAATGCAAAAAAGCCGTTAAAGATAAAAATATAGCTTACAAAACATTTACATTTACAAATGATGCAGATGATTGGAGGAAGTATAAACTAAAAAGAAATTAATGTGGTCGGAGCTTGATGGAAGCCAACCGTAATTCGATAAACTAAATTAATAGTTTGGTGTGTGAAGGAACAGAATATAATTAGAATTTTGCTGATGTTTTAAATCAATATTACGTGGGTAGCATTCAGAATATTGTGTTAACTATTGATATAAGTGATGACTAAAGCTTGCTTGGAAACAGTTCCCTTCAACGAATCATCAATGACGAAGTTTAGAACAGTTACCCTAAGCAATTTATATGAAGTAATTAAAACAAAGAAGTCCAGTACATATGAGATAGGTTCTGATATCATTAAGAATCTATTTCATGTACTTGGTTATCCATTACTTAATTTAATAAATACTAGTTTATATAAGGTTATTGTTCCACAGAGATTTAACACATCAACAATAATTCCAATACAAACAAGGCAGATCAGTTACGACCCATAAATATGCTTCCATTTTGTGAAAAACTTTTAGAAGTAGTTGTGTATGATCAAATCATGGATTTTATAACTAAATAAAATACTATGCAGTTATCAATCGGGCTTTAGTAAAGCACATTCTTGTGAGTCTGCTTTACAATTAGTTGTTTCAGATATGAAAAATATTCTTGATAAACCAGGAGTTGGTATCTGCGCAGTTTTTATTTGAACATTTTACTTTAAAAATTAAAAAATATGGATTTAGAGAAACTGTCTATAATTGGTTGTATAATTACTTATTAAATAGATATCAAGTAACTAAAATTAATAATGAGGTATTAAATCCAAAATTAAATACTTTTGGGATGCCGCTGGGAAGCGTGCTTGGACCCTTACTATCCATACTTTATATAAATGACTTGGGACAGGTTCTTTAAAAATGTAAAATACAACATTTTGTAGATGACACGTTTATCTATTATTATGGGGATGATTTTGCCGAAGTTGCTGAGACCGTCAACCCTGAATTGGGATTATTAATATCTAAATTCAAACAAAATAAATGAAAAGTTAATGAGATGAAATCAAAATATATGTTCATTGGTAACAACTTTCTATACAATAGATTTTTGAATTTAAATTTAGACATTAAAATAAATAACGAAACAGTAGAAATGGTCCAAGAAATAAAATATTTAGGAGTTATGTTGGATAGAGAACTAAAATTTAATAAACACATTGAGTACCTATATCTGTAGAAAGTAGAAAAAAAAGAAGGATTTTATGAAGAGTGTCACTGTATCTATCAATTTCAACCAAATTGACTGTATATAATACACTTATTCTACCCCACTTTTACTATTGCTGTTCTTTAATATATACAGGATGTTCCAATTTTGATAGACTACAGGTCCTACAAAACAAAGCGATGCGAGTGATACTAGGTTATAACAAATATACCAGTATTTAGTTTATGTTAGATGCCTGAAAAACTGCTATATGTACAAACAATGGTTTTTATATTTAAAATAACAAACAATTTGTTGCCTGAATATTTTAACTGTCAACTAATCCCGGTCACAGAAATACATCAAAGAAACACAAGAGCAGTAAACTCTATCAAATTTTATATACAAACAAAACTAATAAAAGTAGTTCTATGAAAAGCTTATTTCATAAAGGGATCGATCAATTCAATCATCTGCCTCAAAATTTAAAAATGTTCAGAATCCTAGTCAATTTAAGAAATAACTTATTATTTGTTAAAAAAAAATTATGAATTATATAGTTGAAAATTGTTTTTTCTGTTTTCTTTTACTTGTTATACTTTTAAACAATCTGTTATGTTAAATACCTACAACACTGTTTCTTTTATTCTTTTCTTATTTCTATTTTTTTATTATATGTATGAGGGACAATTATGTTATGTTAAGTTTTAAATTTATTTTGATTTTTAATTAATTATGAAGTTCATGTTTATATTGAATTGTTGGTTTATTTTGAATTATTGTATATTATCTTTGATAAATAAAGTTACTTATTTATCTATGCCTAATAAACCTATAGGTGAATTTGCGTATACTACACATTTCTTAGTGTAGGTATCAAAAAATGTTTCTCAGTGTGTTCAGAGGTCAGATAATTATGAAAACCAAAATTAGATGGCGTTTTGAATGATAAATTGTGTATTTTTGAACAAATGTCAGATTTATTTCAAATTAGTGTATTTCGCGTATTAGAAGAAGACCATCAATGGTACTTAAAACCTTACGATGACGAAGAAAATTTCAAGTTAGACAAAGTTACTTCTGGTTGCAAAAACCTAGCTAAAAAAATTAATTCAATATGCAGTTTTTACACCTCAGATACCCAATTTGAAGAAGCGAGAGTAAGCAAGAGGAACTTAAGTGAAGGCACAGCAGCAGTTATAATAAAACACTTTTTGCAAAGAGTCAGTGATAGAGGTTTATTTAAAAGAATAAAGAAATATATAAAAGAATTGGAAAAGAAGAATCCAGTGAAAGTTTTGGCTTTGGTGAATGGAATCCATGCTCAACTATTTGAACGAAATCGATTTAAGTTGGTTTTTCGCTTAGATGGAAGAATTTTTCCACCATATATTGTATATAAACTAATTCCAAAAACATATTTAAATATTATTGACATGCGAACACAAGGTAGTGGTATTGAAAATAAAAATATTTACGAGGTGTGGCACCAGTTTAAATATTACAAATGCTGTGCTTGTAGATCTTTTGTTAAAAGTAAACCAGTTAAAAAAAAGAAAACAAGACTTAAACGCTCTACAACTACTACTAATTGTATATGTCCTTACTGACATGTAAATATTTTTGTTAAACGAAAATTTAATAAAACAAAAAACTCTAAGGATGTCTTGTTTTAATAATAAAATAATGAAGGTAGGAAAAATTTAAACGAAAAATTGCTTTTTACAAAAGTTGTTTTTTACTTCTATATAAGAATTGGCTAATTAAGTTAAAAAATAATTAACTAAATATGCATTTCGGTAACATGGGGGTTAAGGACGTCACGTTACTTTTTTATTATCTGTTTATATAATCCTATTAAAAAATCATAAAAATATTCTGCAAGATACTGTGATACCATAGAAATAGTATAGAAAGACAATTCCATACATTAAAAGTGAAACCATAAGGAGCAAATAATAGTGTGTTGGAACTCATGCGCATGAAGGTGCCGGTTGGACAGGACAGGCTCAAGTTTTATATTGATCGAACAAATAAGTAAACACACACGATTATTAGGTTAGCAGTCGTCATACACTTTTAGAGGCAATTCTCTATAAAAAAATGAATTGCTACAGTGAAGAGATTTTACATCTGACATGGTTTCGGTTGATATTTGCTACAAGTAAATTTAATCAGGGGATTGCAATATAGAAGGCAGTTGCGTTTCGTCCACCTTAACAAAAGTATGTTCATTTTTTACAATTTGTCAGCAGACTATATGTCGTTACTCACAATTAATTAAACAGAAAACCTTTCTTGTTACCATTTTCAATATAAATTATTCAAATGTGAAATCTGCATCTCTCAAGATGAAGTAACATATTTTATTTAAATTTTGAGTCATCTTAACAGGGTCTTTCGGTTCCATATAAAAGTTAGTCACTACTTACTAAAAACATCCTGTATAGTCTAAAACCAATTTATGGATCGTGTTCGATCAATTTAATTCAAAGGCTTAGAGTTTTTAGTGGACGGTAATAATTCACATCAACACATTAAAAACCATTATATAGATAATTAAAATAAACTTGTAAATCATTAATTTGGTAGATAGCTTAGTTATAAGGACATTTTTATATAGGAGGATTGTTATGACAAAACATGCTACCTGTCATTTTTTAGAAAATGTATTATTTCACATTAAATGATTACAAATATAGTTTATTTTGTTAATGAAGAAAGTATCTTTATTGCACCTTTGTATTATAAAAAAATTACATTCACAATCATTAAAACTGGTTTTGTTTCTCCTGTAAAATCTCAAAAATGTTTTGCCATAACACTACTGTATGTAATCAAAATAAATCCAATATAGGCTGTTCACTCTAATCCACTTCACTCTACTCTGCTGTACTTTACTCCACTCTGCTCCAATCTACTCTACTTCACTTTACTCCACTCTACTAATTTTGCTCCCTTCCGCCTCCACGCCACTCTGATCCGCTCCGCCTTGTAACTTTCAAATACAAAAATCGAATATAAGCTCAAGGTCAATGTTCTTTCAATTTCGTTATACGTTACCATGGTTACATGAGTTACTCCTCACATGTCCTTCAAATTTCACACCTCATTCTCGCTAAATATAAGACCGCTGCCTACTCGTCAAATATTGAACCGCAACCTAAGAAGTTTTACTTCAAAAATATTAAAAAATGTCACTTTTACTGTGTAATTAAATAATAAACCACAAATTCAAGCCAACATATCACAAATAGGAAACGGTCCTGTAAGGGCATATAAAGCCTGGGAACTCTCGATTTAAGTTGTAATACCAGATCAATATTGAATCTATATGTTATCGCTTGCTGAACATTGATACCTTATTTCATTAATATATTTTTGTAAATGTAATTAAACAAATAATATTAGTTGATATTTGGTTGATTATTTAAATGTTTATAAGATTAAATCATATAATTTTTAATTTTAAATTCTTTTATGTTACGTATGTTTAATATACTTGGCAACGCTAAGTCATTCACACTGCCTATGCCCATAGACAGAGATTAGGGACATAAAGATAGGAAACGCAACGATGGCGTCATCTATGCGTCTCAGATGTTAACTAAAGATATACATCGTTTATAGATAGATCAGTGTTGCCAAATATTTTTTTGAAAGATCGTACAAGTAGAGTAGAAAAATGGTATTTCGTAAAAAAATCGTACAATAGGTACATATAGAGCATAATATAACTTATATGGAATGAAAAAATAATAAAAAAACTTTGGCATGATAATTTAATTTATTTATCTACTTATAAAAAATTTTACAACTAAAAAAAAAAAACTAAAAAAAATACATGAAACGTTAAATTAACACATTTAAAGTAATCAATGACTATCACTTGAAAGTGATTGAAATTTTGCATGCAAGCTTTTCTTATACCGTGATTGTCCGTGTTGGTACAAAATCGCCATTTTCAAAATGACGATAAGTGAGAACGAAATGACTGACTTCAGAAATTACGAACGGCCTATTAATCTTTGCAAGTAGTTTATGATCTTTATTGTTTTATGTTCTGAAGTTGTTGCAGATTTTTAAATAAACCTTCTAAAAAAGTGAAGATCGTATTTTTACGTACGACTTCCCTGATGTAATCGTACATCGTACAAAGAGTTAAAAAATCGTATAAATACGATTTAAATCGTACGGTTGGCAACACTGAGACAGACAGTAGACGTGGACAGCAGTGGACAGTTCTTAAATAAAATTGTCAGTTTTATGTATATCGAAGAATCCTGAATTTAAATTTTGAGTTCATGATTGTGTTATCCTCTAGATCATGAGTGCACAAAAGTGTCGTTTTGGCGGCCACCGGCCGTTGACCAGTTTAGCCCGCCTACGTCAAATTATAAATTTTTCAGCAACAAACTTGTATTTAGGCTGCCAACTTTTTTTTTAGAAATCTGAACCGACTCTTTTAGGCTCAGGCCTCTCTTGGCGGCCCTCGTACAGTTACGGTTTTTCAAATCTGGCCCTTTGAAAATCTGAGTTGTGCAGGCCTGCTCTAGATGAACTAAGCGAACTGGTTGTGGCTGTTTTTGTGTGAAATTTGAGGACAATAATTATATTTTATAATAATACAATAAATCGGAGAATGTATTGCATTTTTATCACACATGCCACATGAATAAATTTAACAACCCCAATGTGGCTTTCTTTAATTGATCAAAGTAAGATCTAGTTATGTAATTAACACAAATAGTAACCAACTTTTTTCACAAAGTAGGTATCTATGTATTATTTATTGTTTTAGATCAAGAAAATGGCTTCAAAACGTTAGAAAGAAGATTTGATACAGGAAGAAAAATATCTGAATTCCCATTATTGAGTTTGCACTCATTTTTACTTTCCTATCTGTATACAGATATAAGGAAAGTATAGGAATCATGATTTTTTCGACCTCGAGTTTTCAACGGGTTTTTCACGTTTTGAGGTCCCCTGAATCCGTTTTGACTATTTTCGCGATGATGTCTGTGTGTGTGTGTGTCTGTATCCACCATAAC